>JANAVB010013398.1:1249605-1756769 GCA_029216955.1 Iris pallida
AAATAATGACCAATAATAATAAATGTTTTTATTTAATAACAACAACAATAACATTAATAATAATAATAATTCTAATAAAAAATAATAACCCAATAGTAGTTTTTGAGGAACATATCATACGCACTCTATATTTGCCCCTAGAAAATCTTACAAATATTCTAAAACACCATTAGATATTAATAATACGTAAAATTTAAATATAACCAATACTTGGAAATTATTTGTCAAGTCCAAAGAAAAATAAGAAATATTTGTACATACATAAAATACGTCTACATGGCTACATGGGCTTGGATTGGGTTCGGGCCCAGTTCGGACAAATTGGTACAACTGGGTCACCTAAATGTCAATAATCTAATTAATAAATAAATAAAACGTCTGTGGGTGTCAAGTCGCAACTTGGCCTGGTTTTCTTACTTAGAACACACATATGGCTCGGCCTTCCCTACCATGGGTAATACACCAGTCAAAGCACACGACTACACTATCCGTGCCATAATTCTGAGTCGTCTTGTACTCTAAAACTCAACCATGGCTAAGGTCATCTATAATAATAAATATTTAATTAAAATACTCGCAAATTCTAAAAATCCTTATTTAAATCAAATAAATAGTAAAAAATAATTCAAAAATTTAGGGTCCTCACAACATAGATCATCATCACTAGCAAACAAAAACTCAAAACATTGACTGAATGCTCATCTCACATGTGAGCATCATCATCATAAGCTAGAGCAAGTGGTTGAGGGTCGAAATAGGCTGTAGTGGGATCAAAGTGTCTAAAAGTAGTTGGGTCGTTGAACCTCATTCCATTGGAACGGGAGCAGTTGGGTGATGCAGCAGACTCCATTGTAGATCAGCAAGAGTGTTCCTCATGACCTGAGCCTGATAGGTATGCCGGAACTCAGCATCTACATAACTCTGATGACATTACCCGGAGAAGGTGACAAAGTCATCGAAGCACTGATAGAACTGGGGGTCGAAGCCTGGAGTAGGAGCAGTAGGAGCATCTGGATCGGCCTGGGCTCAATAGGAGCAGCACCGGGAGGAGGAAGAGGCAGAGGATACTTCCTAGATCTAGTCAGCTTGGAAGATGATGAAAAAATAGGACAGAGAGAGAGAGAGAGATTGATCTAAAATCTCTTGAAAATTGCTGCCAGATGCATGGGGTATAAAAGGTTATGCCCCATCCATCTGCAATCGACCATCCAAGCCATAAAGGTCTTGGGAACAGAAAATGGAAAACCAAAATACAGATGGTACATCGTGGACATCTCAAGGAACATGACTTCGTCAGAAGATCCGGTCTTGAGAAGCAAAGCAGAGAAAATAAAGCGATGTAATTCATAATTCATAAAAGTTTTGGTTGAGGTCTTTTGCAAATATCCTACCACTGTGAGGGACAGGGTTAGGATGACACATATAGGCTTTGAGAGAGTCGAGGGTCATGTCTCCGAGAAACTGGACTTTGTGAATATTAACTAACGTCTCGCCAACATCAGGCATGTGAAAATACTCACTGACGTCAGTTGAGTTAAACTTAATTTTATGTCCAGCGACACAAGAGTAGATACCACCATCAGGTTTTACTTGCATGTTACAATAGAACAATCTAACAACATTATCATAGATATTGTCAGCAGTTGAAAAGAAGTCCTGAAGACTGAGTCTATCGAAAGTGTTTGCACATTTAGAAAAAATAGTAATGTTGACAACTCTCCCAGGACATATTTTCCGAAGAGAAAAAGAGTCAAACCAAGAGTTTAAGAATTTCACTGTTGGAAAAAGTGAATAATCAAAGTCCTCTTCGTCGGAGGGACGAGCGGGAGTAAATGCGATCACAGGTTCATACTCCGAGGTTGAAGATGAATCCGCTGTGGAGGAAATATTCTTCCTCTTATGGATTTGCTTAGAAGCCATAGATGAAAAGAGAAGGAAAAAAGTGATACCTCACAGGAGTGGAGAACGTATGGAGGAAGTTGTAGAAGCATGGAAAAGAACAGGAAAATCCATGCGGCACGAAACAGAGGGAGTCTCATACGGTTCAAAGGAGCTTCATGCGGCTCAAGAGTTTCATGCGGCTCAAAAGTCGCCAACATAGCCATGCGGCTCAAGTAAAAGCCACATGGCCTCATGCGGCTCGCCTCTACAGCTGGCCATTAAGCAGCGGCCTCATTTAATGCTCTGACACAACAAGGCAGCTCTGACATAAAGGTGAACTGACAGCTCTGACATAAAGCTGCAATGATGACTCTTACATAATGGCATGCTCCTAGGGAAACGAAAAAATCACTATAGCTGGCACGATCCATCAAATCCCAAAGTCTTCTATACGGCACGTGGCCAGCCATATGCGGATCAGGTAGAGGCCACCCCCATGCGGCTGCTACTCTCATGCGGCTCGCATCATGGGGCCATCTTCACGCGGCTCAAATAAGCCACCCCCATGCGGCCGCTACTCTCATGCCGCTCGGATCACGGAGACCATCTCCATGCGGCTCAAATGCTGATAGGCCATGCCCATGCAGCCTTGACACGTGGCCAGCCTTATGCGGTTCAGTTGGAAACCACCCTTATGCAGCTCAGATTTCGAAGGCCACACCTATGCGGCTGCCATCTTCATGCGGTTCAAATCCTGAGAAGCCACCCTCATGCGGCTCTGTCAAGACACCCTGTCCCTATGGCTCGCGGTTAGGACATGTGGCAGAAGATCAGTTTCCCCCATGTCCCTACAGCTCGCAGCATAATGATGGTTGGACACGTGGCACCAAATCAATCAAGATTTATCAACAAATCCCAATAATCAGATTTAGTGCAATCATCATAATTACCCGAATCAAATCAGATTAATTGCAATCAAGCAGAATGAACACGTGGCAGGAGATCCGAGCTTGTCATAATAAATCATGAAGATTCGTGGAAATCAACATTAATTGCCTATACGGATTTGGCACAATCAACATTAACTGCCCAGATTTGTTGCAATCAAGATTAACGGCCCAGATTAATTGCCAACAAAACAGGATCAAGGAAAATGGTAATTAATCCCCAAACCGTCGACTTTTCAAGGGGCTATCATTGCAAACCCTAATGATCACACCCCACTCCTATAAATAGCAAGGAGCCATTCCCTTGCAGAGAGAGAAAAAGGAAAGAAAGAAGACCCGGCTGGACACACAGAGAGAAAAAGGTACGCACAGTAGAGTCTTCCCACGTATTCCGAAAGCATTTCTTCATCAGAGCCAAGGCTACGTCCGATCGTCCAAGGAGTAAGGCAGAGCTGCCATCGCTTTCCCGAGCCTCTATCGTCACCCCCAGAATCAAAAATAAATAATTGTACTTAGATTGCTGTACCTAGTTTTTCATTCCTAGGTTTTCTTTGTACGAACGAGTTTGTATTGTAAGTCTAAGTTCAGTCCTCCTATAAAATTGTTTTGCACTTTTACAATCAATGACAAACACGATGGCGACTCTGCTGGGGACTAACTTCTCCACGGCTGAGGAGTTGGTGACGCAATCAAACACAACAAAACTTGGCTCCACTTAACAGATGCGGGTCGCCCGGTTCGACCAGCAGGCGTTTAAAGAAATACTCTCCGACGGGGGCACTGGCCCGGTCCAGTGGCGAGCCCGCACGAAGAAGGCCCGCAGGGAGTGGAGGCCCAAATCATTCACTCCTCCCCAAGCTCTCGAGGAAGTACTCTCTGTTGCCCAAGACGGGGGGGGGGGGGGGAAAACTCTCATGCGGCCCCATTTCAGGCCACAGAGGACTCTGCTGTCCCCAAGTCCGGCAGAGGAAAATACTACGATACTGGACTTGCAGAGACAAAGAGGAACTCTGTGCGGTCCAAGAAGAAGTCGCATAAGGGCGCCAGCCACATGAAAACTCATGCGGCCACAGAAGCCAGCCGCATGGAGGAGGCTCAAGCGGCCAGAACGTCCAGCCGCATGAAGGAGGATCATGTGGCCACAACAGCCAGCCACAAGCAGAAGGCTCATGCGGCCACGACTGCCAGCCGAATGTAGACTACTTATGCGGCCACCGCT
Organism: Iris pallida; assembly: GCA_029216955.1. Classification (NCBI taxonomy): domain Eukaryota; kingdom Viridiplantae; phylum Streptophyta; class Magnoliopsida; order Asparagales; family Iridaceae; genus Iris; species Iris pallida. The sequence continues at coordinate 1,253,653 of JANAVB010013398.1, forward strand.
CCTTGCCGTATACAGAAGGGTCATGCGGCCACACATACCAGCCGCATGTGTAGAAGCATGGAAAATACTAAAAAAATTGACTCATGCGGCCAAGAAAGACCCATGCGGCTCAGAAACGCATGCGGCTCAGGGAGTCATGCGGCATAAGGAGCTATGCGGCCTTAGGCATTCCATGCGGCTCAAAAGACACATGGCGTGACAGTGCTCACCTCCGATCCATGCTGCATTAATTGCTTTGACGGCTGACCCCTTTGAAAAGTTGACATACCTGACACCAAAGCAGGTAATTATGACTCTGTCATGATGATGAATCTCTAGGGAAGAGAAAGAAATCTCTAACACAATCCTCTGAGAACAACAAAATTCCACGTGGCCCTGCCATGTGGGTGTGCTTATGCGGCTCGAAGTGAAGACTTCCCATGCGGTTCAGAGTGAAGCTATCCCATGCGGCTCGAGTGGAATCATCCCTATGCGGCTCAAGAAGATCATGCCCATGCGGCTCAAGCAGACACACCATTATGCTGTTCATGCGGCTTATCATATGGTTCAGAAGTCTGAAAGAGGGGGCCACTGCCCAGACAGTCCTGACACGTGTCCCAAGTCTTATGCGGCCCAAAATTCATGTGGCCCAAATCTCATACGGCCCAATCTGCATGCGGTTCCAGTCTCACCATTGGCTCTCAGGATACGTGTCCTCAGCCGATCAATCTCCCAGATTTATGGCAATCCAAGATCGGGTCGAATCCCAATGATCTGGGGCACGTGGCAGGAGAATAAATTTGATTTATTCGCAGATATGAGAGAATCATTATAAGGAAGATTTATGCCAATCAGCATTAATTGCTAATGGGGATTTGGTGTAATCTACCCTTAATGGTTCTGATTCATCGCAATCAGAAACGAACGGCCTGGATTAATCAATCCCCAAGCCGCCGCTATCTCCAAGAGCTAATCATTGGCAACCCTAGCGATCATATCCCACTATTATAAATAGCAAGGTGCCATTCCCTTGTAAGATATAGAGAGAGATATACAAAAAGAAACCAGAGAAGAATACGTATACACATAGAGACTTCCCCCATAGTCAGAGAGAGAATATACACAGAGAGAGAGAAGCCAGGAGAGCAATCAGAGAGAGAGCAAGAAGGCATTTCTTTGTCAACGACCAAGCAGATCTTTCCCGAGTCGAGGCTGCGTACCGATCGTCCAAGGAGTAAGGCAGAGCGGCCGTCGCTTTCCCGAGCCTCTATCATCACCCCCCAGAATCTAAAATAAACAATCGTACTTAGACTGCTGTACCTAGGTTTTCGTCCCTAGGCTTTCTTTGTACGAGCGAGTTTGTATTGTGAGTCTAAGTTCAGTCCTCCGATAATTGTTCTGTACTTTTACAATCAATAGCAAACACGATGGCGACTCTGCTGGGGACTAACTTCTCCACGGCTGAGGAGTTGGTGACGCAATCGGACGCAGCCAAACTTAGCTCTACACAACAGAAGGTGGTCGTACGCTTCGACCAACAGGCGTTCGAAGAGATGCTCTCTGAAGGTAGCACTGGCCCGGTCCAGAAGCACACCCGCACCATAAAGGCTCGCAAAGAGTGGAGGCCAAAATTATTTGCTCCTCCGCAAGCCCTTGATGAGGTGCTCTCTATTGCTCAAGATGGCGAGAAAGACTCCCCTGCGGCCCCACTTCAGACCGTAGACAACTCTGCTGTCCCCAAGTCCGGCAGAAGAAAATACTATGATGCTGGACTTGCAGGGCCAAAGAGGAACTCTACGCGGTCCGAGCCGTAGAAGAGTATTAGCCGCAGGGAGAAAGCCCATGCGGCTACAACCGCCGACCGCATAAAGAAAACTCATGCGGCCACATCTGTCAGCCGCATAACTTATGCGGCTACAGTTGCCAACCGCACGGATGAGACTCATGCGGCTATTAAAGTCAATCGCTTGTAGAAAACCCATGCGGCCACAGATGCCAACCGCATACGGTCAGCCTTTACGGTCGTGACTCCTAACCGCATAAAGACTCATCCTACAACAAAAGACAGCCGCTTGCAGACAGCCTGCACGGTACCCAATGCTAGCCACATAGCATCCGTCCCACGCTTCTCTCGGTCAGTCTTCGACCGGCTCTCATGCGGTCCTGACTCTGATCATTATCTGGATGATAATCCAGACTCTGTGGTATTCGACTTAGACTCCTCCTATTACGCACCCACAAGTGCTAAAAGGAGGAAGTCTAGGGCAGCACGGGCTCATCAAGTCCAGACGACTGCCCCAACCTCTGACTATCGGGGCGTCCCGCTGATTATCACGCGGGCCTCTGATGGGAAGTTGTATAAAACCACTCAAGTCCAGCCCCCGACGGCAAACAGACAAAGTGGTTCCTCTGACCTGCGCGAGGTTATCCTCCACAAACGCAAGGAAAGAGAAGGAGCTTCGGGGTGTAAAGAGCCCTCACATGGACATCAATGCACCCAGATCATCGTCAACTGCTGTTGCAGCAACGCGGCGGTGACGGAAGACCGGCCATCCGTCTTCCGAAGACTATATCACCCGAGCTCAGAAGACGAGGCACCTCCTGTTGTCTCCTGCATGTCCGCGCAGAAAGTTCTCGCCAAGGGAAGAGGGAAGAAAACGAGCATCTCCAGCCCAAAGGTGTCAACTACTGCAGCTAAGAAACCGTCGTCTAAAGGGTTATCCTCCACTGGAGTATTTTAACACACCCGTTCGAAGACGAAAACTGCTGCAGTAGGAAGTTCGTCGTCTGCAACATTGGGGGTCGTCGGAACTGGGGGTAGCACTCCTCCAAACATCCACGATAATCCGACATTCCAGGAATACGGACTGGAGGAAGCAAATCCTCCGACGGATACAACAGATACCGACGTCTCCAAGGACATCCTAGACGAAGAAAGCTCCGATGCCGGGGGTAGTGTTCCTTCCGAGTCTGAACCTGAAAAGAACATCCCCACATATCCTGATGATTTCTCGATGCACGGGTACGACTCGGAGGGTACATCCTCCACCACTCCTTCCGTCACTCCTCATGTGAAGACGGTGTTCATGACAGACAGCAATCAAGGCGGTTCCGATGATCGCCAGCACATCGACACTTTGGAGGCCATATTGTACGCCTTGGTCAAGTCTGTAGACGAGATCAAAGCGGCGCTTCCTAATCTGCAGGGGGTGACACTTGGCCAGACAAGCACGGGTCCCCCAATCAACGTAGATTCAAATTCGGCGGCACCAAACCCGGGCAATAATCTTTCCGAAGTAACGGCTCCGACTGCGACAGATAAGACCCGAGAAGTAAGGAGAGAAGTTCAAGAGCTCCGAGCCATGTTCTACGCCAGAGAAAACTCTCAAGACCTCCGGATACGGCAACCATATCCTGCTGAATGGAGGGATGTTCCCTTTCCACCAAGATATAAGCCGTTCAATATCAACCCATATGATGGCAAGACTTTAGCAAGTCGGTACATCACTTACTTTGAGGTCACTACCGACCATCTCCCCCATGATGATGCTATCCTCACGCGGTTATTTATTAGGGCATTGGAAGGAGTCGCGTTCGGTTGGTACCGCAACCTGCCGGACAATTGCATCTATTCCTTCGCTGGCTTCAAACGCCTGTTCTTGGAGAGGTTCTATGAGGTAGGGCAGGACGTCACGATGTCTACCCTCATGGACGTCATTCAAGGAGAGAAAGAGCTGACGAGGAATTACATTAAGCGGTTTTGTCAAACCGCAATGAAGTTACCATCTGGCAACCCGGACTCCTCCTTGATCGAAATTTGCCAAAAGAGACTACTCCCAACAATCAGTCTCTGGATGGGCGAGAGTCAATTCAAGGACTGGAAGGCTTTTATCATTAGTGCTACAAGTGCCGAAGAACGATTAAAGAAGGCTCGCCAACTGGGATTACATATCTCAGAGGGAGAGAACAAAGGCAAGCGTCCCAGCACCACCAACGACAATAGGGGTAGCCCCTCCAACAACCGGGACAACAGAGGCAAGCAGGCTATGGTAGCCGATACAGTCCAGAAGCCTGAATCGCAACCTGCGGACAAACAATGGCCTCAAATCACTTACTCTTTTGAAGACGGTGACGTCAAGCCTATCTTAGACATGCTCATACAAGGAGATAGGATTCAGCTTCCTCCACCAAGACGGGAGCCTCGGCCGGCCGATTTAGAGAACCCAAGGTTCTGCCATTACCACCGCTACGTCCACCATGCTACGTACGACTGCTACCAACTGAAACGATATATCCAGAACCTCATCGATTCGAACGCTCTGGCCATCGATTTCGAGGAGGTAACTGTGGCAGCCAACATGGTATCCGTACAATTCGGCAGCTTCCCTCCAACCGAGACCCAGGATGGGGTGATACCCATCCCTCTGGCAACGATGGAGATTGCTAATCTCCCGCCTGCTCAAGCTGCTGGTCTAGTACCTCTCACCACATCACGAGGGGAAATCATGTGGGTCTATCCGGACCTAGTCCACGAGGTAACTCAGTCCACTCCATCTTCTAAAAAGAAAAGTGGAAAAGTCAGATCCTGTCGTACCACCTCAGCAGATGAAGAGGAAGTCACGGCCGTTGTTACTCGATCCGGAGCACAATCTCAACCTGTGGCTGAAAACTCGACTGATAATCATCCGCCCACTACCACGGATGCTCCGAGACCGGCTCAGCCTTTGACGACCGACAAGCCTAGGCCGAAGGAGACTCGCTTCGACAAATCCCTCCGAAAGGAAACATCTTAGGGGCTAGAGAGGCCCTATAACTTCGACATCTTGGCGCAATTGGCCAATACACCGGCCAAATTATCCTTATATGAACTCCTGAGGCTCTCGAAGGATGTCCGGATAACCTTGAGCGATGCACTTCAAAATGTCGACGCGTACCTGGCTCAGGTCAACCTCACGGGAGAAAATCAGCCCGCAGACCTCCAAGACAGTGCCTGTACGGGAGCAATGCCCAACATCGTCTTCACTCCACAAGACATGATCATCAAGACTAATCTACACGATCGCCCATTATACTACACAGGCTACATCGGCGACATAAAGGTGGACCGGATGCACATTGACCCTGGGTCTTCCATAAGCATCATTCCAAAAGGACTACAGTACCATCTTCGCATCCCGATGCATCGCCTGACCCCTACAAACACCGCCATCAGCGGGTTCAATTCGGGCAGGAGCTACCCAATTGGGAAGATCCGTCTGAAATGTCAGATTGGCGATCTCCAATCAGAAGTCACTTGCTACGTCATAGATGCCGACACTTCATACAACATCCTTTTGGGGCGCCCTTGGATACACGATTACATGATCGTGCCTTCCATGCTACACCAATACTTCAAATATGTCGACAAGCACGGCTTCGTGAGGACAGAATTTGCTGACATCGATCCCTTCAAAGGGGTCGAATCTTATTACTCGGACTCCTGCCTATACGAAAAGTCGAAGAGGTACCTTAAAGGAGAAAATAAACAGACTGATGTTGAAGCAACCACGGGATCTGAAGAGCCTCTGACGATCCACCTCTAGGCTCGCAAACCAGGCAATTCCGCACCCCTTACGGCCACGCTGCGTAAGGACGCGATCAGCCTCTCGGCACAGGAAGAGCAGTTGAGAATCCGGCTGCCAAGGTCCGGCCAGGTACCGAGACCCATGACAGGGCCACTTACCATCAGATTGCCGAGAGTCGGTCAATCCCAAACAGAGAAGCTCAATCCCTTCGATAGGCCTCTGACGATACGCCTGCCTAAGAAAGGTCGTCACCCCGATGCGAGGTCTAACACTTCAAGCGAACCAGCCACCCCTCACTCCACATCAAGTGCCAGACTGGGGGTTCTAGTCTACTGATAACCCTATGCTCCGCTCCGTCAGTTGAGCCTCTGAAGATCAAGCTGACTAGGACACCCTCTCAATCTTCATTCACACAGGGGGTAGCCGAAGAAGAACCAGAGCTAGCCAAGTATGTGGCTGCCCACACTGACGCTCCCTCCGTAGATGATGTAATCCCTCTAGAAAAGATACCTTACTTCATCAATAAAGGGTTATCTTTGAACTACACCGAGCTCAATAAGCTATGTACAATGTATGCTATGGAACACGGTATAGGCACTCACCTACATACACAGGTGACAAATGTGTACACCGCTATCCAACTTACTCCGGTAGAAGACGCTTACTGAATAATCGAGGGAGGGGACCACCCAATCATCTTCGGCCGGACGAACAACCCGTATCCCCTCGCCATGGAAGAAGTCGACTTCGGGTCAGATGCCGGAAGACTGCCTATGTATCTCTATAGCCCTCAATCCAAATATCTCATGCAGAAACAGGGGTATGATCTAGAGACAACGCCAGGACTGAACTACGGCACTGGACGACGATTACCTTTAAAGACGCCAGCCCCGACGGGCAAACCACGGAACTACTATAACAAAAGCCGATGCGGTTTAGGGTATGTAACGCCTACTACGACCCCTGAAAGCTCAGATGAAGAATGCGACTGGCAGTCACATTCAACCGGATCACCGACTTTCGACTCAGATACCAGCATCGGAGATGTGTTCAGACAAGTCATGTCAGTCAACATGGCATTCACCGACGCTTACGAGGAAGACGAAGACATCCCCGAAATCCTTGAGCTAGAGCCATGGGCCCAGCAATTAGACGCATAATGGGAAAAGCGGTTCGAACTGAGAGAATCTCCTACCGAAGATGAGGTCATACAAGTGGATCTCGGCAGCGAATCTTCTCCAAAACCGATCTTTATCAGTAAAAGCCTAACTGACGAAGAACGAGAATTGCTGTTAGTACTTGTCAGAGAATACATTGATGTGTTCGCCTGGAGCTATGAAGATATGCCGGGGTTAAATCCTGACATCGCTCTCCACAAACTCAATATACGGCCAGATGCAAAGCCAGTCAAGCAGCAACAACGACGCTTCCGCCCAGGCGTCATGGACGCGATCGAAACTGAAGTCAACAAGTTAATAGCCAGCGGCTTCATTCATGAAAAGCAACATCCTGATTGGGTCGCCAATATAGTACCCATCCTCAAGAAGAATGGGAAGATTCGAATCTGCATCGACTTCCGCAACCTGAACGAGGCATGCCCCAAAGATGAATTTCCCCTTCCTATCACAGATATCATGATCGACAATACATGCGGCTTTGAACGTATGTCATTCTAGGATGGATTCTCGGGGTACAATCAAATCAAGATGTCTCCCGACGACGAAAAGTATACTTCATTTCGAACCCCGATTGGCACATACTGCTACACAGTCATGCCATTCGGTCTAAAGAATGCTGGCGCTACATATCAGCGAGCCATGAGTATCATTTTCAGAGAACATTTGTACAAGAAAGTGGAATGCTATGTCGACGACATCGCCGTCAAGAGTCGCCGTAAGGAGGATCATCTGCAAGACCTGAGAACGATGTTCAACTTAATGCGAGCCCACAATCTGAAGATGAACCCTACAAAATCGTTCTTGGGCGTATCCAGCGGGAAGTTCTTGGGCTTCATCATCACTGCACGGGGTATCCATGTAGACCCCGAGAAAACGAGGGCAATCATGGAAATGGGTCCCCCGAGAAATCTCCGTGAACTTAGAGGCCTCCAAGGGAGGCTAGCTTATATCAGGAGGTTCATTTCCAACATCTCCGGGCGATGCCGACCGTTCAACCATCTCATGAAGAAGGGAGTCTCATTCGTATGGGACGAGGAATGCCAGCGCGCTTTCGATGACATTAAAGAATATTTATCAAATCCTCCAGTCCTGGTGGCCCCGGTCCCTGGAAAACCATTCCTGCTTTATGTACGAGCAATGGAACACTCCTTCGGTGCTCTGCTGGCACAAAACAACGACGCAGGCCACGAGCAGGCCATTTACTATCTCAGCCGAATGATGGTCGGGCCCGAACACCGATACACCGCTGTGGAGAAAGAATGCCTCGTCCTGGTATTCGCCATTCAAAAGATGCGGCACTATGTCACGGGGCAAACCATACATGTGATCTCACGAATCAACCCTCTCAGGGTCCTCATGACCAAACCAGGGGCACTCAGCTCCCGCCTCGCTACATGGGCGATATTGCTGTCCCCCTATCATATGGTCTTCGTCCCGCAGAAGGCTGTCAAAGGTCAAGCCCTGGCAGACTTTTTGGCGGCCCATCCAGGATCGGAATCATCCAGAATATACGAAGAAATCCCACATGAGGTCGCCGATTCAAATACAACCACCGACGATAACATATGGCGAATGTTCTTCGATGGTGCTTCAAGAACCGGACCCAAGGGAAACATCGTCGTCGGAGTCAGAGTAGTATTGGTCTCTCCTACCGGGCTAGTGATCAATCGCGTCTACTCTCTCACGGAACCCTGCTCTAACAATGTGGCTGAGTACAACGCTTTGGTCATTGGCCTCCAACTCGCAAGAGAACTGGGGGTAGAATACCTTGAAGCATACGGTGATTCGCAATTAATCGTCAACCAGATCCGGGGGACGTACGAAGTCTGCCATGAAGACATGATCCCTTACCACCAAATAGCGATCAACATTATCTCATCATTCGAGGGATTCTTCATCGAACACGTCCCCAGACTCTAAAATATCGAAGTGGATGCCCTAGCAGGCCTGGCTGCTTCCCTAGCAGTGCCAAACCACTCTCATCATTCGGTCGATATAATCGGCCATGAGCTGGTCTGCCCCAAGAACAACGTTCAAGCCATGGCGAGTTATTCTGCTCAGATAATCGACGAAGCGCCAGACTGGACACAACCATTCATAGACTTCGTGGTCTACGACATCCTACCCGAGAACCCGAAGAAGGCTACTTCTATCAGACGGCGTTCTCTCAGATTCTTCTACGATACAGAGACGAAAATGCTGTATCGTTGCTCCTACGACGGATTACTACTTTGGTGCTTGTCAAACGCAGAAGCCAAAGAAGTCGTACGAGAGGCTCATGACGGTGTCTGTAGGGCCCATCAGCCTGGCCCTAAGCTGCAAGATCGTCTTCGCCGGATGGGCTACTACTGGCCTACGATGGTGGCTGATACGATAGATTATACCAGAAAATGCAAGGCCTGCCAAGTCCACGCGGACTTCATTCACCAACCATCCGAATTCCTACATCCGACAGTGGCATCCTGGCCATTCGAAGTATGGGGAATGGATATCATTGGTCCAATCACCCCACCTTCCTCCCGAGGACATCGTTTCATACTGGCGATCACTGATTACTTCTTAAAGTGGACAGAAGCTGTCCCATTCGCCGAAGTCAAGACTTCGAAAGTAATCAGCTTCCTGAAGCACTACGTCATCTACCGCTTTGGACTGCCCCGAAGGATCATCCATGATAATGGTCCGCAGTTTATAAGCCACGCATTCTACCGATTCTGTGACAAATACCGCATTCAGAATGTCGCTTCGACACCATACAACCCGGCAGCAAACGGGTTAGCAGAGACATTCAACAAAACCATCATCAAACTCCTCAAGAAATTTGTCTCCTCCAACAAACGCGACTGGAACGAGAAGCTCGGCGAGTGCTTATGGGCTTATCGCACCACGGTTCGAACAGCCACCGGGAATACACCATTCTCTCTGGTGTACGGGAGTGAGGCAGTTCTCCCATTAGAGACTCAGATTCCCTCACTCCGAGTCGCCCTTACTTATCAATTGACAACGGATGATAACTACCGACGTTGACTACAAGAGTTAGAGGCCTTAGATGAAAAATGCCTCCTAGCTCAGCAAAGGATCGAATTATACCAAGCACGCATCTCAGGAGCCTTCAACAAAAAGGTCAAAGTCAGAACATTCCAAGTGGGCAATCTTGTTTTGGCAGTCAGGAGGCCAATGGTTATGACTCACATGACCACCGGCAAGTTCCAGCCAAAATAGGAAGGCCCATTTATCATCGAGGCCGTGTTCTCCAATGGTGCTTACCGCCTCGCCAAGCAGAACGGAGACTTGCTCATGTTGCCCGTCAACGGCAAGTTCCTGAAGAAATACTATGTTTAAACAACATTTTCCAGAGTTTCGAGTTATGTTCCCGCTGGTACCTCTGAACTCAACCCCCTAATTTTCCAACTTATTGAGTCACGTACCCTCTTGTACCGCTGAACTTATATTCCAAATTCCCAAGTCATGTACCTGCTGGTACCTCTGAACTTACACTTTGATTCCAACATTCACAGATTTTCGAGTCAAGTACCCGCGTGTACCGCTGAACTCATGCCCTTCTTCCATAAACATATCCCAAGTTCCTAAGTCATGTACCTGCTGGTACCTCTGAACTTACACTTTGATTCCAACATTTTCCAGATCTTCGAGTCATGTATCCGCTGATACCACTGAACTCACCCTCATAGTTTTTTTTCTTCAGATTTTTGAGTCATGTACCCGCTGGTACCGCTGAACTCACACTCACCATTCTCCAGATTCTCGAGTCATGTACCCGATGGTGCCTCTGAACTCACATCCCGGTCACTCTTTCAGGTAGGAAGTTATGTATGATCATACCTCTGAACTTCCTTCCCAAAGGAGATCCCCCCTCATGATCTAATACCCACACTTCCAGTGCACAAAAAGGGTAATCGATCCACAAATTTCCAAAACGGCCATGTCCTCATTACCTCTGAGTCGTTCCACTTCTGCCAAAAACAAATCACCCCTACATAGAACTTCCATGTCCTTATTACCTCTGAGTTGTTCTATGTACCCCCCCGTCAAAGAGACCCTCATGCTCACCATGTCCTCAGCACCTCTGAGTCAGTATGATTGGTTCCTTTCTTTTAAACTTATTGTCCGTATCCAAAACCAGGGTATGTTAGGGACAATGGGTCCACGCAAAATGACCCGATAAAAGGATTATTACAAAGCAAAAGAGTGAAGCAAATATATATTCCATTCAGTCAGAAATCAGTTACATCCACACGGTTACAGGAAAGTTCTTCATTACAGACAAGACACCTCAAACCCCTAGTTACAAAAATACGTATACAACTCCTTCAACCACATTACGTATGAAGGGTGCAACTGAGGAAGATCCTCGTCCAGAATGGGAGAATCAGGATTCCCAGTGGTGTCATCCTCAGCAGTGTCGACAGTGGGGAGGACGTCGTCCCTCTCAGGTTCCGATTCTTCTTTCATTGTCTCCTTCTTAACAGAGGAAGTCCCCTGATTGACGCCAGGGAGCGACGGATCCTCTACCACTGCAATATCAGCACTCGGTGGAGACACTATAAGAACCAAAAGACAGAAAAAAGTGATAAGAAATGATGAAAATAGTCAGAGGATATTCAGAAGTGTTCATGCGGCTCGTTTAAAGACAATTCTTATGCGGCTTGGGCATGGAATATATTCCATGCGGCTCATAGGATGTGTATGCGGACCACGTAATCTAAAAAGCTCGCATCAAAATGATTATGCACGAAGCAATGCAGCAAAGCAGCATCCTTTAGGGTTTCAGAGCACCCAATCTTCCGCACAGTCCTTACCTTCGACGACAACATGAACGTCAAGACGAACGGAGGGTGCGGCAATTGAAGACGAAGCCAACTTCCTGCTCCTAGCCACAACCTTCTTCACTGCCTTAGAAGCCCTAGGTCCCATCGTGGTTTGTCAGTTGGAAGAAGGAAGCAAGACGGAAATCTTAATCAGAAAGAGTCTAAGAGAGAAATCATTCTAAATACCCTTCCATTTATAGAGAAGGGAGGACCAAGACCGACGCTTCGTACAAAGTAGTCGACTCTTCGGCTATCGATACTGACTAGTTAATTAGAGGTCAGAAACTCCTAGGATCCTGCCCTAAAAAGGGTTTGCATGCATGACATAATGGCGTGGCGAGCAGCTATACGGCTGAACAATCTATGCGGCCAAGATCTCTATGCGGTCAGGGTTTCATATGTGGTTAGAAGAGCACGGCCATGCTTCTTATTCAAAGTATTTCAATTTTACAAATTGAAAACTTTGAAGGGGGTCCTGTAGAAGCATGGAAAATACTAAAGAAATTGACTCATGCGGCCAAGAAAGACCCATGCGGCTCAGAAACGCATGCCGCTCAGGGAGTCATGCGGCATAAGGAGCTATGCGGCCGGAGGCATTCCATGCAGCTCAGAAGACACATGGCGTGACAGTGCTCCCCTCCGATCCATGCTGCATTAATTGCTTTGATGGCTGACCCCTCTGAAAGTTGACAGACCTAACACCAAAGCAGGTAATTATGACTCTGTCATGATGATGAATCTCTAGGGAAGAGAAAGAAATCTCTGACACAATCCCTCGAGAACAATAAAATGCCACGTGGCCCTGCCACGTGGGTGTGCTTATGCGGCTCGAAGTGAAGACTTCCCATGCGGTTAAGAGTGAAGCTGTCCCATGCGGCTCGAGTGGAATCATCCCTATGCGGCTCAAGAAGATCATGTCCATGCGGCTCAAGCAGACACACCATTATGCGGTTCATGCGGCTCATCATATGGTTCAGAAGTCTGAAGGAGGGGGCCACTGCCCAGACAGTCCTGACACGTGTCCCAAGTCTTATGCGGCCCAAAATTCATGCGGCCCAAATCTCATGCGGCCCAATCTGCATGCGGTTCCAGTCTCACCATTGGCTCTCAGGACACGTGTCCTCAGCCGATCAATCTTCCAGATTTATGGCAATCCAAGATCGGGTCGAATCCCAATGATCTGGGGCACGTGACAGGAGAATAAATTTGATTTATTCGCAGATATGAGAGAATCATTATAAGGAAGATTTATGCCAATCAGCATTAATTGCTAATGGGGATTTGGTGTAATATACCCTTAATGGTTCTAATTCGTCGCAATCAGAAATGAATGGCCTGGATTGATCAATCCCCAAGCCGCCTGTATCTCCAAGAGGTAACCATTGGCAACCCTAACGATCATATCCCACTATTATAAATAGCAAGGTGCCATTCCCTTGTAAGATATAGAGAGAGATATACAAAAAGAAACCAGAGAAGAATACGTATACACAGAGAGACTTCCCCCATAGTCAGAGAGAGAATATACACAGAGAGAGAGAAGCCAGGAGAGCAATCAGAGAGAGAGAGCAAGAAGGCATTTCTTCGTCAACGACCAAGCAGATCTTCCCCGAGTCGAGGCTGCGTACCGATCGTCCAAGGAGTAAGGCAGAGCGGCCGTCGCTTTCCCGAGCCTCTATCGTCATCCCCCAGAATCTAAAATAAACAATCGTACTTAGACTGCTGTACCTAGGTTTTCGTCCCTAGGCTTTCTTTGTACGAGCGAGTTTGTATTGTGAGTCTAAGTTCAGTCCTCCGATAATTGTTCTGTACTTTTACAATCAATGGCAAACAACATGCAGACAGCCTGCACGGCCACCAAACCCAGTCGCATACTATCTACTCCATGCCGCTCACGGTCAGTCTTCGACCGCCTCTCAAGCAATCTTGACCCCATATGCTCTCATTTGCCAGTCTTTGTGGACCCTTCCTACTATACACTCCCAGGTGCTAGAAGAAAGAAGTCTCGGGCAGTGCGGGCTCATCGAGCTCAGACAGCTGTCCTAACTTCTAACTATCAGGGCGTCTTGCTGAATATTACGCGGGCTCCTGATGGAAAGTTGTATAAAACTATTCGTGTCCAGCCCCCGGCGGCCAACGAACGAGATAGTTATCAAGAATCTCCCAACAATGTTCAGGGGCAAGTACTCGTACTACCCCTATATCTGGGAGCAGGCACGAGGCCAACACACTCATGTGCTCAGAATTCTCGGGCCCATAAAACGGGTGACTTGCGTAACGTGATTCTTCACAAACGCAAGGAAAGAGACGAAGATTTGGTGTACAGTGAGTCCTTTCAGGGACATCAATGCACCCAAGTTATTGTCAACTGCTGCTGCAACAAGGCGACAGTATAAGAAGACCGACGGTCCATCTTCCAACGGCTGTAACACCTAAGCTCAGAAGACGAGGCGCTTCTTATCGCCTCCTGCAATTCTGCTTACAAGATCCCTGCCAGCAGGAGAGGGAAGAAAACAAATGTCTCCAGCCCAAAAATCTCAACTAAGAAACTCTATTCTAAGCGGTTATCCACGACCGTTACGGGAGGAGTTTTTCAGGGTACTCGCTCAAAGACAAAATCTGCCACACTTGGAGATTCGTCGTCCATATCTCTGGAAGATACTAGAGCCAGGGGTAGCACTCCTCTAAATATCTACGATAATTCGGTGTTCTAAGAAGATAATCATGGGAAAACGGTTCATCCGACAGATACAGTAGATCTCGACGTCCCTGAGGACGTCCACAACTCCCAAGACGAGGCAAGCTCTGAAGATGGGGGTATCACTCCTTCTGAGTCCGAACCAGAGGAGAACATTCCTACATACCCTGACGACTTCTCTGTACAAGGGTACGACTCAGAGGATGTGTCCTTTACCGTTTCTTTTGTCTCTCCTCATGTAAGAACGTTGTTCATGACGGACAACAACCAAGATGGTCCCAGTGATTGCCAACGCATCGACACTCTGGAGGCCATACTGTATGTCTTGGTCAAGACCGTGGACGAGATCATAGTGGTCCTTCTAACTCTACAAGGAAGGATATCTGGCCAAACAAGCTTGGGTCCTGCGGTCAATACGGACTCGAACTCAGCTGCACCAAACCCGGGTGATAATCCTCCAGAAATATGGCTTTTACCACTGTAAACGAGGCCAGGGAGGCAAGAAGAGAGGTCCAGGAGCTCCGGGCCATGTTCTGCTCCCGAGAAACCTGCCAGGACCTCTGGATACGACAACTGTATCCTGCTGCGTGGAGAGATGTTCCCTTCCAACCAAAATATAAACCATTCCACATCACTCCATTTGATGGGAAAACATCTGCAAGCAGGTACATCACCTACTTTGAAGTCACAACCGACCATCTGTCTCATGACGATGCCATACTTATGCGATTGTTCATCAGGGCATTGGAAGGGGTCGCCTTCGACTGGTACCGCAACTTGCCAGACAACTGCATCCATTTCTTCGCCGGGTTCAAACGTATGTTCTTAGAGAGGTTCTACGAAGTAGGACAAGACGTGATGATGTCCACCCTCATGGACGTTGTTCAGAGAGAGAAGGAGCTGACAAGGAACTATATCGAGCGGTTTTACCAAACCGCGATGAAGTTGCCTTCCGATAACCCTGATTCCTCCTTGATTGAAATTTTCCAAAAGAGGCTGCTTCCCATGATCAGCCTCTGGATGGGAGAAAGTCAGTTTAAGGATTGGAAGACTTTCATTATCAGCGCCACTAGCGTAAAAGACAAATTGAAGAAAGCTTGCCAACTGGGATTGCACGTCTCGGAAGGAGAGGACAAGAGCAAACGCCCTAACACCAACAACAACAATAGTGGTAATCCCTCCAACAATCGAGACAACAAGGGCAAACAAGCTATGGTGGCCGACACAGCTCCGAAGCCCGAACTGAAGCCGACAGAGAAGCAGTAGCCTCAGATGACCTACTCCTTCGAGGACGGGCACGTCAAGTCCATCTTGGACATGCTCATACAAGAAGGTCGAATTCAGCTCCCTCCTCTAAGGTGTGAACGTCATCTTATAGAAATGGAGAGCCCCAAGTACTGCCACTACCATCGCTATATCCACCATGCTACACAAGACTGCTACCAACTGAAGCGATATGTCCAACATCTTATCGATTCTAAGGCCCTGGCCATTAATTTCGAAGAGGTGACCGTGGCGGCCAACATGGTGTCAGTACAATTCGACAGCTTTCCTCCGACAAAGACTCAAGATGGAGTTGTACACGTCCCTAGAGCAAAGATGGAGGTCGCTAATCTTCCACCTCCGCGAGACTAGGCTGCTGGTCTAGTGCCCCTTACCACATCACGGGAAAAGATCATGTGGGTCTATCCGGACTTAGTACCTGAGGTGACTCAGTCCGCACCTCCCTCCACCAGCAAGAAGAAGAGTGGGAAAGTCAAATCATGCTGTACAATCTCGACAGAGGTCGAAGAAGCTACTGCTATTGTTACCCGCTCTGGCGCACAAACCCAACCTCCACCGGGTAACTCGGCTGAAGATCATCAACCGAAAGCTGCTGATGCTCTAGGACCTTCTCAGCCTTCGACGACCGACAAGCTTAGGCCGGAGGAGACTCGCTTCGACAAACCGCTCCGAAGAGAGACGCCTCATGGGCTAGAGAGGCCATACAACTTTGACATCTTGGCACAATTGGCCAACACACCGGCCAAATTGTCGCTATATGAACTCCTGAGACTCTCTAAAGATGTTTGCGTCGCTCTGAGCGAGGCACTCCAGAACGCCGACGCATATCTGGCTCAGTCCAATCTCACTGGATAAAGCTTGCCTGCAGATCTCTAGGACAGCGCTTGCACAGGCACAATACCGAACATTGTCTTCACTCCGCAGGATATGCTTATCAAGACCAACCTGCAGGATCGGCCTCTATATTATACTGGATACATTGGCGATATTAAAGTAGATCGGATGCATATTGATCCCGGTTCTTCCGTAAGCATCATCCCAAAGAGCTTACTACACCATCTGTATATCTTAATGCATCGTCTGATGTCGACAAGCATCGCCATCAGCGGTTTCAATTCAGGCATAAGCTATTCAATCGAAAAGATTCGTTTAAAGTGCCAAATCGGCGACCTTCAGTCAGAAGTAACCTGTTATGTCATAGATGCGGACATTTCGTATAACATTCTCCTGGGGCGTCCTTGGATACACGATTACATGATCGTGCCCTCCATACTGCACCAGTGGTTCAAGTACGTCGACAAGCACGGCTTCGTAAGGACAAAATTTATCGATATTGATCCCTTTAAAGGGTTCGAATCCTACTACTCAGATTTATGCTTGTACAAGAAGTAAAAAAAGCACCTGGCTGAAGGAGATACTCAAGCTCAAACTGAGACGGCAGCTAGATCAGAAGAACCTCTGACGATCTACCTCCAAGCCCGTAAACCTAGCAGAACTGTGCCCCTTACAGCCACTCTGTATAAGGACGCAATCAGCCTCTTTGCACAGGAGGAGCAGATGATAATTCGACTGCCAAGGTCTGGCCAAGCTCCAAGACCCATGACAGAGCTACTAATAATTAAGCTGCCTAGAGCTAGTCAGGAACAAATAGAGGAGCTCAATCTCTATGTCAAGCCGATGACGATTCATCTGCCCAGAATAAATTGACAGTCGAGCGCTAAGCCGGGGACTGCTAGCCAGCCAACAAATCCCCACCCAGCATCGAGCACCAAACTGGGGGTGGCTAGTACGCCAACGACTCTATTTTCTGCTCCACCTATGGAGCCTCTGATGATTAAGCTGCCCAAGTCGTCCTTCCAGTTTTCATTGACACAGAGGATGGTTGAAGAAGAGCCAGAGCTGGCCAAGTATGTGGCTGCTCACACCGATGTTCCATCCGTAGATGATGTAATCCTACTGGAAAAGATACCTTACTTCATCAATAAAGGGCTAACTTTGAATTATCTCGAGCTTAATAAGCTTTGTACAATGTAAGCTATGGAACATGGTATAGGCACCCACCTGCACACACAGGTAACAAATGTCTACACCGCAAACCAACTTACTCCAGTGGAAGACGCTTACCGCATAATCGAGGGAGAGGATCATCCAAT
Source organism: Iris pallida (assembly GCA_029216955.1). Classification (NCBI taxonomy): domain Eukaryota; kingdom Viridiplantae; phylum Streptophyta; class Magnoliopsida; order Asparagales; family Iridaceae; genus Iris; species Iris pallida. The sequence goes on from JANAVB010013398.1 coordinate 1,271,335, forward strand.
CATCTTCGGCCGAAAAATGATCCACAACCCTTTAGGGTAGAAGAAGTTGATCTCGAACCCGATACCGGAAGACTGCCCCTTTATCTGTATAGTTTCCAATCCAAGTACCTTATGCAAAAACAAAGGTATGATATGGAAACTACGCTAGGCTTGAACTATGGCATTGGACGACGATTACCCTTATAATTGCCAGTCCCAGCTGGAAAACCACGAGACTATTACAACAAAACTAGATGTGGGCTAGGTTATGTTACACCGACAACGACCCCTGAAAGCTCAGACGAGGAATGTGACTAGTATTCACACTCAACCGGATCACCAACTTCTGATTCGGATGTCAGCATCGGGGACGTATTCAGGCAAGTCTTGTCCGTCAATATGGCATTGGCCGACGCCTACGAAGAAGATGAAGACATTCCAGAACTTCTTGAGTTAGAGCCGTAGGCACAACAACTAGATGCACAATGGAAGAAGCGGTTCGAACAAAAAGAGCCCCCCACCGAAGATGAGGTTGTGCAAGTTGATCTCGGTGATGAGTCCTCTCCAAAGCCCATCTTAGTTAGCAAGAATCTGACAGACGAAGAATGAGAATCGCTACTGCAATTCGTCAGAGAATACATCGACGTGTTCGCCTGGAGCTACAAAGACATGCCAGGACTGAACCCCCAAGTTGTACTTCACAAGCTCAACATTCGTCCGGATGCAAAATCGGTCAAGCAACAGCAACGACGGTCTTGCCCTGACATCATGAATACCAATGAAACTGAGGTCAATAAACTGATAACCAGCAGCTTTATCCGCGAGGAATAGCATCTAGACTGGGTCGCCATTATAGTACCAGTCCTCAAGAAGAATGAAAGGATTCGAATCTACATCGACTTTCATAATCTGAATGAGGCGTGTCCTAAGGATGAGTTCCCCCTCCCTATCACAGACATTATGATTGACAACACCTGCTGCTTTGAGCGTATGTCATTCATAGATGGTTTCTAGGGTACAACCAAATTAAGATGTTCCCTGATGACGAAAAGCATACATCATTCCGAACACCAATTGGCACATACTGCTACACAGTTATGCCTTTTGGTTTAAAAAATACTGGTGCCACCTATCAAAGAGCTATGAGCATCATCTTTAGAGACCACCTATGCAAGATAGTTGAATGCTACGTCGACGACATCACCGTCAAAAGCCGCTCTAAGGAAGATCATCTGCATGATCTGAGGACAGTGTTCGACCTGATACGAGCAGACAATTTGAAGATGAATCCCACAAAATCCTTCTTGGGCGTATCCAGCAGAAAGTTCTTGGGTTTCATCATTACTTCCCAAGGTATCCATATAGACCCTGAGAAGACGAAGGCAATTATGGAGATGGGTCCCCTGAGAAATCTTCCTAAACTCAGAGGTCTTCAAGGAAGGCTAGCTTACATCAGGAGGTTTATCTCTAACCTCTCCGGACGATGTCAGCCATTCACCCACCTTATGAAGAAGGGTATTTCGTTCGTATGGGATAAAGAACGCCAACGAGCCTTCGATAACATCAAAGAATATCTGACGAACCCTTTAGTCCTGGTAGCCCAGGTTGCTGGAAGACCATTTCTGCTCTTACGAACGATGGAACATTCTCTCGGTGCTCTGCTAGCACAAAACAATAATGCAGTCCATGAGCAAGCTGTATATTACCTCAGCCGAATGATAATAGGGCCGGAGCATCGATACTCTGCCGTAGAGAAAAAGTACCTCGCTCTGGTTTTCGCCATTCAAAAGATGCGACACTACGTCACGGGACAAACTATCTATGTCGTATCAAGAGTCAACCCTGTCACGCCCCACTCCCGTAGGAGCGATCATCCTCGCTAAGGCGTGATGCCGCACGAGCCTAGATTGCGCTCGTGCAAGGCGGGTGTCACCCTCATTTCCCCTATTTTCCTATATTTTATATTTATACTCGTATCTGGATTTTGGCATGTATTTTTATTTTTTCAGCTTGTGGAATTTCTGTATTTCTCGTATTTTGGGTTTTCTCATGGCTCGGTTTTATTGGGGATGGTTCGGTTTGGTTCCGTTTTATGTGAGTTGGATCACCTTAGCCCTATGCTACCCCTCATCCCCACCACAACTCCTCCTCTTTATAACTCCACCGACCACTCTCTCTCCTCATAACTTCCACCATTAATTTCCTCCTCCTTCTTCTTCTCCTTCCTCCACAACTCTCCTAACCCTAGGTAAGTGCACCTTGCCACTACATGAGGACCCTCTTTTCTTTGTCCATTTGCTAGTTTAGGACATGGTGATCAACATTAGTTCTTGGGTTTTTATGATTTAGAGTCTCTATTGATGTAGATCTAAGTTATTGCTATTTTCAGATTTTACATGTTTTGATCCATTTTGGTTGGTTTTCTTTGAGTTCTGATGTTTCCATGTGGAAGAGCTTTCAGTTTCATCCAAGTTGGAACTTGGAAATCCGGATTTGGAGTTCGGATGGCCAAGTTATGAACTTTTGAAGTTTTGGTTTCAGCCATGTGTTCTTGCTGTTTGGAGAAGACAGTGAGCAGTGTGCATAGTTGTTTAGCTTACGCACACTGAGCTACACGCGCTCTTTAGTGCTGCGTACACAGACTTGAGTACGCTTCCTGTTGGAAGCGTGTCTCCTTTGAGCGTGCGTGACTTTCACGTATGCTGCTTCGTTGAGCGTGCGTGACCTTCATGTATGCTGCTTCCTTGAGCGTACGTGACTTTCACGCAGCTGCTCCCTGTAGCGTGCGTGACTTTCACGTATGCTGCTTCCTTGAGCGTGCGTGACTTTCACGTATGCTGCTTCCTTGAGCGTGCGTGACTTTCACGCAGCTTCTCCCTGTAGCGTGCATGACTTTCACGTATGCTGCTTCCTTGAGCGTGCGTGACTTTCACGCAGCTGCTTCCTGTAGCGTGCATGACTTTCACGTATGCTGCTCCCTGTAGCGTGCGTGACTTTCACGTATGCTGCTTCCTTGAGCGTGCGTGACTTTCACGCAGCTGCTCCCTGTAGCGTGCGTGACTTTCACGTATGCTGCTTCCTTGAGCGTGCGTGACTTTCATGCAGCTGCTCCCTGTAGCGTGCGTGACTTTCACGTATGCTGCTTCCATGAAGCATGCGTGACTTTCACGTATGCTGCTTCCCTGAAGCGTGCGTGACTTTCACGTATGCTGCTTCCTTGAGCGTGCGTGACTTTCACGTATGCTGCTTCCTTGAGCGTGCATGACTTTCACGTACACTGCTCCCTGTAGCATGCGTGACTTTCACGTACACTGCTCCTGTAGCGTGCGTGACTTTCACCTATGCTGCTCTCTCTGCGTGCGGGACTTTTCGTACGCTGCTTCCCTGACCCCCTTGCTTAATCTATTAGCTCTTAGAGTTTGGTCTTATTTCTTTAAGCTTGGCTCTTCTATTGTCCTGTATATTGATATTTTATTAGATATTTTACGCCCATTTTATATCCTTACGCCTTTTGTCATGAACTTGATTTTACTTAACATGTTTGGAATGACTATTGTACACGGCATGGTATGACAAGGAACTAGCATAACACGACAGTGATCCGTAGTGGTGCACTCTTGACATGACCAACCTGACATGATAGTGGCCCGTCGTGGCGCAGTCCTGACAAGTACCCTGACATGATTTATCTTGATAATTTAACTTGACTTGCCTTGACACCGTGGGTAGTTCTTTCTTGCTTGCTTGTTAAATCCACTTGTCCTGTCTTGCATCATGTCTAGGATGGGACTCCTGAGTACCACGGTCAGGAGTACCTACTAAAATGGATTAAGGTTAATAACTAGAATAACACAGTAGTCATGAAGAGATGACACAGCTACAGGCAATCCCGTTACCTGGGCGCTCTTGGGATCTGTAGCCTGCCGTCGAGTAGGGCACATTTCCAGCGCACCGTCGAGTGTTGCACCCTCTAAGTCACCTAAGGGTACACTTGTCTCCCGGGCGATGTACCTACCTGAATTCAACCCTAATCTTTCGTCCTGGGTAGCCTGGATGGTCTGCAGGGCATGTGGCTGTGAAACAATCTTACTGCATCTTGTTAGTAATTAGGCCTGTGATAACCCTAGTTAGTTAAAGTAGTAAGCCGTAGGATCTGCTTGGCCGTGATTGATTTAATGAGGTATAACCAGTTTAGCCATGTCTTGATCCAGTGCAAGATTGCTTCCTATCTTGATTACTTATATTACTTACTTTGCCGATAAATGGTGGGAAACCATGCTCTGTTCAGATGAAGGGTTACAACCCCGGTCCTTGTTTGGTTTACGGGTTGTAACCTGGCTATCGGAATAGTTCCATAGTTATCTTGTCGTATATCATCCAGACCTGTTTTTATTAGTTTTAATTTTAATATTAGATTCTCTTGTGCTGATTGTGGGCTTTGTTCTTATTTCGTGGCCCCCTTATGGCACTTGCTCTTTCTGGGGTTTGATCCAGCTGATTTTGTGTGGCCAGATTTTGGAGCAGCTTTCGAGGATCTTCCAAGCTTCCAGCCCAATGGTGAACACTAGACGGAATCCGGGCCTAGAGTGGGTTTTCTATTTTGTTTTGCTCACTCTATTGTAAAAATTATTCTTTTGAGGCGTTTAGCCGACGAGCACCTGTTAGCTCGATGCACTTTTACTTACTGTCTGCCTACGGACTGTAAACATGATTGACAAATCCTAGGGTTGATCATGTATGACTAAACTCTTGCTAGTCCTAATATTTTGTAACGACTAGCTTCATGATCAGCTGAATATATAATATTTGGGACGCCTTATTATTGTATATTTAATGATCATACATCTTACGACTTTACTTACTTGTGGTGATTGAGACACTAGGTTTGTTCATGACCATAAGAGACTGTTGGCTTGTAGAAACTCATATATCTAGACAGCCGTGACCATATATCGATGTGGTTTCCATTTCAATATACGTAGCTGGCTATGTCTGCCCCCGCTCTCCCGTATTCTGGTTCTGGGGCATGACATGGTTTAAGTGGTGGCCCATGTAGGTCTTGTCAATCAAGAAATGTGAGGGTTTACCAGATAGATGTCTCAATCAGTACTCGTCCTTGATCTCTGTTCGTATCTTCTGAATCCCTGAACTCTTGCCCTGATCCTGTGCTTATATCATTGATCTGTCCTGGTCCTTTCCTTATTGTTCCCTGTGTCATCTTCTTCAGCGACACTGTACCTGGTCCTACCGATCGACGAGGTGGAGCACGTCCCGTGGATCAGCAGCAACCTGGAGATCAAGCCCAGCATTCCGGAGTCGCCTCCAGAGTGATACCTACTGGAGGAGAGTCACCAGTTCGGCCCGTCCAGCCCGCAGAGCCAGATGATGGTACCTTAGTAGGCCTCATCAGAACTTTGATAGCTTCCCAGGATCGTCGAAGCGACGCCCTACACCAGACAGTTCAAGATGCTTTGACCCGAGGCGGACATCCAGGGAACCAGGCGGCGAACAGCTTCGAGAGATTAAACCCTCCTTTCTTCGACGGCAGCGAGGATGCGGTTGTCGCGGATGCATGGCTTCAGGATATCGAGGTAATTCTGGAAGCAGCCAGGACACCTGAGAATGAGAAGGTGGCGGTGGTACGCCTGCAGTTGTTGGATTTAGCTCGCAGTTGGTGGGCGACACAGGCCATGGGATTAGTGGTACCCTTGCTTGGGCATTGTTTAGAGAGAGATTCCAGACGAAGTACTTCGATGCTGTGGCTCGGTACGACCTGCAGACCAGATTTACCAACTTGAAGCAAGGAGGCAGATCAGTCGACAGTTATATATCGGAGTTTTCTAGACTCAGTAGGTTTGCCCCCACCTTGGTGGCAACCGAGTTTGATAGGGCCCAGCGGTTCCAGCAAGGACTGCATTTGGAGATCTTGTTGGCGGTTGAGCAGTTCGAGCACCAGACGTTCGATGCAGTCTTGAGAGCAGCTAGGAGGCATGAGTATACCTTCCAGAGGATCATGGATAGGACCTTAGGTAGGAAGCGGTCCCACAGTCAGATGTACCAATCATCAGCCCCAGCCCCGGCAGCTAGAAGTTTGACCATTGGAACTCCGAGGCGGGCGGCCTCAGTAACGTCGGTTCAGCATTCGATCCCGACGTACCCGCAGCAGCAGAAGCAGAAGCAGACTTCCGCAATGGGGTGTTCTCATTGCGGGAAGCCAGGGCATGTGGTGGCAGACTGTCGCAGGACGCAAGGATTGTGCTTGGCTTGTAGAGCAGCAGATCATAGGGTTGGGGCTTGCCCGAATAGGGGTGGTTCATCAGCATCCAACCCTTCTAGCTCTTCGGTGAGAGAACCGGCCCCAGCACCAGTTCAGCAGCAGCAGTATCAGTCTTCGAGGCCCTTGCCGCCTCAGTCTCAGGCATTCCAGCAACAACACCTCCAGCAGTATGCACAAGCCCAAGCTCAGACCCATAATAGGCAGAGAGGTTTTCAGCAGAGGGGACCAGCAGCCAGAGGACAAGGTCAGGCCATGATGATGGCTATGGAAGAAGAAGTTTTACCAGGTGAGGTAGAGGCAGGTACTATTCTCGTCAACTCCTTTCCAGCTTCGATATTGTTTGATTCTGGTGCATCGCATTCATTCATGTCTGCACGATTCGTGACACGGATAGGATTGGAGCCTGAGTCATTATTAGTGAGGCTCAATATACTTACTGGTAATGGTCTTGTGGGAGTAGATCGAGTATTTTTCTCGTGTCGGATCGTAGTTAGCGGTAGGGAGTTCCCCGCTAGATTCATAGAGTTTTCTATGGCAGACTATGATGTAGTCCTAGGCATGGATTGGTTGAAGAACCAGTATGCTAGGATAGACTGCCATATTGGCAGAGTTGTCTTTAGTATCCCCGGCGAGCCAGAGTTTTCGTTTTCTAGAGGCGCAGTGGAGCCGTCTTCCCCGGCATTGCGGATGGCAGTAGCAGCAGTGCAGTTACCCCGGATAGTTGAAGAGTTTCCAGATGTCTTTCCAGAGGAGCTTCCAGGGATGCCACCGGAACGGAAGATTGAGTTCACTATAGACTTGATTCCTGGGACAACACCAGTATCAGAGCGAGTCTACAGGATGGCGCCTTCAGAGTTGGAGGTTTTATACAAGATGATTGAAGAACTAAGGACCAAGGGATTCATCCGTGCAAGTGGATCGCCTTGGGGAGCTCCGATACTTCTTGTTAAAAAGAAGGATGGTACGTCCAGGCTATGTGTTGATTATCGTACCTTGAATTCGGTGACAATCAAGAACAGATACCCTCTTCCGAGGATAGATGACTTGTTTGATCAGCTTAGAGGGGCTTCAGTATTTTTGAAGATCGACTTACGGTCGGGATACCACCAGATCAGAGTCAGAGAGCAGGACATCCCGAAGACAGCATTCAGATCGAGGTATGGACATTGGGAGTTCCTTGTTATGCCCTTTGGAGCGACCAATGTGCCGGCCGTATTCATGGACCTCATGAATCGCATTTTTATGCCTTACTTGGATCAATTTGTGATCGTGTTCCTAGATGATATCCTGGTCTACTGCAAGAGTGAAGCAGAGCATGAGCAGCATCTCAGAGTCGTCCTCCAGACGCTTAGGGAGCATCAGTTGTACGCCAAGTTCAGTAAATACGAGTTCTGGCTCGATCGTATTTCGTACTAGGGTCACATCATTACCCGAGGAGGAGTGGAAGTGGATCCCCAGAAGATTGTGGCTATCGAGTCATGGCCGATATCCAGCTCAGTGGCAGAGGTTCGCAGCTTCCTTGGATTGGCCGGCTACAACCGGCGGTTCATTTCAGATTTCACAAGGATTTCAGCGTCGACGACCCAGTTGACCCGCAAGGATGTGCCGTTTGTTTCGACAGCAGAGTGTTAGGAATCATTTGAGAAGTTGAAGCGAGGTTTGATAACGGCTCCCATTCTCACCCTTCCAGATGGGACCGAAGGATTCACAGTTTATTACGACGCTTCAGGCAGAGGATTGGGGTGTGTCTTGATGCAGCATGGGAAGGTAATATCTTATGCGTCACGTCAACTTCGTGATCATGAGAAGAATTACCCGACCCACGACTTAGAATTGGCGGCGGTAGTGTTTGCTTTGAAGTTGTGGAGACACTACTTGTACGGAGATAGAGTGGAGATCTTTACTGATTATAAGAGCCTGAAGTATGTTTTCACCCAGAAGGACCTTAATATGCGGCAGAGAAGATGGCTCGAGCTACTAGTGGACTATGATGTGGATTTGCAGTATCATCCCGGGAAGGCTAACGTTGTAGCAGATGCATTGAGCAGGAGAGCCGGAGTTTATTTTCTGACGGCGCAACCAGAATTATTAGCAGATCTTCAGAAGATGGGAATTGAAGTGGTTCTTCCAACCAACATGGCATTGATGGCCAGTCTACAGGTTCAGTCCAGCATAGTTGAGAGGATCCGGATGGCGCAGTCAGCAGATTCCAAGCTTCAGCGACTCAGGACAGAGTGTGAAGCAGGAAGAAGGCCAGAGTTATGTATCCATGAAGACGGTATACTTCGGCACGGTACTCGTCTTTGTGTACCCAGTGGAGATATCAGACAGGAAGTCATGGCAGAAGCCCACAGTTCACAGTATTCTATTCATCCGGGTGGTACGAAGATGTACCGTGATATTCGTCAACATTTCTGGTGGAATGGCATGAAGAGGAAGATAGCCCGGTTTGTCTCTCGGTGTTTGGTTTGCCAACAGGTTAAAGCTGAACATCAGAGGCCCGCTGGACTTCTTCAACCCTTACCGATCCCAGAATAGAAATGGGAACATATAACCATGGATTTTGTGACCGGATTGCCCAGATCTCCGGCCGACAGAGATGCTATTTGGGTAATTGTGGACAGGCTTACCAAGGTGGCACACTTTCTTCCATTCAGAGTTGGACAGTCGACGACACAGCTGGCAGAGATGTATTTTAGGCAGATTGTCAGGCTTCACGGTGTGCCAATCAGCATCACCTAAGACAGGGATTCAAGATTCACATCACACTTTTGGCGCAGCTTGCAGAAGAGTTTGGGGACTCACCTTCAGTTCAGCACAACTTATCACCCGCAGACGGATGGTCAATCAGAGCGCACAATCCAGACTCTTGAAGATATGTTGAGATCCTGTACCCTTGACTTCGGTGGTTCATGGTAGAATCATCTGCACCTGGTGGAATTCTCGTACAACAACAGTTATCAGGCCAGTATCCAGATGGCACCCTTCGGGGCTCTTTATGGCAAGAAGTGCAGATCCCCGCTAGCATGGGACGATGTCGGGGAGAGGCAGATGCTCGGACCCGAATTGATTTCCCAGACGGTTGAAGTGGTCAGGAAGGTCAGAGATCACCTCCGAGTTGCCCAGGACCGCCAGCGCCATTGGGCCGATGCTCATTGGCGTCCCTTAGAATTTGCTGTCGGCGACCATGTATTCCTTAGGATCTCGCCTAACCGCGGCGTCATTCGCTTCGGCGTACGGGAAAAGCTTAGTCCTAGGTATATAGGGCCGTTCGATATTCTAGAGCGAGTAGGAGATGTATCCTATCGTCTCGCTCTTCCGTCGTCGCTAAGTGAGGTGCATGATATATTCCATGTGTCCCAATTACGATGGTATATTCCGGACCCGAGCCACATCCTAGACCATTCGGAATTGGTTGTTGGTACCAACCTTTCGTATGAGGAGAGGCCCGTGTCTATATTGGACCGGAGGGAGAAGATACTCAAGAACAAGACTATTAAGTTAGTCCGTGTTGCTTGGGGTCAACACTCTCTGGGTGAGTCAACGTGGGAGCGTGAGGACGACATCCGATCGCGATATCCCTACCTGTTTGACTCGTGAGGTATAATGTCTTTCTTATGCCTTACATTTTCCCATCCTTGCTTGCATTGTATGATTGTATGATTGAACTGCTTAGTGTAGCTTGTCGTGACAATCTCTAGCTCCTTGATTAAATTCCAAGGACGGAATTCTTTTAAGGTGGGTAGAGTTGTCACCCTCATTTCCCGTATTTTCCCGTATTTCGTATTTATACTCGTATCTGGATTTTGGCACGTATTTTTATTTTCTCAGCTTGTGGAATTTCGGTATTTCTCGTATTTTAGGTTTTCTTATGGCTCGTTTTTATTGGAGATGGTTCGATTTGGTTCGGTTTTATGTGAGTTGGATCACCTTAGCCCTATGCTACCCCTCATCCCCACCACAACTCCCCCTCTTTATAACTCCACCTACCACTCTCTCTCCTCATAACTTCCACCATTAATTTCCTCCTTCTTTTCTTCTCCTTCCTCCACAACTCTCCTAACCCTAGGCAAGTGCACCTTGCCACTACATGAGGACCCTCTTTTCTTTGTCCATTTGCTAGTTTAGGACATGGTGATCAACATTAGTTCTTGGGTTTTTATGATTTGGAGTCTCTGTTGATGTAGATCTAAGTTATTGCTATTTTCAAATTTTACATGTTTTGATCCATTTTGGTTGGTTTTCTTTGAGTTCTGATGTTTCCATGTGGAAGAGCTTTCAGTTTCACCCAAGTTGGAACTTGGAAATCCAGATTTGGAGTTCGGATGGCCAAGTTATGAACTTTTGAAGTTTTGGTTTCAGCCATGTGTTCTTGCTGTTTGGAGAAGACAGTGAACAGTGTGCATAGCTGTTCAGCTTACGCACACTGAGCTACACGCGCTCTTTAGCGCTGCGTACGCAGACTTGAGTACGCTTCCTGTTGGAAGCGTGTCTCCCTTGAGCGTGCGTGACTTTCACGTATGCTGCTTCCTTGAGCGTACGTGACCTTTACGTATGCTGCTTCCTTGAGCGTGCGTGACTTTCACGCAGCTGCTCCCTGTAGCGTACGTGACTTTCACGTATGCTGCTTCCTTGAGCGTGCGTGACTTTCATGTATGCTGCTTCCTTGAGCGTGCGTGACTTTCACGCAGCTGCTCCCTGTAGCGTGCGTGACTTTCACGTATGCTGCTTCCATGAGCGTGCGTGACTTTCACGCAGCTGCTCCCTGTAGCGTGCGTGACTTTCACGTATGCTGCTTCCCTGAAGCGTGCGTGACTTTCACGTATGCTGCTTCCCTGAAGCGTGCGTGACTTTCACGTATGCTGCTTCCTTGAGCGTGCGTGACTTTCACGTATGCTGCTTCCTTGAGCGTGCGTGACTTTCACGTACACTGCTCCCTGTAGCATGTGTGACTTTCACGTAAACTGCTCCTGTAGCGTGCGTGACTTTCACCTATGCTGCTCTCTCAGCGTGCGTGACTTTTCGTACGCTGCTTCCCTGACCCCCTTGCTTAATCCATTAGCTCTTGGAGTTTGGTCTTATTTCTTTAAGCTTGGCTCTTCTATTGTCCTGTATATTGATATTTTATTAGATATTTTACGCCCATTTTATATCCTTATGCCTTTTGTCATGAACTTGATTTTACTTAATATGTTTGGAATGACTATTGTACACGGCATGGTATGATAAGGAACTAGCATAACACGATAGTGACCCGTAGTGGTACACTCCTGACATGACCAACCTGACATGATAGTGGCCCGTCATGGCGCACTTCTGACAAGTACCCTGACATGATTTATCTTGATTATTTAACTTGACTTGCCTTGACACCGTGGGTAGTTCTTTCTTGCTTGCTTGTTAAATCCACTTGTCCTGTCTTGCATCATGTCTAGGATGGAACTCCTGAGTACCACGGTCAGGAGTACCTACTAAAATGGATTAAGGTTAATAACTGGAATAACACAGTAGTCATGAAGAGATGACACAGCTACAGGCAATCCCGTTACCTGGGCGCTCTTGGGATCTGTAGCCTGCCGTCGAGTAGGGCACATTTCCAGCGCACCGTCGAGTGTTGCACCCTCTAAGTCACCTAAGGGTACATTTGTCTCCCGGGCGATGTACCCACCTGAATTCAACCCTAATCTTTCGTCCTGAGTAGCCTGGATGGTCTGCAGGGCTTGTGGCTGTGGAACAATCTCACTGCATCTTGTTAGTAATTAGGCCTGTGATAACCCTAGTTAGTTAAAGTAGTAAGCCGTAGGATCTGCTTGGCCGTGATTGATTGAATGAGGTATAACCAGTTTAGCCATGTCTTGATCCAGTGCAAGATTGCTTCCTGTCTTGATTACTTACATTACTTACTTTGCCGATAAATGGTGGGAAACCAAGCTCTGTTCAGATGAAGGGTTACAACCCCGGTTCTTGTTTGGTTTACGGGTTGTAACCTGGCTATCGGAATAGTTCCATGGTTATCTTGTCGTATATCATCCTGACCTGTTTTTATTAGTTTTAATTTTAATATTCGATTCTCTTGTGCTGATTGCGGGCTTTGTTCTTATTTCGTGGCCCCCTTGTGGCACTTGCTCTTTCTGGGGTTTGACCCAGCTGGTTTTGTGTGGCCAGATTTTGGAGCAGCTCCCGAGGATCTCCCAAGCTTCCAGCCCAATGGTGAACAGTAGACGAAATTCGGGCCAAGAGTGGGTTTTCTATTTTGTTTCGCTCACTCTATTGTAAAAATTATTCTTTTGAGGCGTTTAGCCGACGAGCACCTGTTAGCTCGATGCACTTTTACTTACTGTCTGCCTACGGGCTGTAAACATGATTGACAAATCCTAGGGTTGATCATGTATGACAAAACTCTTGCTAGTCCTAATATTTTGTAACGACTAGATTCATGATCAGCTGAATATGTAATATTTGGGACGCCTTATTATTGTATATTTAATGATCATACATCTTACGACTTTACTTACTTGTGGTGATTGAGACACTAGGCTTGTTCATGACCATAAGAGACTGTTGGCTTGTAGAAATGCACATATCTAGACAGCCGTGACCATATATCGAGGTGGTTTCCATTTCAATATACGTAGCTGGCTATGTCTGCCCCCGCTCTCCAGTATTCTGGTTTTGGGGCGTGACAGCGGGTTCCATAACGGTCGATTTCAGCGGCTGCGAAGGGGTCGTCGCACAGAAGTCCCATACAGAGACATTGAATAATAGCAGCGGAAATTTGAATCAAAACACGAGTTATTCAAAGAAGCTCTTTATTGATATTGAAACAACGATTACATTGGGGGCACAAGGCCAAGGTTACAATCACTCAAACTCACTCTTCTCACATTTTACAAGTTCACTCAGCTCTCTCTCAACTCTTAATTACAAGTCTTGATCCAGCGGAAGCTTCTGAAGGCGATGTCTATACATGATATCCTGTATAAGTCTTTACTCCATGCGGCCGCGCGCTTCGAATCGCCAAGGAACTCCGTGCCTCGACGCATCCAAGCGAGCTCCGCACCGCGAGCTTCTACGTGTGCCTGCACATGTAAACTATGTGGGTGTCAGTACTCAACTATACGGGTCGAATGAGCTACTCGCCCACCCACAAAAAACTAACACATTTACTTTACTTTATACAACATAATTCCTTCTTATCAATTGTCTTTCTAGTCTTGCCTTAGGATTACTTTAGGACCGACGCCTTGGCTATTTTGTGTCTTTAGACCATCCCGTGCTTGCAACATTCAACGTTAACCTATCGAGTCGTGTTTGCCTTACGGCCATAAAATTAGAGACGCAACTACGCGATGAAGCTCCATTTTCCGTGTGATCATGCTACAAACCCTTGCTTAAGCCGTACCTCGCAATCCAGTAAGACTTAACCATATCGCCGCCTCGCGGCCCTTGTCGCCAAGCGGCCCTTGCTACTTTGACCACCAACTGACCCAAATCAAGACTTGTGAATGTTAGTGTCACTCAACCAACTTTGCCTTGCGGCGGTTTCCCGACTTAAACTCAACCAACTCAACCATAACCATACAACTTATATGCCGAAAACATAAGACTCGATGCCACATCTCGTGCCGAAGCACGTCGCCTACGTTGCAACCAAATCTTAGGCCCAACATCTTGTGTTCCAACTATACTCACACATTCAACCCGACTACCTTGATATACTACACTCAATACTCGACTCAATCCAAAGGCATACACGCGGATCGCCGCCCATGCCGACTCATCTATATGAACGTCACTAGGGCCCAACCCTATAATGGACTCCTTTTGAGCTTTTGATTAGATGGACGCTCCTTGTCAGCGTGAGTAGCTAGCTCCGTTGCAAGTCCTCGCCTAACCCGTACGGTCATCCAGCACAGCTACGAATGTCTCCATCGCAACGGTTCCCCTGGGCCGCCGGGGTCGCCGTTGGAGAAACATTTATTTTACCTTGTACAAGTTGTCCAATGACCATGCAAGACTCGACTCAAACTGACGTCTCACACAGTAAAAGCTACTTCTAGTGTAACCATCTATTTCAAGGCTAAGTTCAACACTTCTCACATCTGAAATCTTGCCTCGACGACCCATAGTCGCGAGCATTCTTCTTTCTTGCCTCAACGACCCAGTCGTGAGCATTCTTTCTTTCTTTCATGCCCTATCATTTCACTCACTCAAAAACAACTATCGAAACACTTTCCAAACTCAATGACTCAACCGTGGCCCGTGCCTTAAAATACTAAATCCGTGCCATCGTGTCTCCAACCAACTTGAAACTCTTTGTGACACTACCGCCCAAGTCATACTCTATATGACGGGCCTTGAAATCGTAGGACTTCGTGGCTATACTCAGCCGTAGAACTCATAGGACCGTGCTTGGAATGTCTTAGGTCGACTGCCATCACTTTGTCTAACTTCTCCAAGCCTACAAGTTAACTCAAGGGACGAGCAAAGGCTATGCCAAGCCTTGCATCATGGAAGAGTGCATGCTTTATCGAGCATTTACACGGGCGACGCCTATGACTTAGGCTACGTTCATACTTCGCCTACTCAACCAACTTTCCTTCTTCCAAGCCACGGGACGAAGGATCGAGTGTCATTTTCAAAGCACGCCGTGCACCGACTCTATGACGGCTGTTGGACCTTTCCATATTCTAACACAATTCGACCCATCGGGATTATTTCCTTTAGCTATGTGAATTCGTCACTTTTATTATCAAGCCTACTTGTGTAAGTTGAAAACATGCGATTTATTATGTGAAGGCTAATATGAGGCAAGTTCACCGAAACTACCCCACCTAAGCGAGCGGTCGCCTTGACCGAGCGATGTTTTCATGCAACCGTTGCAAGGCTAAGGCCGAACGCCGTCGGCGTTTCGATTTTCTCCGATTGACTGAGCGGGACGGGGCACTACATCATACACCACTCGGAAAAAGTTTCGTCCACGAAACTAACTTAGTACTTACTCCTTGACTTACCAATCGAACGTTCAACGACTCTCGCACACACTTCTCCTATGCGTTCCCTCAAATCCGAGCCACGCTCGTGCTACCTACAATCTTTTCTTCAAAACTTACATTCTCAAAATCCTCGACACTTTCCAGTTCCTCAAATCTCACTTGAATTCAACGTATCACTTAGTATGGATCTTGCACATATCTTAGGCGTCCCCAAAATACATGCATTTTAACCAAGCCTCATTATAGTGAATCCCGCCATCACCACTCGAGTAGGATCGTGCACGCATTTAAGCGTCCTTGATATACATGCATGTCAGCTGAGGCTCATGAGTGGTATTTTCATATTCCCGAATCATTCCATTCATCAATACCAATATCCCAATCAATCAATCCTCAAGGTCACTCGCACCGATACTAACTCTCGCAACATGGACATCTCGTCTAGCCGCTAGGCAATCTTTTTAGGCTAAAGTCAATTATCAGTATTGGAATCACAGTTTCCAAACAATGATATCAACACTGACCCCATCCTAAGGTCAAACCAAGTTGATAGTACGGGGTTTTCTATCCAAGCTCGCATCACTCCGATTTCTAAACTTCGAGCATAGATTTTCTATGCACATCCCAACATTTCGTTGTACGGGGTCCGAATCATTCAGCAAAGCCATCCTACGACAACTCACGTTCAACCAATTTAACGACGTATCAAAATCGCTCATTCAATAAGTTATCTTGTATTCTATCCCTTCATATACGTTCGATATAGTTAGCCTATCAATCCTTTTCAATTCAAGCACGCTATGACACGATTCACCACTAAACCATAATTCATATTTCATACTCCCTAAGTCGTTCATCCCAATTCACGTAATCGATCACAAGATCGTCCGACTTAACAATATGTTGCGCCCCGATCTCACGCGAGTCAGATTATCCACGGTGGGCATGAATCACTATGCGCGCTCCCACGAGATAATTATCCTCATCGGGACGTAACTCTTGTTTTGCGTCTAGACTAATTCATTTTTGATGCGCGGATTGGACCTACTCAATCCACAAGTTATTTCACTCATCAATCGCAAGTCTAAACATCCTCAAATTCTCCTTCGCATCAAGCCAACAAGTCGAGACAATCAAATGTTGTCGCGTCCTAATTTTTCCGAGTTCGATCATTCCCGTGACATGAATCACCATGTTAGCGCTCACGCGGAACGATTGCCCCAAATCTGACGCAACACATGTGCGAGGCTAGAGTTGCACTCGCACAAGACAAGATCGTCGATGTTGTGGTTATCCGCGTAACATCAAGACACAATCATTTTCATCCAACATTTATCTCGATCAAAATCTAAGTATAGCATCCAACCGAACAGCAATACTTGTACGATCATCATTCTCCGAGTCAGAGTACCCCCGAGTTATCGCATATCGATCTTTGATATGCCTCAATACCATCGACGATATGCGTAACCTGACGATCTTCCTTTGCAACAAATTTCGTGTCATGCGAATGATGCCATCGTCCGACTGGATGATCTCCTCGACATTCAAATTCAAGTTCGATCATTATCCCTCGATTCATTCACAACATCAATTTTTTTAAACCTAATTTTACGTATCGTTCATCCATCTATCTCAAGTCATCGAGCAACATTGAATCCAATCCTTAGAGTTATTTACGTAACTTCAAAATTAAACCTTTCATACACGCTATCTACCTGTCGTGCTAACTTTTTATATACAATTCGTACCAATTTCCTTGATCAAGTCATCCATTCGTACACCCTAACTTTTCCTCGATTCGATTTCACCTACTCAATCATTTTTGCATTTCATACTTCGCACAATCCTCAATCCCGTGCATGTTCCGTGCGCGTCAATTTCTAGGTTGTTCGAATCCACTTATCAAACTTCATGATCACAACTCACTCAATCTAAGGCTTTGCATATTTGCGACGCTTGCTGATAGACTCAACGATACCCCACATCCTCAGTCGATCGATCGACATCACTGAGGCTATCGCATACACCACTTAGGGATGAAGTCATTCAACAAATCCTTAAAACTATCATTCGATTCGCAATCTACTTCCTCGAATTTCCCTCCGAACGATTCTTTGAATTTCAAGAACGCTCATCTATATCGCACCGACGATATCGCCGTTCGATAGCACACCTATCGATAGTCCTCCCATTTTACTCAACCGAGTTTAACCCATTCTTGTTCAACACTATTCAATTCCCGCACTCGACTTTTCTAAGGTCGACGCAGCTTTGGGGTATATGCCCAGCCCGACTTAGCCAACCGTGCTTACGTAAACCATCTTTTTGTGTTTCTTTGTCAAAAACTGTTCTTCTATGTTTTGCAAAATAGTTAGACTTATTGTATGGACATCCCGTAGGACAACTGAGAGAGTGCGCACCAACGATAACAATTTACGGAAGCAACAATCAGAGTTTGCGGATACAACGAAGTTAAAGAATTCAATCGATGGTCCAAGGATGTAAAGCCGTGCTCTGATACCATTATGTCATGCCCCACTTTCGTAGGAGCGATCGTCCTCGCTAAGGCGTGATGCCGCACGAGCCTAGATTGCGCTCGTGCAAGATGGGTTCCATAACGGTCGATTTCAGCGGCTGCGACGGGGTCGTCGCACATAAGTCCCATACAGAGACATTGAATAATAGCAGCAAAAATTTGAATCAAAACACAAGTTACAATCACACAAACTAACTCTTCTCATATTTTACAAGTTCACTCAGCTCTCTCTCATCTCTCAATTACAAGTCTTGATCCAGCGGTGAAGGCGATGTCCATACATTATGTCCTGTATAAGTCTTTACTCCATGCGGCCGTGCGCTTCGAATCGCCAAGGAACTCCATGCCTCGACGCATCCAAGCGAGCTCCGTACCGCGAGCTTCTACTTGTGCCTGCACATATAAACTATGTGGGTGTCAGTACTCAACTGTACTGGTGGAATGAGCTCTTCGTCCACCCATACAAAACCAACACGTTTACTTTACTTTGTGCAACATAATTTTTTCTTATCAACTGTCTTTCTAGTCTTGCCTGAGGATTACTTTAGGACCGACGCCTTGGCTATTTTGTGTCTTTAGACCATCCCATGCTTGCAACATTCAACGTTAACCTATCGAGTCGTGTTTGCCTTACGGCCATAAAATCAGAGACGCAACTACACGATAAAGCTCCATTTTCCTTGTGACCGTGCTATAAACCCTTGCTGAGGCCGTGCCTCGTAATCCAGTAAGACTTACCTATATCGCCGCCTCGTGGCCCTTGCCGCCTAGCGGCCCTTGCTACTTTGACCACCAACTGACCCAAATCAAGACTTGTGAATGTTAGTATCACTCAACCAACTTTGCCTTGCGGCGGTTTCCCGACTTAAACTCAACCAACTCAACCATAACCATACAACTTATATGCCGACAACATAAGACTCGATGCCACATCTCGTGCCGAAGCACGTCGCCTACGTTGCAGCCAAATCTTAGGCCCAACATCTTGTGTTCCAACTATACTCATACATTCAACCCGACTACCTTGATATACTACACTCAATACTCGACTCAATCCAAAGGCATACACGCGAATTGCCGTCCATGTCGACTCATCTATATGAACGTCACTAGGGCCCAGCCCTATAATGGACTCCTTTTGAGCTTTTGATTAGACGGACGCTCCTTGTCAGCACGAGTAGCTAGCTCCGCTGTAAGTCCCAGCCTAACCCGTGCGGTCATCCAGTACAGCTATGAATGTCTCCATCGCAACGGTTCCCCTGGGCCGCCGGGGTCGCCGTTGGAGAAACAGATTTATTTTACCTTGTACAAGTTGTCTAATGACCATGCAAGACTCGACTTAAACTGACGGCTCACACAGTCAAAGCTACTTCTAGTGTAACCATCTATTTCAGGGCTAAGTTCAACACTTCTCACATTTGAGATCTTGCCTCGACGACCCGTAGTCGCGAGTATTCTTCTTTCTTGCCACAACGACCCAGTCGTAAGCATTCTTTCTTTCTTTCTTGCCCTATCATTTCACCCACTCAAAAACAACTATCGAAACACTTTCCAAACTCAATGACTCAACCGTGGCCCGTGCCTTAAAATACTAAATTTGTGCCATCGTGTCTCCAACCAACTTGAAACTCTATGTGACACTACCGCCCAAGTCATACTCTATATGACGGGCCTTGAAATCGTAGGACTTCGTGGCTATACTCAGCCGTAGAACTCATAGGACCGTGCTTGGAATGTCTTAGGTCGACTGCCATCACTTTGCCTAACTTCACCAAGCCTACAACTTAACTCAAGGGACGAGCAAAGGCTATGCCAAGCCTTGCATCATGGAAGCGCGCATGCTTTATCGAGCATTTACGCGGGCGACGCCTATGACTTAGGCTACGTTCATACTTCGCCTACTCAACCAACTTTCCTTCTCCCAAGCAACGGAACGAAGGATCGAGTGTCATTTTCAAAGCACGCCGTGCACCGACTCTATGACGGCCGTTGGACCTTTTCATATTCTAACTCAATTCGACCCATTGGGATTATTACCTTTAGCTATGTGAATTCGTCTTTTTTATTATCAAGCCTACTTGTGCAAGTTAAAAACATGCGATTTATTATGTGAAGGCTAAGATGAGGCAAGTTCACCGAAACTACCACACATGAGCGAGCGGTCGCCTTGATCGAGCAATATTTTTATGCAGTCGTTGCAAGGCTAAGGCCGAACGCCGTTGGCTTTTCGATTTCCTCTGATTGACTGTGCGGGACGGGGCACTACAAACCCCCTCAGGGTCCTCATGAGCAAGCCAGGTGCCCTCAGCTCTCGCCTCACTACCTGGGCAATTTTATTGTCTCCCTACCACATGATGTTCGTCCAGCAGAAGGCTGTTAAAGGTCAAGCTCTAGCAGACTTTTTATCAGCCCATCCAGGTTCGGAGTCAACCAAAATAGACGAAGAGATTCCAGATGAAGTTGCCAATTCAAATGTGGCCTCACATGATACCGTATGGCGAATGTTCTTCGACGGTGCTCCTAGAACTGGGCCCAAGGGCAATATCGTCGCTGGAGTCGGAGTGGTGCTGATTTCTACCTCCGGGCTGGTGATCAATCGGGCTTATTCCCTCACGGAGCCCTGTTCAAACAATGTGGCCGAGTATAATACTTTGGTCGTTGGCCTCCGACTTACAAAGGAGCTGGGGGTAGAGTACCTTGAAGCATACGGAAACTCACAGTTAATCGTCAATCAGATCCGGGGCTCATACGAAGTGCGTCATGAAGACATGATCCCCTATCACCAAATAACGATTGACATCATCTCGTCTTTGGAAGGGTTCTTCTTAGAACACATTCCCAGGCTCCAGAACATTAAAGCCGATGCCCTAGCTGGCTTTGTCGCTTCCTTAGCAGTTCCGAATCTTGCTCACCACTTGGTTGACATAATAGGCCATGAATTGTTCTATCCCAAGGACAATGTTCAATATGTTGAGAGTTACTCCGCTCTGACTGTCGACGAAGCACCAGACTGGAGACAACCATTCATCGACTTCGTAGTCTACGACATCCTGCCAGAGAATCCAAAGGAAGCCACTTCTATCAGAAGACGTCCCCTCAGATTCTTCTACGATACAATGACGAAAATGCTATATCTACGATCATACGACGGATTACTGCTTCGATGTCTGTCAAATACAGAAGCTAAAGAAGCCGTGCATGAAGCTCATGATGGCATCTGTGGGGCCCATCAGCCTGGCCCGAAACTACAAGATCGCCTTCGTCGAATGGGCTACTACTGGCCCACGATGGTTGTAGATGCAATAGACTATACAAGAAAATACAAAGCCTGTCAAGACCACGCAGATTTTATCCCCCAGCCCTCCGAGTTTCTACATCCGACAGTGGCATCCTGGCCATTCGAAGCATGGGGAATGGACATCATCGGTCCGATCATTCCGTCTTCGTCCTGCGGACATCGCTTCATACTCGCAATCATAGATTACTTCTCCAAATGGGCGGAGGCTATTCCGCTGGCAGTAGTCAAGACTTCAAACGTGATCAGCTTTCTCAGGCATCACGTCATCTATCGCTTCAGACTGCCCCAAAGGATCATCCACGATAATGGCCCACAGTTCATAAGCCATGCCTTCTATCGGTTATGCGACAAACATCGAATCCAAAATATTGCTTCAACACCGTACAACCCGGCGGCTAATAGTTTGGCTGAAGCGTTCAATAAAATAGTTATCAAGCTTCTCAAGAAGTTCGTGTCATCAAACAAACGTGACTGGAATGAAAAGCTCGGCGAATGCTTATGGGCGTACCGTACTACAGTACGATCTGCCACTGGGAACACACCATTCTCTCTGGTATATGGGAGTGAGGCAGTTCTTCCGTTGGAGACTCAAATCCCCTCACTCCGCGTTTCTCTCACCTACCGATTGACGACAGATGATAATCACCATCGTCGACTACAAGAGTTGGAGGCCCTAGATAAGAAGTGCCTGTTAGCTCAACAACGAATCGAGCTGTACCAAGCCCGTATCTCCGGAGCCTTCAACAAGAAGGTTAAAATCAGAATATTCCAAGTGGGCGATCTTATTCTGGCAGTTCGGAGGCCAATGATTATGACTCACAAAACCGTCGGCAAGTTCCACCCAAAGTGGGAAGGCCCGTTCATCATTGATGCTGTATTCTCCAATGGAGCTTACCGCCTCACAAAACAAAATGGAGACTTACTCATGTTGCCCATCAACGACAAGTTCCTGAAGAAGTATTACGTCAGAAATGACATCCTCCAAATCTTCCAGGGTGTTGAGTTATATACCCTCTAGTACCGCTGAACTCACATCCCGACTTCAAATTTCCCGGATTGTTGAGTTATGTACCCTCTAGTACCACTGAACTCACATCCCGACTTCAAATTTCCTAGATTATTGAGTTATGTACCCTATGGTACTGCTGAACTCACATTCTGACTTCAAATTTTCTAGATTGTCGAGTTATGTACCCTCTAGTACCGATGAACTTATGTTCTGATCCCAAATCTCCCAGTTGTCGAGTTATATACCCGCAGGTACCGCTGAACTTATACTCTGGTCACTACAAATGAATCTATATCGTATCTTTTAGGTAGTAAGTCATGTATGATCATACCTCTGAACTTTCTTCCTAAAAGAGCTCCCTCATGATCCAATACCCGTACTTTCAGTGCACAAAAAGGGTAACAGATCCACAAATTCTCCAAAACAACCACGTCGATGTTACCTCTGAGTTGTTTTTACTTCCACCAAAAACAAACTGCCCCTCACATAGAACTTTTACGTCCTTATTACCTTTGAGTTGTTCTATGTACCCTTCGTGGAGCCCACTCCTGCCATGTCCTCATTACCTCTGAGTGGGAAGGCTCCATCGAAGAAACCCTCAAATTTACCACGTCCTCATTACCTCTGAGTAAGTATGCCAGTTTTCTCTCGACTTATTATTCGTACCAAAAAAAAACCCCAGGGTACGCCAAGGATAATAGGCCCACAAATGTCCTCTGTTGACCACAGATATCCTCTGTTGACCACAAATGCTCTAGTACATGTCCTTCATTTCTTATCATGCCCCGGGGGCCCAACTGCTCCATGGCATTCTTTCTTCCGATACCAGAAACGTCCATGGCCGCCTTATTGTGGAATTGTTCTAAGTATCTCCATCAACTTGTTATCCGTACCTGAAACCAAGGTATACCAAGGGTAACATGTCCACAAATAGTCCCCCAGTGGGGCAAATACCACAATACCACAAACACAATAAGCAGTACAAATAAAGGGTAGAAGAAAACATACTCTCTTATTTGAAAGTCAAAAGTACTACATGTTCTAGGGACCACGTCCCCCTCAAGAAAGGAAAAGAACGAAAACGAAAGAAGAAAAAAAGTCGACAATGGTTCGGCGATACACAATTCCATGAGACGGTCCCTTAGCAAGACAGTTGACTGTTCGAACCCCTGCTTGGCCCGACGCTCGGCTTCCTGAGCCAGCCGATCCGCGTCTTCTAGGTGCGTATGAGCCCGCCAGCCGTCCTCGAACTTCTTCAAAGCACGCTCCAGGCTAGCAGAAGCTCGGGAGACCTTTTCGGCCTCCTGAACATTCAGCTCTTTATCCGTACGGAAAGCTTCAAGCTCAGACTCCAAGAAGGCCAGCTTCCTCTGGAGTTCGAGGATCTGCTCCCTGGTATCAATTATTTGGCGAGAGGTGGCCGATTCCTGAGCTATGTAATCCTCGCTCCTGTGGCTCAGCCGATCATATTGAAGAGATAGGTCACCGAGGTCCTTCATTATAACTGGCTTGGACCTATCTCGTGTAGCCCTTACCTTCTCCAGGACAGTGGTAAGGAAGCCTCGCTCCAGATCTATTGCTGTAGACAGATCAACTTGCCGTAGGACTTGAAACTGGGCCACGAGCTGATCAGCCTCTAACAATTTGGGCTTCAGAAGCGTAGCTATCCCTGCCCCACCAGAGAGGGTTTTAAGAATGTCAATATGGCCTCGGGCACATTGTCGGGCCAAGGCAAAGGGGGTCCCCCGCTCCATAGTAGCGTCGACCCCTCTCTTCAAGTGGCGGTAGAAAGTGTCAACTACATCCTGTGATGCCTCATCCAGAACTTTCGTAGAGGACGGCGTCAGAAGAAGTGTAGCTGGCAGTGTCGAAGGAGATGCGCCAGAACTTGCCGCCCTTGCCACCAAAGAAACAAATTTCGAGCAAAAAGACGTATGGATAGCAGCTAACTCCTCCTCCGCACCCCGGAGAACCTGGATACTCGGCAAGGCGGAGAGGTCGACCCCCGAAGCCACATGAGCAGAGAAGGACACATGGACCATTGCTCCCTGCCTCGGCTGCATCGCCGTCCGATCTTCCAAACTCAATCCAGCGAGAGGCCCCTCAATATAAGTCAAAAAAGGAGGGGGCCCACTCCCTCCCACCAGATCCCCGCTGGTAGAGCCTTCCCTGACAATATTCGTCATTGGCAGTGAAGAGACAGGACCTGTATGTCCAGAGCAACCATCAATCAGCATAACCTGAAGGATGTGATGATAGAGCAAATGGGCCTCCTCACTAGTCAAAATTTGGCTTATCTTACCAGGGGAGGGTTGTGGAGGCTGAGGCTCGCTCACAGCCGCCGTAGTCCCCTCACCAGCAACCTCCAAGCCGAATTCAGCTGGCTCTTCTGCCCCAGCCGCCCCGGAAGAAGATACGACTCGATCAGTGTCACCCTGCTGAAATTTAGCGGTCTCGGGGACGGGTTCAGCGGAGCCCCCGTCGCCCTGGGTCGAGACCTCAGCAATGTGAGATTCCTCATCCGTCGCCGAGAGGGCTCCGACAGAAATAATCTTGGCACACATGTCACTAATCAAAGTATTCAGGGCCGGATTGACTTCAAAAACAACAGTCGGTTCTCGAGAATCCGATTCTTTCGCCGCTTATAGAGAATAGAAAAATGATTAGATCATAATTCAGGAAAAGAAAGAGATAAAAAAGAAGATGGTCGCAATTCAATTCACCTCCGAAACGACGTCACCACCTTCGCCTCTTTTCTTAATGAGCAGCCCGCGACGTCTTACTGCAGCCCGCTTCACGGAGAAGGTTATGCCACCAATAGAGTCACGCATGCCTCGCTTGCGTGAAGGGCCAGACGCAACAAGCGGCTGATCTGCCACCATCTCATCAGGTGCAACAGGCAACTGATCCGCTACCATCTCATCAGGCACAACAGGCAGCTGATCCGCCACCATCTCATCAGGTGCAACAGGTAGCTGATCCGCCACCATCTCATATGGCAAAACAGACGGCTGATCCGCCCCAACATCTTCTACAAGAGGGAAAGAGTTGTCTGCATCATGCTCGTCATTCTCTTCGTCCGTGTTTGTGGACTCCGAGTCAGGCACTCGAACCGCATTCGCCCTCCTCTTCCTCGTCTTAGACCCCTTGGCTTCTTCGCTAAGCCAGTACCCATAATAAAGCTGGTACTCGGGTCAAAATTAACAGGAGGCTTGCTCACCGTAACATGGTATAGGGCCGCCATA
The DNA here is from genome assembly GCA_029216955.1 of Iris pallida. Taxonomy (NCBI): domain Eukaryota; kingdom Viridiplantae; phylum Streptophyta; class Magnoliopsida; order Asparagales; family Iridaceae; genus Iris; species Iris pallida. The sequence goes on from JANAVB010013398.1 coordinate 1,296,678, forward strand.
TACAAAATCGTCCCTGGCGTCTCACCATCAGGAACCGAAAAGGTGGTTCGGGTATGAACCGTGTCATAATAATGCCATGCCCTGATACCGTCCAGGATGCTACCTTCAAAGCCCAGACAAGAGCTGGGACTGTCAAAGAATAGCTGGCTATACCCGAACTGGCGGAAGAACCTGCTGGGCAAGTAGGGCTCCAGGTAGACGTTGTTGCGGTTATGATATACTAGGTGCGCTGGACGGATATTACGCAGCCAAAGGAGCATTTTCTCGGGCAAGAGGTGAGGAGGTCCGATACCAGCAACATTACGCCCCTCACTTCTTCAGCGGTAAAACGAGGAACAGACACAAAAAAGTCATATTCGTCCACTCTCGCCAGCACCCTCCGACAGGTTGGCATGGTGCTGCACTCCCAGGATTGGTGGTGGAATCGGGCAATAAAAGCATCATCAGCCGTAACATCGTCTTCTGCTCCAGGTCTCATCAAAGACCGACAGTGCATTAACAGCCACCCCATCAGATAATGGTATGGCAGCTCTATGCGCTCAAAATCCATCGCTGTGTCATGGACGATGACCTTGGACAAAAATGCACGAAGGCCGTGGTGTATGCTGCACACCATGGCCGGAAGAAGGGCTAGTCTGACCCCAAAGACCAGCATTACGGCAGAGAGGATAAAGTGGCGGCTGATCCTCTCAATGGAACCCTCCCTTCCGGAGACTACGCCGTTCCGTAGCTATACCATCAAGAATCCTGCCAGGATCGCCTTCTCTGCCAGCCGCTGAGTACCATGATAAAAATAACTAAAGGAGTCAGTTTTACTCCCAAATGTGTCGTCCGTAGTCCTCGATCTCTTGGCAGTCGACGCCAGGTATTGTACCTCCTCCAAGGTTTGAGGATCTCAGGAAGAAACCCGGTCTGAGGTGCCTAGTGTGAAAAGGTATGAGACCCAGGACGTGGTGTGAGGAATACTCCCTTCCGAGCTACCATCCTTCTTGATGGCCGTCTGGTGACAAGTACTGTGGCGACATAACAATTCTCGATATACGACAACAAAGCCCGGGAACTACCGATCTAAATCCTCGAGCTCTTCGCTCGTAGGGGTGTACACTTCAAAGACTTCTTCCCCCCCAGGGTAGCTTGGAGATAACGTACATCTCGTGGAGAGCAAGTCCCAGCTCCCCTCTAGGCGTGAAGAAGGTTCCCGTCCGTCGGTTGTACATCTCCAGAAGAGCCATGAACAACGGCTTATTTATGGGTAGATCATAAGAGGTGCCCCGAATGGCGTGGTAAAGGCCGATTTCATGTAGGGGAGTCTCATACTTCCGTAAAATCCACATAGTCAAGTTGTCCCACGTAGGGATAGGGTTTATCCAGTTCAGCAATGCCAACCGGTCGACAGCATAGGACCCCTTGCGAGCAAGCTGGTTCAAGAAGGTATCAGCTTGAGAGAACATAAAATTGGGACCCGTTACATTTATAAAGGTACCCGGAGCCAGTCCCATCACGTATCGACTGACTGGTTCCCTTCCCGCATACGCTGACCCCAAATTCCTGTTGTAATGGATGTTTCCCACAATAATCCCTGACCTGCTTGGAGTCAAGGAGTCCACCATCTTTCTGTCCAGCGGTAACATGTTGAACCATGACAGAGGAAAATGACGCTCTATCGGAGGGATATGGATCTCCACCCCGTCATGAGTAAAGTCCCAGCTCTCGGATATATCCAGTACTCGGGTGTTCTTTACAGATAAAGCATCCCCAAAGAGGAACGTCGGCTTCAGGTATTTTCCTTCCAATTGCACCGAGTTCATCATGGCACAGAGAAAGTAGAAGGGCTGGTTCTTGATAGCATTTAGCCTCTCCAAAGGCTTTTTTGGAAGCTGGTTTGTCACATACTCGACTATGTGGTCATACCGATAGCCCATAGCAGATTGGGCGCTACCCACCAGAGGCTCTCCCGCTGCATTAACTGGCAGATTCACTGAAGAAGGACAAAAAAAAAGTTAAAAGATGGCTAAACAAAACCACCGAGTATTTTTTAGGCTTATGTGGCCCAATCCACATGAGCTTATGCGGCTCTGTTTAGCATGAGCTTATGCGGTTCTATTTAAAAGAGCTCATGCGGCTCTGCTTGAATATGAACTTATGCGACACTAGTTAACGTAAGCTTATGCGGCTCTATTTAGCGTGAGCTTATGCGGTTCTGCTTAGCGTAGCATTATGCGGCCCAATTCAGAGGAGCTTATGCGGCTAGGTTTAGTGCAGCCTCATGAGGCCAAGTTAGATGAGTTTATGCGGTTCTGCTTAGCAGGGCAGTATGCGGCCCAGTCCGGACGAGCTTATGCGGTCCTGTTTGAGGGGGCCTCATACAGTGGGACTTATGCGGCTCTGTTCGATGGGTCATTATGCGGTTCAGTTTGTGAAGTGTTTATGCGGCCACTAGACAATGCCCGTACGGCTCGGACATGGGATATACTCCCATACGGCTCGGACATGGGACGTACATGCGGACCATATAATATGAACAGTGCAATAAAGACGAAGGACGCATTAAAGGCTTGTGCATAAAATATGCAACAGAGCCGTCTTTGTTAGGGTTTTTGAAACACATGATCCTCCCAAAATCCTTACCAGCAATGGTGGGGTGAACGTTGGGATGAACTTCAGGCACCGCAGTCGACGTAGAAGCCACTCCCTTACCCTTCGTCTCGACCTTGGAAGTCTTGGGGGCCATCGTTGATCGAAGAAGAAGAAGAAGAAGAAGGCAGCAAAGGTTCGAGTAAAAGAAGAAAGTAAAGAGTTTCTATAAGAACTTACTCTTACTTATAGGAGGACAAAGGGGAGCACGTGGACCGATAAACGCTTCGGGTCGTGTACTGCAGGTAAAACCGACTCCTAGGATTTCGTCCCTTCTCATAAAGAAGATTCATCAAAGCCCCAAATCAAAATATTTAATGAACCGACTCTTGGGATTCCCCCAAAAGACGGCTCTAAATCAAAAAAATGAATCAAAGACAATTAATGACGCCTACGTAGCAGAAAAGACAGTGTGCGGTCTATGCGGCCAGAGTGGTCCATGCGGCCATTGCGATCCATGCGGCTAGAAAGTCCATGCGGCCAGCCAGTCCATACGGCCAAGAAGTCCATGCGGCCAGAACATCCTATGCAGCCAGAAGAGCTTATGTGGACATAGCCATGCTTCTTATTCAAAGTATTTCAATTTTACAAATTGAAAACTTTGAAGGGGGTTTTGTAGAAGCATAGAAAAGAATAGAAAAATTTATGCGGCTCGAAACAGAGGAAGTCTCATGCGGTTCAAAGGAGTTTCATGCGGCTCAAAAGTTTTATACGGCTCAAAAGTCGCCAACATAGCCATGCGGCTCAAGTAAAAGCCACATGGCCTCATGCGGCTCGCCTCTACAGCTAGCCATTAAGCAGCGGCCGCATTTATTACTCTGACACAACAAGACAGCTCTGACATAAAGGTGAACTGACAGCTCTGACATAAAGCTGCAATGATGACTCTGATATAATGTTATGATCCTAGGAAAATGAAGAAAATCACTATAGCTGGCACGATCCATCAAACCCCAAAGTCTTCCATACGACTTTGACACGTGGCCAGCTGCATGCGGTTCAGGTAGAGGCCACCCCCGTACGGCTGCTACTCTCATGCGACTCGGATCATGGGGCCACTTCATGCGGCTCAAATAAGCCAACCCCATGCGACCGTTACTCTTATACGGCTCATATCACGGGGACCATCTCCATGCGGCTCAAATGCTGATAGGCCACGCCCGTGCAGCCTTGACACGTGGCGAGTCTTATACGGTTCAATTGGAAACTACCCTTATACGGCTCAGAATTCGGAGGCCACACCTATGTGGCTGCCACCTTCATGCGGTTCAAATCCTGAGAAGCCACCCTCATACGGCTCTGTCAAGACACCCTGTCCCTATGGCTTACGGTTAGGACACGTGGCCAAAGATTATTTTCCCTCGTGCCCCTACAGCTTGTAGCATAATGATGGTTGGACACGTAGCACCAAATCAATCAAGATTTATTAACAAATTCCAACAATCAGATTTAGTGCAATCATCATAATTACCCGAATCAAATAAGATTAATTACAATCAAACAGAATGAACACGTGGCAGGAGATCCGAGCTTGTCATAATAAATCATGAAGATTCGTGGCAATCAACATTAATTGCACATACAGATTTGGCGCAATCAACATTAACTGCCCAGATTTGTTACAATCAAGATTAATGGCCCAGATTAATTGCCAACAAAACAGGATCAAGGAAAATTGTAATTAATTCCCAAACTACCGACTTTTAAAGGGGCAATCATTGTAAACCCTAATGATCACACCCCACTCCTATAAACAGCAAGGTGCCTTTCCCTTGCAGAGAGAGAAGAAGGAGAGAGAGAAGACCCGGCTGGACACATAGAGAGAAAAAGGTACGCACAATAGAGTCTTCCCACACATTTCGAGAGCATTTCTTCATCAGAGCCAAGGCTACGTCCGATCGTCCAAGGAGTAAGACAGAGCTGCCGTCGCTTTCCTGAGCCTCTACCGTCACCCCCCTAGAATCAAAAATAAACAATCGTACTTACATTGCTGTACTAGGTTTTCATTCCTAGGCTTTCTTTGTACGAGTGAGTTTGTATTGTGAGTCTAAGTTTAGTCCTCCTATAAAATTGTTCTGTACTTTTACAATCAATGGCAAACAGAAGTCACCTTTCGAGGTTTGATGATCTAAGGAGGAAGAAGGAGGAAAGCTTCAAGTGGTAGAAGACTAGGGTTTTTAGAGGATTTTCGGTGGGTAGATGAAGAATAAAGATGGATTAAAATGGAGTTTATATAGAGCTAGGGCCGGCAGTTGCTATTCTGGAAAATTGAACAACGCCGACTGAACTCTATCAGAACTCGGTCAGAGTTTTGCCAGAGTTCAGCCACTTGTGTTCCTAGTTCATTTATGCATAATGAATGATAAATAATCTTGATAACTTTTAAACTTCTCCATTTAATAATATTCATTACTTTGGGTTAGCTGTAAGGGCCGGATCCTAGCTAGTGGTAGTCCAAAGACTAGTACACCGTGTCGCTTCGAGCTATTTATGCCTGTATAACAAAATGACCCTTTCGGCTTGTACCCAAAATAACTTCAATTAATAAATGTCAAAGTTTTAAGTCATAAGAGTTTTTATTAAATATAATGCATCATGAATCCGAAAATTCAAGTATGCCTAGTTCATGACGCAATTAGTTAAAATGGTCTTCAACTAGTAGTTTTATGAAAATATATGCTAGTTGATGATCTGTGTCAATAAACTCCATGCAACTATCCTCGTGTCGTTGGTGATCACGTATAAAGTGATGATGAATCTCTATATGCTTTGTGCATGAGTAACACACAGGGTTCTTAGACAAGTTAATTGTGCTAGTATTATCACGAAATATGAAAATTTTCGTGTAGTACATATTGTAGTCTTCCAGGGTTTGCTTCATCCATAAAATTTGAGCACAACAGCGTCCTGCGACGATATACTCTGCCTCAGTCGTTGATAGTGCTATAGAATTTTGCTTCTTGCTAAACCAGGAGACTAAAGCTTTATCTAAAAAATGACACATACCGCTGGTACTTTTACGATCTACTTTGCATCCTGCAAAATCAGCATCTGAATAACCAATTAGGTCAAAAGATATAGTTTTGGGATACCATAAGCCGAATATAGAAGTTTCCTTAAGGTATCGAAAGATACGCTTAACGGCACATAAGTGTGATTCCATAGGATTAGCTTAATATCTTGCACATATGCAAACGCTAAATATGATATCAGGGCGACTAGCAGTTAAATATAATAAACTACCAATCATACCTCGATACTTAAACTAGTCGACTGGTTTGCCACTTTCATCAATGTGGGTTGATGTAGCCATTGGTGTTCTGATAGACTTTACGTTGTCGAAGTCGTACTTCTTCAGTAAATTTTTTGTATACTTATCTTGATTGATGAATGTTCCCTGTGAGTATTGCTTGATCTGAAGTCCTAGGAAGTAGTTCAGTTCTCCCATCATACTCATCTCAAACTCACTCTACATACACTTAGCAAATTCTTGACAGAGTTTTTATTAGTAGAATCGAATTTTATGTCATCTACATAAATTTGCACAAGAAGAATTTCATCATCTAAATATTTGATAAATAGAGTGGTATCAACTCTTTCTTTTGAAAAACTATTTTCAAGTAGAAAGGAACTTAGGCGTTCATACCAAGCACGAGGTGCTTGTTTGAGTCCATAGCATGATTTTCTAAGTTTAAAGACGTGATCGGGTTTGTGAAAATCTTCAAAACCAAGGGGTTGTTTCACAAAAATTTCTTCTTTCAAAAATCTATTTAAAATACACTTTTCACGTCCATTTAAAATAATTTAAAAGTATGAAAACATGCAAATACACAAAACATGCGGATAGCTTCTAGTCTAGCAACAAGAGCATATGTCTCGACATAATCAATAGCTTCTTCTTGATTATAACCTTGTGCCACTAGACGTGCTTTGTTGTGTAATTAATTTATTTCAGAACACCCATTTGGTACCACTTATCGAATGACTAATAGGTTCAGAAACAAGTTCCCAAATTTGGTTTCTCTCAAATTGATTAAGTTACTTTTGCGTAGCATCAATCTAAAATTTATCATTAAAAGCATCTGCTACTGTCTTAGGTTCTACTTGCGATATAAAGCTACGTTAGTTGCTATATCAGTGACTTTATTAGAAGAACGTGTACTTACACCTTTTGATACATCACCTATGATGAGCGTCTCTGATGATCTGGCAAGAATTTCCAAGATTTGAATCATTCTGTTGGATCTTCCACAGGGCTCTCTCTAGTAGCAGTATCTTTGGATGACTTGGATTTAACCTGTGCATCTTCATCAACACTATCACTAGATCTGTGACTATTGAGCTCATCAAAAGTAGCATTAATAGATTCTTCAATAATCATAGATCTTTTATTAAAAACTTTATATCCCTAACTCTTAGCAGCTTATCCGAGAAATATCCCTTTATCTGCTTTAGAGTCGAACTTTCTCAAGTTATCCTTGGTGTTCAGGATAAAATAGCGATATCCAAAAACTTTGAAATAAAAAATATTTGGAATCCTTTTAAACCAAAGCTCATATGATGTTTTCTTCGATATAGGTCGAATTAACACCTTATTTAAAACATGATAGGCTGTACTAACTGTTTGCAAAAACAAAAGTTGATCTTTATTTTAACAAACTTTGTAAAGAGATTATAATAGAATTCTGGGAAAGTACAACTGTAGGAATCCGATCTGAATGACGATTGCTTTATCCCTTGGACGATGTGAACTTTGAAGACGATAGCCTCTGAAGTTGAAGGCAAAAGTCTCTAAAAAAAGCAGCAGCACTTGGGCAAGAACTCCTGAACTCTCTGATCTTGATTCTGAATTTCTGATTTTTATGTGTCTGTGATCCCCTTGTAATGAAGACTTGAAACTCTATTTATAGAGTTCTAGAAATAACTAACTTTTAGTTATTCTGAATTGCGCAGGATGGATTGCGCATGGACTGGATTGCACAGCATCAGACTGCGCTGGTTGTTATTTGATCGTGGGCCAACTGTGCTAGACACATGGCATCATTTGATTGAAATGCGCATGATTGTGTGCAAACGGTTGCTACATGATGAGTAATTGATGGCATGAAGGCCACGTGTACATTGTCAGTTGTCTTGATAAAATGTGCCACATGAATTGTGCTGACTTCAGATAACGCTGGGATGGACCACGCAGCAGAGAGTCTGGCAGATTGTGCTGCATGTACAGCTGTCCTCGAGCGCTGTGCTGTACGATAAACGAACAGTTTCCTCGTTCTCCTTGCTGTTAGTGTAATGCCTGTGTTCGTATTACGTATTTTGGGATACGTATACGTATTTTATTCTGTATTGCCTGATTCCTTGTTTAGCTCTCGGCTTGGTTTTACTCTCGGTTTGGGTTGGTTTGGTTCGGCCGGCCCAATGCTTGGTTCATCATGGGCCAAGGGTGGAACACCTTAGCCTATGCTTTTCCTTCATTTCCACCACAACCCCCCCTCTTTATTATCCCCACCAACCTTCTCTCTCCTCCATAATTCTCATTTACTTCTCCTTCCTCCACCATTACTCTTCTCCACCAACCAAGAACACCTTAGGCAAGTGCAACTTGCTTCCACAAGAGAACCCCTTTTGATGGTTTTATTAGCTTCTCCTTATGATTCTAAACCACATTAGAACTTGTCATTTTCCATTTTGAGGCTTTAATTCTTGTAGATCTAGAGTTTTGCTATTTTCGGATTTTTGGTGTTTTGATCTATCAAACTTGCTTGTTTTCAAGTTTTCATGGTTCCATGTTTTAGAGAATTTCATTCTACCCAATTTTAACCTTTGGAAAGTTGGATTCGGACTTGTTTTGACCAAGATTTGGACAATTGAAGCTTAGATTCAACTTTAGAGTTCTTGTTGTTCTTGCCATTTGGAGAAGACAGTGAACAGTGAGCTAGCTTTTTAGCTTACGCCACTTAGCTGTACGCTGCTCTTTAGCGAGCGTACGCTAGCCTTGGTACGCTGCTCTTTAGCGAGCGTACGTTAGCCTTGGTACGCTGCTCTTTAGCGAGCGTACGCTAGCCTTGGTACGCTGCTCTTTAGCCAGCGTACGCTAGCCTTGGGTATGCTGCTCTTTAGCGAGCGTACGCTGACTTGGGTACGCTGCTCTTTAGCGAGCGTACGCGAGCGTACGCTAGCCTTGATACGCTGCCTGTTGGCAGTGTGTCTTTTGCGTACGCTAGCGTGAACGTGCCTTAGACCCTTTCGTATGCTAGCTCAGGCGTACGCTGGCTCCTTTCGTACGCTAGCTTGAGCGTACGCTGACCTGTAGCTTGAGCGTGCCCTTGTGTACGCTGACCCTTGCGTACGCTTCCCATTGGAAGTGTATGGATCCTTTGGTACGCAGACCTGAGCGTACGCTAGCCTGGCTTGAGCGTTGCCTGATTACCCTTGATATTCTATAGCCCTGTATATTGATATTTTATTAGATATTTAACGTTCATTTTATATCCTTACGCCTTTTGTCATGAACTTGATAATCATGGATTTGTTTAATATGTTTGGAAATGATAACTGAGCCTGACACGATAGTGACCCATAGTGGTACACTCCTGACAGGAGTAACCTGACATGACCTGATAGTGGCCCGTCGTGGCGCACTCCTGACAAGTACACTTGACCTGATAACCTAACATGTTATACCTTGATAAGCTGTTGCGACGGCTACCTGACATGACATGACCTGTATAATAACCTGGATACCGTGGGCGATTGTGCTTGTATAAATAATCCAGTCTTGTCTTGCATCATGTCTAGGAGGGGACTCCTGAGTACCACGGTTAGGAGTACCTATTGAAATAAACTAAGGGCTAATAACTAGATTAATACATTAGTCATGAAGAGATTTTCTAGCTACAGGCAATCCCGTTACCAGGGCACGCCTTGGGATCTGTAGCCTGCCGTCGAGTAGGGCACATTTCCAGCACACTGTCATGTGTTGCACCCTTCAAGCTACCTAAGGGTACATTCGTTTCCTGGACGATGTACCCACCTGAATTCAACTCTAATCTTTTAACCCGGGGAACCTGGATGGTCTGCAGGGCTTGTGGCTGTGGAACAATCTCACTACATTTTGTTAGTAATTAGGCTTGTGACAACCCTAGTTAGTTAAAGTATTAAGCCGTAATTCTTGCTTGGCCGTGAAATGATTGGATGGAGTCTAACCAGTCTAGTCCTGCCCGGATCCTGTTCCAGATCATTGAACGACCAGAATGCTTGTATTTATTTTACCGATAAATGGTGAGAATTCCAAGCTCTGTTCAGACGAAGGGTTACAACCCCGGTCCTTGTTTGGTTTACGGGTTGTAACCTGGTTATCTGAATAGTTCCATGGTTATCTCGTCGTATATCATCCTGGTGTATTTTTTTATTTCCAGTTCTTACTTTTATTTATATCTTGTGCTGATTGCTGGTTTTAGTTCTTAAGTGAAGCCCCTTTGTGGTACTTGCTCTTTCTGGGGTCTGACCCAGCTGGTTTTGTGTGGCCAGATTTTGGAGCAGCTCCAGAGGATCTACCGACCTTCCAGCCAGATGGTGGCCACTAGACGGAACCCTGGCAACGAGTAGGTTATTTTTGGCTCTCCCACTCTATTGTAAAAATATTCTTTTGAGACGTTTAGCCGACGAGCACCTGTTTAGCTCGATTGCACTTACTTACTGTCTGCCTACGGGCTGTAACATGATTAACAGATCCTATGGTTGATCATGTATGACTAAACTCTTGCTAGTCCTAGCATTTTGTAACGACTAGCTTCATGATCAGCTGAATATGTAATATTTGGGACGCCTTATTGTTGTATATTTAATGATCATACATCTTATGACTTTTACTTACTTGCTTATGATTGAGACACTAGGCTTGTTCATGACCTTAAGAGACTGTTGGCTTGTAGATAAACCCTCATGTATCCTAGACAGCCGAGACCGTATAGCGAGGTAGGTTGCACTTCTATATACGTAGCTGGCTATGTCTGCCCCCGCTCTCCAGTATTCTGGTTCTGGGGCGTGACATGGTTTTAGTGGTGGCCCATGCAAGTCTTGTAAATCAAGATATGTGAGGGTTTACCGAATAGATGTCTCAATCAGTATTCGTCCTTGATCTCTGCTCGTATCTTCTGAATCCCTGGATTCTTGTCCTGATCATATGCTTGTATCGTTGATCTGTCCTGGTCCTTCCTTATTGTTCCCTATGTCGTCTTCTTCAGCGGCATTGTTCGTGGTCCTACCGACCAGCAAGGTGGAGCACCTCCCGTGGACCAGCAGCAACCTGGAGATCAAGCCCAGCATTCCGGAGTAGCCTCCAGAGTCGTGTCTTCTGACGGAGAACCACCAGTCCAGCCAGTTCAGCCTGTCGAGCCTGATGATGGCACTTTGGTAGGTCTCATCAGGACCTTGATAGCTTCTCAAGATCGTCGTGGAGATGCCTTGCGACAGGCAGTGGCGGATGCTTTGACTAGAGGTGGTCATCCAGGGAACAGCACGGCCAACAGCTTCAAGCGCTTGAACCCTCCATTCTTCGACGGTAGTGAAGATGCTATCGCGGCAGATGCGTGGCTTCAGGACACAAAGGTGATTCTAGAAGCAGCCAGGACTCCAGAGAACAAGAACGTGGCCGTTGTGCGCCTGCAGTTGTTAGATCTTGCCCGCAGCTGGTGGGCAGCGCAAGCCATTGGATTAGCAGTACCCATTGCTTGGGCAGTATTCAGAGAGAGATTCCAGACCAAGTATTTCGATGCCGTGGCTCGGTATGATCTGCAGACGAGGTTTACAAATCTGAAGCAAGGAGGCAGGACGGTCGACGGATATGCGGTCGAGTTTTCTAGACTCAGTCGGTTTACTCCCATCCTGGTTGCAACCGAGTATGATAGAGCCCAACGGTTCCAGCAGGGACTTTACCTGGAGATCTTGTTGGCAGTTGAGCAGTTTGAGCATCAGACTTTTGATGTAGTCTTGAGAGCAACCCGGAGGCATGAGTATACCTCCCAGAGGATTATGGATAGGACCGGAGGTCGGAAGAGATCTCACGACAAGATGAATCAGTCTTCAGCACCGGCCCCGGCAGCCAGGGCTTTGACTATTGGAGCTCCGAAGCGAGCGGCCTCAGTAACGTCGGTTCAGCATTCCACTCCGACGTACCCTTAGCAGCAGAAGCAGAAGCAATCTTCCGTAGTGGGTTGTTCTCATTGTAGGAAGCCAGGCCATGTGGTGGCAGAATGTCGCAGGGCACAGAGATTGTGTCTGGCTTGTGGAGCACCAGACCATAGGGTTGGATCCTGCCCGAATAGAGGTGGTTCATTATCGTCCAACCTTTCTAGCTCTTCGGTGAGAGGGCCAGCTCCGGTCCAGCAGCAGCAGTATCCATTGCCGAGGCCCTTGCCGCTTCAGACCCAAGTGTTCCAGCAGCAGAACCCCCAGCAGTATGTTCAAGCTCAAGCCCAGAGTCAGAGCAGGCAGCGAGGATTTCAGCAGAGGAAACCAGCACCCCGAGGGCACGATCAGGCTATGGTGATGACCGTGGAGGAAGGATTGGCACCAGGAGAGGTAGTGGCAGGTACTATTCTCGTCAACTCCTTTCCAGCTTCAGCTTTATTTGATTCTGGTGTATCACATTCTTTTATGTCTGCACGATTTGCGACACGGGTAGGATTGGAGCCCTAGTCATTATCAGTAAGGCTCAATATAGTTACTGGTAACGGACTTGTGGGAGTAGATAGAGTGTTTTCCTCGTGTCGGATCGTAGTTAGCGGTAGAGAGTTTCCCGCTAGATTAATAGAATTCCCGATGGCCGATTATGATGTGGTCTTAGGGATGGATTGGTTGAGGAACCAGTATGCTAGGATAGACTACCATATTGGTAGGGTTGTTTTTAGCATTCCAGGAGAGCCAGAGTTTTCTTTCTCTCGAGGCGAGGTTGAGCCTTCTCCTCCGATATTGCGAATGGCAGTAGCAGCAGTTCAGTTGCCCAGGATAGTGGATGAGTTTCCAGATGTTTTCCCAGAAGAACTTCCAGGTATGCCTCCGGAGCGGGAGATCGAGTTCACTATAGACTTGATTCCCGGAACAGCCCCAGTGTCAGAGAGAGTCTACAGGATGGCGCCATCAGAGTTGGAGATATTGTACAAGATGATTGAAGAACTTCGAGCCAAGGGATTCATTCATGCAAGTGGATCGCCTTGGGGAGCCCCGATACTTCTTGTGAAAAAAAAGGATGGTATGTCCAGGTTATGTGTTGATTATCGTACCTTGAACTCAGTGACAATCAAGAACAGATACCCTCTTCCGAGGAAAGATGACTTGTTTGATCAACTCAAGGGGGCTTCAGTATTCTCGAAGATTGATTTGCGCTCAGGTTATCATCAGATTAGAGTCAGAGAGCAGGACATCCCGAAGATAGCTTTTAGATCGAGATATGGGCATTGGGAGTTCCTTGTTATGCCTTTTGGAGCAACCAATGCGCCGGCAGTATTCATGGACCTCATGAATCGCATCTTTATGCCTTACTTGGATCAGTTTGTGATTGTGTTCTTGGATGACATTCTGGTCTACAGCAAAAGTGAGGCGGAGCATGAGCAGCATCTCCGCATAGTTCTTCAGATCCTCAGAGAGCACCAGCTATATGCCAAGTTTAGTAAATACGAGTTCTGGCTCGATCGTATTTCGTACTTGGGTCATATCATCACTCGAGGAGGAGTAGAAGTGGATCTCCAGAAGATTGTGGCTATTGAGTCATGGCCAGTGCCCAGCACAGTTGTAGAGGTTCGTAGTTTGCTTGGATTGGCCGGCTACTACCGGCGGTTTGTTTCAGATTTTGCTCGAATTTCAGTGCCATTGACCCAGTTGACCCGCAAGGATGTGCAGTTTGCTTGGACAGCAGAGTGTCAGAGTTCTTTTGAGCAGTTGAAGCGAGGCCTGATAACAGCTCCTATTCTCATGCTTCTAGATGGGACCGGAGGATTCTCAGTATACTGTGATGCTTCGGGCAGAGGCCTAGGATGTGTTCTGATGCAACATGGGAAGGTGATAGCTTATGCATCACGACAACTTCGTGATCATGGGAGAAATTACCCAACCCATGACTTGGAGCTGGCAGCAGTGGTGTTTGCACTTAAGTTGTGGAGGCACTACTTGTATGGAGACAGAGTAGAGATTTTTACCGACTACAAGAGCCTGAAGTATGTTTTCACCCAGAAGGATCTTAACATGCGTCAGAGAAGGTGGCTGGAGCTTCTTGTGGATTATGATGTCAACCTGCAGTATCATCCTGGGAAGGCCAATGTCGTAGCAGATGCATTGAGCAGGAGAGCCGGAGCTTATTTCCTAACAGCGCAGCCAGAATTATTAGCAGATCTTCAGAAGATGGGTATAGAAGTTGTTCTCCCTTCCAGTATGGCATTGATGGCCAGCATGCAAGTTCAGTCCACTATAGTTGAGAGGATTCGGATGGCACAATCGGCAGATTCTAAGCTTCAGCGACTCAGAGCCGAGTGTAAGGCAGGACAAAGACCAGAGTTATGTATTCATGAGAATGGTACACTTCGACATGGTAAGCGTCTTTGTGTACCCAACGGAGATATCCGGCAGGAAATCATGTCAGAAGCGCACAGTTCGCAGTATTCCATCCATCCCGGCAGTACGAAGATGTACCGTGATATTCGGCAGCATTTCTGGTGGAATGGCATAAAGCGGGAGATAGCTCGGTTTGTCTCTCGGTGTTTGGTTTGCCAACAAGTTAAAGCCGAACATCAGAGACCGGCTGGACTTCTTCAGCCCTTGCCGATTCCAGAATGGAAGTGGGAGCATGTGACCATGGATTTCATGATTGGATTACCTAGATCCCCAGCTGGTAGAGATGCTATCTTGGTTATAGTTGATCGGCTCACGAAAGTGGCTCACTTTCTTTCATTCAGAGTTGGTCAGTCGACGGCTCAGTTAGCAGAGATGTACCTCAGACAGATTGTCAGGTTGCACGGAGTGCCAGTCAGTATCACCTCGGACCGAGATTCCAGATTTATGTCGCACTTTTGGCATAGCTTGCAAGAGAGTTTGGGAACTCATCTCCAGTTCAGTTCAGCATATCACCCGCAGACAGATGGCCAGTCGGAGCGCACGATCCAGACTCTTGAAGACATGTTGCGGTCTTGCACACTTGACTTTGGTGGTTCATGGGAAGATCACTTGCACCTGGTGGAATTCTCGTATAACAACAGTTTCCAGGCCAGTATCCAGATGGCACCGTTCGAGGCACTGTATGGTAGGAAGTGCAGATCCCCGTTAGCCTGGGATGATGTTGGAGAGAGGCAGATGCTTGGTCCAGAAATGATTGCCCAGACAGTTGAGGTGGTCAGGAGAGTTCGAGATCATCTTTGAGTTGCCCAAGATCGCCAGCGCCATTGGGCCGATTCTCATCGGCGCCCTCTCGAGTTCTCGGTCGGCGATCATGTATTCCTGAGGATTTCGCCTAACCGCGGCGTCATTCGTTTCGGCGTACGGGGCAAGCTTAGTCCTAGATATATAGGACCGTTTGACATTCTGGAGCGAGTAGGAGATGTATCCTATCGCCTCGCTCTTCTACCGTCGCTAAGCGAGGTGCATGACGTGTTCCATGTATCCCAATTACGACGGTATATCCCGGACCCGAGCCACATCCTGGATCATTCGGAATTAGTTGTCGGTACCAACCTTTCGTATGAGGAGAGGCCCGTGTCTATATTGGACCGGAGAGAGAAGATCCTCAAGAACAAGACTATCAAGTTAGTCCGAGTTGCTTGGGGTCATCACTCTTTGGAGGAGTCAACGTGGGAGCGTGAGGATGATATCCGATCGCGATATCCTGACTTGTTTGACTCGTGAGGTATAATGTCTTTCCTATGCCTCCTGCCTTCGATTCCTTGCTTGCATGATTGATTGATTGCCTAGTATAGCTTGCTTGTTATTAGTGTAGCTTGTCATTGCTCCTCTAGCCTCTTGATTAAATTCCGAGGACGAAATTCTTTTAAGGTGGGTAGAGTTGTAATGCCTGTGTTCGTATTACGTATTTTGGGATACGTATACGTATTTTATTCTGTATTGCCTGATTCCTTGTTTAGCTCTCGGCTTGGTTTTACTCTCGGTTTGGGTTGGCTTGGTTCGGCCGGCCCAATGCTTGGTTCATCATGGGCCAAGGGTGGAACACCTTAGCCTATGCTTTTCCTTCATTTCCACCACAACCCCCCTCTTTATTATCCCCACCAACCTTCTCTCTCCTCCATAATTCTCATTTACTTCTCCTTCCCCCACCATTACTCTTCTCCACCAACCAAGAACACCTTAGGCAAGTGCAACTTGCTTCCACAAGAAAACCCCTTTTGATGGTTTCATTAGCTTCTCCTCATGATTCTAAACCACATTAGAATTTGTCATTTTCCATTTTGAGACTTTAATTCTTGTAGATCTAGAGTTTTGCTATTTTCGGATTTTTGGGATTTTGATCTATCAAACTTGCTTGTTTTCAAGTTTTGATGGTTCCATGTTTTAGAGAATTTTATTCTACCCAATTTTGACCTTTGGAAAGTTGGATTCGGACTTATTTTGACCAAGATTTGGACAATTGAAGCTTAGATTCAACTTTAGAGTTCTTGCTGTTCTTGCTGTTCTTGCCATTTGGAGAAGACAGTGAACAGTGAGCTAGCTTTTTAGCTTACGCCACTGAGCTGTACGCTGCTCTTTAGCGAGCGTACGCTAGCCTTGGTACGCTGCTCTTTAGCGAGCGTACGCTAGCCTTGGTACGCTGCTCTTTAGCGAGCGTACGCTAGCCTTGGGTACGCTGCTCTTTAGCGAGCGTACGCTGACTTGGGTACGCTGCTCTTTAGCGAGCGTACGCGAGCGTATGCTAGCCTTGATACGTGCCTGTTGGCAGTGTGTCTTTTGCGTACGCTAGCGTGAGCGTGCCCTAGACCCTTTCGTACGCTAGCTCAGGCGTACGCTGGCTCCTTTCGTACGCTAGCTTGAGCGTACGCTGACCTGTAGCTTGAGCATGCCCTTGTGTACGCTGACCCTTGCGTACGCTTCCCATTGGAAGTGTATGGATCCTTTTGGTACGCAGACCTGAGCGTACGCTAGCCTGGCTTGAGCGTAGCCTGATTACCCTTGATCTTCTATAGCCCTGTATATTGATATTTTATTAGATATTTAACGTCCATTTTATATCCTTACGCCTTTTGTCATGAACTTGATAATCATGGATTTGTTTAATATGTTTGGAAATGATAACTGAGCCTGACACGATAGTGACCCGTAGTGGTACACTTCTGACAGGAGTAACCTGACATGACCTGATAGTGGCCCGTCGTGGCGCACTCCTGACAAGTACACTTGACCTGATAACCTAACATGTTATACCTTGATAAGCTGTTGCGACGGCTACCTGACATGACATGACCTGTATAATAACCTGGACACCGTGGGCGATTGTGCTTGTATAAATAATCCAGTCTTGTCTTGTATCATGTCTAGGAGGGGACTCCTGAGTACCACGGTCAGGAGTACCTATTGAAATAAACTAAGGGCTAATAACTAGATTAATACATTAGTCATAAAGAGATTTCCTAGCTACAGGCAATTCCGTTACCTGGGCACGCCTTGGGATCTGTAGCCTGCCGTCGAGTAGGGCACATTTTCAGCACACTGTCATGTGTTGCACCCTTCAAGCTACCTAAGGGTACATTCGTTTCCTGGACGATGTACCCACCTGAATTCAACTCTAATCTTTTAACCCGGGGAACCTGGATGGTCTGCAGGGCTTGTGGCTGTGGAACAATCTTACTGCATTTTGTTAGTAATTAGGCTTGTGACAACCCTAGTTAGTTAAAGTATCAAGCCGTAATTCTTGCTTGGCCGTGAAATGATTGGATGAAGTCTAACCAGTCTAGTCCTGCCCGGATCCTGTTCCAGATCATTGAACGACCAGAATGCTTGTATTTATTTTACCGATAAATGGTGAGAATTCCAAGCTCTGTTCAGACGAAGGGTTACAACCCCGGTCCTTGTTTGGTTTACGGGTTGTAACCTGGTTATCTAAATAGTTCCATGGTTATCTCGTCGTATATCATCCTGGTGTATTTTTTTATTTCCAGTTCTTACTTTTATTTATATCTTGTGCTGATTGCTGGTTTTAGTTCTTAAGTGAAGCCCCTTTGTGGTACTTGCTCTTTCTGGGGTCTGACCCAGCTGGTTTTGTGTGGCCAGATTTCCGAGCAGCTCCAGAGGATCTACCGACCTTCCAGCCAGATGGTGGCCACTAGACGGAACCCTGGCAATGAGTGGGTTATTTTTGGCTCTCCCACTCTATTGTAAAAATATTCTTTTGAGGCGTTTAGCCGACGAGCACCTGTTTAGCTCGATTGTACTTACTTACTGTCTGCCTACGGGCTGTAACAAGATTAACAGATCCTAGGGTTGATCATGTATGACTAAACTCTTGCTAGTCCTAACATTTTGTAACGACTAGCTTCATGATCAGCTGAATATGTAATATTTGGGACGCCTTATTGTTGTATATTTAATGATCATACATCTTGTGACTTTTACTTACTTGCTTATGATTGAGACACTAGGCTTGTTCATGACCTTAAGAGACTGTTGGCTTGTAGATAAACCCTCATGTATCCTAGACAGCCGTGACCGTATAGCGAGGTGGGTTGCACTTCTATATACGTAGCTGGCTATGTCTGCCCCCGCTCTCCAGTATTCTGGTTCTGGGGCGTGACAGTTAGTTGTCAGAAGATCTGATTCTGTCAGTATCACTACCATTTTTTTTAGCTTGGGGGTATTTTGGTCAATTTTGAAATTTTGTGAATTATTTGGAATTATTATTTATTATTTGGACTTATTATATTTAATATGATTTTTAGTGATTTTTGGTGATTTTTAGTAGAATTGATTTTGACCCTATAGTTGACTTTGACTAGTGTTGACTAGAAGACTAACCTAGTGACTAACCTAGGTTAAGACCACTTGGTTAGGATAAGTAAACTTGTTTTGACCTATTTTAGTGAGGGTTAAGTCATTGGAACTTGTTTGGAGGGATTTGGAGTTGATTTGACTAATATGGCTTATGACTTCATAAGTCATGACTAATGACTTAGGCTTAATGGCCCATAGGCCCACACCATGAACCAACCCTAACCCTAATCAGCCCATGGCAGCTACTATTGACCCTTTCCCATCCTATTTAATGCCTCCCATAGTTAGGGCTAGCCTCCCTTAGGTTTTCTTGCCAAGTTTTAGAAGAGGTATTTCTCCATCTTCCATAAATCCTAGTAAATCTATTTTATCTCCTTTTTAATCCAAACAAATTGCATTGGGTTCTAAATTCTACCTACTTTCTGTTGGTAATTAATATTCTCAGATTTGGAGAGCTTTGGAGGAGTTTCACCATCAAGAAGAACATCACTTATTAGAGCTTTTTGAGGGTTTTGATACATTGAGGTAACTTCCTATTTCCACCATAGAATCCTGAGATTTTTGCATCATTAGGGAGCCCTAGACCTAACCTAACAGTAGGAATAGGAAACCCTAAGTTTTCGTGTCCTTTCGTGTCCAAACAGGACACGTATCAGTGCACTATTCAACGTGTTTGTGGAAATGCCACTGTGGATTTGTTTGTGTTATTTTTGACTAATTTTTGAATGGAAAATTATGTTTTGATGTCGCTTACATGATTTCGAATTACTGGGGTGGTTTTGAGTCGTGTCCGAGTCGCAATGGACTCGCGGACACGGCCCCGCGTGCGGCCTAGCGGATCCCCTACTACTCGGGGGTTCCACAGGACACGACACGGCTTGCCTTGACACAAAATTTTGTGGGGAGCTTGGGGCACCTTCTGTCATCACACTCCCCAAGTTTCACGAGATTTTGTGGTCTGGATTGGGAGAAATCGGCCACGTACGGGGAATACACTGCACTGTGCACACTGTGTAATTAGCCACTGATACGGCTCTGGTTCACGAACACGGTGACACGAAAGACACGATGCAGGCACTTAGACACGAGCACCTAGACCTAGCCTAGGTGGGGACACGAGCACGAGGCCTGGGTTGGCCTGTGTCGGGTGCACGACACGCGTGCACACCCGCACGAGGCTGCCCAAATTCCTGTGTCCAGTTTACCCGATTTTGGGTTTAATTGGATTGGACACATTTGTGTCCACTTTGGTGGACACAAACTCATCACACAACACGTATGTAATGTGTTTTTACTGTACCAACTTATAATTTGGTATTTTAGTTTGTAATTGTTGATTAAATTGCATTTCCCAAATGTATCCGAATACTCAATATCAGTTTTATCAACTGTCCTAAATCCCAGTTTTTAATCTCGATTTTAGTCATCCATTTTAACCATTGAATGCTGTTAATTAGTGTGGTTTTTAATCCTAATAGGTACACCTACATGTCATCTAATGATAGGTTGATTTTGGGTTTGATTTGTTGTGATTTGGGTTCAAAATTTGATCATTTCATATAGGGACTGCTCTAGTTGGTTTTGTGTGTTATCATAGGTCTTTAAACTATTGTTTAACTCTGAAATTTGAGTTTGTATTGGTGATAGAAATCTGGGTTCATGATATCTAAGTTGTGGTGTTTTGATTGGGGCTCCCTCTCACAGTTTCCTGCACTGTTTTCAGTTTTGCACATTGCCCCACACTCACACACATTTACTCTCTTTCACTCTCAGGTGACACCCTTCACTGTTCTACATACACACACACTTTCCTCTCTTTTCACTGTCCTATATTGTTTCCTGCACACAAACACTCATGTACACTACCACACACACACCCATGTACTCTCAAGTCACATACACAACCCTCATTTTCACACTCACACCCTCCCTATATATATCCTATTGTATATGCATATAATATAGTGTATATACATATAATGTAAAATGTGTATAAGTGATATATATTATGGGTTGTGTATCCTATAGGTATCTAATGTATATATTTTGCAATGGCTTATAGGTTATGTAGAATAGATATGTCTCAAGTATATGTGGCTTGTGTGTGTGCACTATATATATGTATCACATATATATATATGGGTTATGGTTAGATTACAAGGTATATCTATAGTGTATTGCTTAGATATAGAATTGGCATGGTGTATGTGTTTGGTTTGGCCTAGGTAGAATAGCCTATGGCCTGTGTATGCCTGTTTGACTAACAGGCTTAGATTGGACTTGTACAGCTTTACTAGACCTAGAATAGACTTGCTAGACTAGTTTGACCTAGTGTGGACTTGTTTGACCTAGTTTGACCATAGTTGACTTAGTTTGACTTCTAGGGATGACCAGAGTTGAACAAGAGTTGACTTTGGCCTAGATTGACCTAGATTCATGCAGAATGCATAGTAGTGTTTCATTTTACCATTCTGGACTTGTTGTGACTTGTGCTATTCTAAATAGGAGCCAGACACCACTCCTCGGACAGTACTTTTCAGTTGGACACTCAGATACCAGGCGAGTACATTCTCTGATCATTTTATATCATGTTTAGGATTATATTTCCTGCTTTAGACTATCTTACTTGATGCTGACACGTTGGATCACGGATTGGTACTATATGGATCCCTTCATGAGATGTTATCCTTCTCTGGAGCATCAGATACTTTTGTCTCATGTGTGTTTTACTTATATCAAGTATCTCATGCTTCTATTATCATGAATCTTCGGGAATCAGCTAGTGACTCATGTACCCTCATGATCACCGAGCCTTCACGAATCAATTCATGAATCACCCTTTTTGGGCAACGTAGTATAATCATGAATCTTAACGTAACTTGAATGGATCCTTGTGTATTGATTGGGGATGGGGGAGTATAAATGAACATGTGAATAAATCCAAGTAGTGTAATCATGAATCAATTCCATGTAGTGTAATCATGAATCAGTCCTTAGCCATTCACATGTTTATGCAGTACTCTGAATCACTAGTACTGTCTCTCTTTACATATATCATAGATATTTACTTACAGTCTCTCTCTCTCTCTTACTTTATGCTATTCTTCAGTTTTCTGTATTTTATTCTCTAGTATGATTATATTTCCTTTTCTGCTATGACTTGTTGAGATGTTTTGTACTCGTTTCGTCCTGACTGGAACTGTTGAAATATTGCAGCTGATGAGGATGAGGCTGGCTGCCCTACCTATTACAGTACTACTTTAGATGAGTGCTTGGACCTGGACCAGCAGCAGGTCCCACTAGCTGTGGATGACACACCCTTAGACTAGGATGCTTTCATTTCAGTATTTCATGGATGATTGTACTTATTGATACTTGGGATCTGGGATTTGTATTATCATAGACACTTAGACTTTCTGATGTACTTGGGATGTTCCTTTCATTTCTGCAGTTTATCTTTTCTATCTATCTGCTATCTTTTCATCTGCTTTAGTTGTGATTGAGTTACTTTCTGCTATGAAACCCCCATTCGGGGAGTATAAATTGTTTAAGCTTATATTGATTAGATGTTGTGACCTAGGACAGCGTTCTACCGGCGACACTGTGGCGTAGGCTGGACGTACCCACGTCTCGTGCCCTTACTCTAGGGTGCGGGTCGTGACACATTTTTAGTGGTGGCCCATGCAGGTCTAGATTAGAAGTGTAGTGGTATTCGAATTAGAGTATCACTACAACTTACAGTAGGATATAGGACAATAATTTTTAAGGTACTCGATCACATTAGGAAATTTCTTTTATTGCCATCTAAATCCTTATTTTCAGCTGATCCTTTTGAATTTTAATTGTCCGCCTTTGTTATATCGCTTCTTCTCAGAAATTGATACTCTTGTTTGTCTATCTTCAGGATGGTAGAGACTCGTTCGCAGCGTACCATTCATGAGGATGCTATGGAGGGAACTGCTACCTCCCAGCCAGTACAGCGGGGCCAGGGGACTGCAGCTTCTGCCACCTCTGCTCGTATTGAGACTCCTGCAGCAGCAGCAGGGGGTATGCTTCCACCGGCAGGGAGGCAGGACCCAATTCTCCGAGAGGATCCTTACCAGCAGCCACCTCCAGGGACAGTGGACGCAGTACAGCTACTAGCCTTCTTTCGGCAGTACATGGAGGGTCAGCAGACCCAGCAGCAGAGGCAGACGGCAGAGCTTACTCGAGGCATTGAGCTGGTAGTGACAGCAGTGGAGAGAGTCATGGCTCAGCAAGCCGCAGTCCAGCAGCCGCACCAGCCACGGGTGAAGGGCATCCAGGACTTCCAGAAGATGCACCCGAGAGACTTTCGAGGGACAGAGGGGATCCTGCTTGCCGATGAGTGGATCGAGCATATGGAGGAGATCTTCAGGCTGGCGGAGATTCCGACGAGGCTCCAGATAGAGGTAGCGGCCAATATAATGCAGGATCTGGCCCGTACCTGGTACCAGACTGACCCGTGGGTCGCCACAGCAGGACAGACTTGGGCAGTATTCAGGAAGCTGTTCAAGGAGAAGTTCTTTCCAGACGCAGCACTGGGAGCCCTCGAGACCCAGTTCGAGGCCCTGGTTCAGGGGAGCCAGTCCGTGGAGGAGTACGCAGGAGAGTTCTGCCGCCTGAGCAGATTTATGGAGGACCTGTCGGAGACGACGAAGGCCCAGAGGTTCCAGAAGGGCTTGGTAAAAGAGGTCAAGTCCTACACCAAGAACGCCTACAGCGCTACATTTGAGATCTTGGTAGACGCACTAGCTGCAGAGGATGAGCTTGAGCTTAGGCTCAAGAGGCGGCGAGACTCCCAGGGAGACAGCAGTAGCGAAGGACCGGCCAAGAGGCCGCACTTTTAGCAGCAGCAGCACCAGCAGTAGAGGTTCCAGCCGCAGCAATTTCAGCAGCCGAGACAGCAGCCAGTGCAGTATCAGCAGCAGAGGGTGCAACAGCAGGCACCGAGGCAGCAGGCCACCACCTATGCTTATTGTAAGAAGCCAGGGCACGGGTGGAACGATTGTAGGAAGAGGCTAGGCAGGTGCCTACTCTGTGGTGCAGCAGACCATCAGCTGAGAGAGTGCCCTATGTTCTCGGGACGTTCAGGACAGGGAGCAGGAGCAGGAGCCAAGGCTCCAGGAGGACCGCAGAGGGGACCAGCCCTGCCGACCCAGCAGCAGAGATTTGTTCAGCATCAGCAGCAGGCCAGGGGAGGCCAGTCGGGGCGAGCTTTCGCCATGGCGGCTGAGGATTCAGAGGTGGTTGGAGAGCTGATTGCATGTTTGATTCTCCTCGACTCCAGTTCAGCTTTTGCATTATTTGATTCCGGTGCTTCGCATAGCTTTATATCTGTATCTTTTGCGATTAGACACGGTATCATAGCTGAATCGTTGCCTAGGACTTACAAGATCTCGACCGGGGGTGGCATTATCCTCGTACGTGATGTTTGTAAAGGTCGAAGAGTTATTTTGGGAGGCCGCAAGTTGGAGGTGAGCTTGCTCGTGATGCCATTGTCGAACTACGATATAGTATTCGGCATGGATTGGTTGAGCAGGCACCACGCCAACATTGATTGCAAGGGGGTAGAGTTCTCTTCAGAGCGCCAGGGAAGCCAGAGTTCGAGTACTCCAGACGTCAGGCGGGGCAGGGCAGCGGAGTCTTCTGTGGAGTTTCGGTCGAGGAGCAGGCGATTCCACACCCCTTGATAGTCGAGTATATGGATGTTTTCCCAGAGGAGTTGTCGGGATTGCCACCAGACAGAGACATAGAGTTCTCGATAGACTTGGTTCTAGGAGCGGAACCCATCTCTCAGCATGTCTATCGGGTGAACAATAGCGAGCTGGTGGAGCTGAAGAAGCAAGTAGATGAGCTGCAGGACAAGGGCTTCATCTGCTCGAGTTTGTCTCCATAGTGTGCACCAGTGTTGTTTGTGCCGAAGAAGGATGGGTCAGTATGGATGTATATTGACTATAGGACACTCAACAACCTCACGATCAAGAACAAATACCCACTGCCGCAGATCGACGATCTTTTTGACCAGTTGAGCGGAGCTCGGGTATTTTCCAAGATTGATCTGAGGTCGAGATATCACCAGGTGAAGGTGAAGGGGGATGATATTCACAAGACCACTTTCAGGACGCGGTACGGGCAGTTTGAGTTTTTGGTTATGTCGTTTGGGCTAACCAATGCACCAGCAGTGTTTATGAACCTTATGAACAAGGTGTTCCACCAGTATCTGGATCAGTTTGTGGTGGTGTTCATAGACGACATCTTGATATATTCCAAGACTGAGGAGGAGCACGAGGAGCACCTGCGGATAGTGCTGGAGATTCTCAGGAGGGAGCAGCTTTATGGGAAACTCTCCAAGTGTGAGTTTTTTTGGACCGGGTGGACTTCTTGGGGCACGTTGTGACTTGAGATGGTATCTCAGTTGACCCCAAGAAGATTGTAGCAGTCGAGGCATGGACAGCGCCGACTTCAGTTGCGGAGATCAGGAGTTTCCTGGGGCTGGCAGGATATTATCGGAGATTTGTACAGGATTTCTTCTGGGTTGCAGAGCCGTTGACACGGTTGACCCAGAAGGATGCTGAGTATGTTTGGTCAGAGGAGTGTCAGGTAGATTTTGATGAGTTGAAGAAGCGGCTTACGACAGCTCCGATTCTGACATTGCCTTCAGGATCAGGTGGTTTCACTATTTATAGTGACGCTTCAGGGAAGGGGCTAGGTTGCATCTTGTAGCAGCATGGGAAGGTGATTGCCTATGCTTCCAGGCAATTACGTCCCCAAGAGAAGAATTACCCTACCCACGACCTGGAGCTGGCGGCGGTGATATTTGCTCTGAAATTGTGGAAGCATTATCTGTATGGGGAGAGGGTGGAGATCTTTACAGATCACAAGAGCTTAAAGTATGTGTTCACTCAGAAGGAGTTGAACATGAGGCAGCGTAGATGGCTCGAGTTGATGAAGGACTTTGACATCCTACTTCAGTACCACCCAGGGAAGGCCAACGTGGTTGCCGATGCCTTGAGTAGGTATCCGACAGCCATGTGTTTGACCATGGATCGGCATTTGCTTACAGACTTGGAGAGCCTTGGGATTGAGGTGATCGTGCCCGGGGTACAGATGCAGTTATGGGGGATGCAGATTCAGTCAGACTTGGTGGAGAGGATCAAGTCGGCATAGTTTGAGGACGTTGCTCTGCGGTGTCTCGGAGAGGAGGTTCGAGCGGGATTGCTGGAGGGCAAGTTTTCTCTTGCAGATGATGGTGCCTTGAGGTACGGTTACAGATTATATGTGCCCAGCGGAGAGCTCAGAGAGCAGGTTATGCAGAAGGCCCACAGATCTCTGTACTCCATACACCCTGGTGCCAACAAGATGTACCGAGATCTTAGGAAGCATGTTTGGTGGTCCGGGATGAAGCGGGAGGTGGCTCGCTTCGTAGCTAGGTGCTTGATCTGTCAGCAGGTCAAGGCGGAGAGACAGAGGTCCGGTAGATTATTGCAACCGCTGCCCATTACCGAGTGGAAATGGGAGCATATCACCATGGACTTCGTATCAGGATTATCGCGTACACCAGGAGGAAAAGACGTGATTTGGGTCATCGTTGACAGGTTGACCAAATCGGCCCACTTCTTGCCATTCAAGGTGGGTACGTCTACAGAGAGGCTTGCGGAGATGTATATGCGGCAGATAGTCAGGATTCACGGAGTTCCGGTTAGCATCGTCTCAGATCGGGATAGTCGCTTCACTTCCTATTTCTGGAGGAGTCTGCAGACTAGCTTGGGCACCCAACTCAAGTTTAGTATCGCATACCACCCCCAGACGGACGGACAGTCGGAGAGGACTATTCAGACTCTTAAGGATATGCTGCGGACGTGCGTCTTTGACTTTGGAGGCTCCTGGGAGGATTATCTTCATTTTGTGGAGTTTGCTTACAACAACAGTTTCCAGGCCAGCATTGAGATGTCACCTTTCGAGGCTTTGTACGGGCGCAGGTGTCGTACACCCTTATCTTGGGATGATGATAGTGAGCGAGCTTTACTGGGGCCAGAGATGGTTGTTGATGCAGCCGAAAAGGTAAAGCTCATCAGGGACAGACATCGCGTGGCACAGGACAGACATCGGCACTGGGCCGATAGCCACCGGAGGCCCTTGGAGTTTGAGGTACCGATTAGAGTAGGATTAGTTTAGGTTTGATTGTTTGTGTTTTATTAATCATGTTTGTTCATTATAATTAATTGAGACCTTGCTTGTGATTATATCGGAGACCAGGTTTTCTTGAGGATATCTCTGACTCGTGGTACGATACATTTTGGTGGAGGTGGGAAGCTTAGCCCGCGCTTCATCGGCCCTTTCGTTATCAGCGGAAGAGTCGGTGACGTGTCATACAGGCTAGACTTGCCGCCTGCACTTGTGGGGGTCCACAACGTATTCCATGTATCGCAGTTGAGACGGTACATGGCTGACCCTAGCCATGTGCTCGATCATTCAGAGATTGAGGTTGGGCCTTCTCTCAGCTATCCAGAGCAGCCAGTGGAGATTCTGGATGGACGGGAGAAGGTTCTGAGGAACCAGGTGATACCCTTGGTACGCGTCGCATGGAGGCATCATTCTCCAAGAGAGTCTACCTGGGAGCTGGAGGATGAGATGCGCGAGCGTTACCCCTATCTTTTTAGACCTTGAGGTATACTTTTCTATCCTTCTCAGCAGTTGATTTTTGCCTTTAATTTCGAGGACGAAATTATTTTAAGGAGGGTAGATTTGTCACTACCACTTTTCTTGCTTGGGGGTATTTTGGTCATTTTGGTCAATTTTGAAATTTTGTGAATTATTTGGAATTATTATTTATTATTTGGACTTATTATAATTAATATGAGTTTTAGTGATTTTTGGTGATTTTTAGTAGAATTGATTTTGACCCTATAGTTGACTTTGACTAGTGTTGACTAGAAGACTAGCCTAGTGACTAACCTAGGTTAAGACCACTTGGTTAGGTTAAGTAAACTTGTTTTGACCTATTTTAGTGAGGGTTAAGTCATTGGAACTTGTTTGGAGGGATTTGGAGTTGATTTGACTAATATGGCTTATGACTTCATAAGTCATGTCTAATGACTTAGGCTTAATAGCCCATAGGCCCACACCATGAACCAACCCTAACCCTAATCAGCCCATGGAAGCTACTATTGACCCTTTCCCATCCTATTTAATGCCTTCCAAAGTTAGGGCTAGCCTCCCTTAGGTTTTCTTGCCAAGTTTTATAAGAGGTATTTCTCCATCTTCCATAAATCCTAGTAAATCCATTTTATCTCCTTTTTAATCCAAACAAATTGCATTGGGTTCTAAACTCTACATACTTTCTGTTGGTAATTAATATTCTCAGATTTGGAGAGCTTTGGAGGAGTTTTACCATCAAGAAGAACATCACTCATTAGAGCTTTTTGAGGGTTTTGATACATTGAGGTAACTTCCTATTTCCACCATAGAATCCTGAGATTTTTGAATCATTAGGGAGCCCTAGACCTAACCTAACAGTAGGAATAGGAAACCCTATGTTTTCGTGTCCTTTCGTGTCCAAACAGGACACGTATCAGTGCACTGTTCAACGTATTTATGGAAATGCCACTGTGGATTTGTTTGTGTTATTTTCGAATAATTTTTGAATGGAAAATTATGTTTTGATGTTGCTTACATGATTTCAAATTACTGGGGTGGTTTCGAGTCGTGTTCGAGTCGCAATGGACTCGCGGACACGGCCCCGCGCGCGGCCTGGCAGATCCCCTGCTACTCGGGGGTTCCACAGGACACGACATGGCTTGCCTTGACACAAAATTTCGTGGGGAGCTTGGGGCACCTTCTGTCATCACACTCCCCAAGTTTTACGAGATTTTGTGGTCTGGATTGGGAGAAATCGGCCACGCACGGGGAATATACTGTACTATGCACACTGTGTAATTAGCCACTGATACGGCTCTGGTTCACAGACACGGCGACACGAAGACACGATATAGGCACTTAGACACGAGCACCTAGACCTAGCCTAGGTGGGGACACGAGCACGAGGCCTGGGTTGGCCTGTGTCGGGTGCACGACACGCGTGCACACCCGCACGAGGCTGCCCAAATTCCTGTGTCCAGTTTACCCGATTTTGGGTTTAATTGGATTGGACACGTTTGTGTCCACTTTCGTGGACACAAACTCATCACACAACACGTATGTAATGTGTTTTTACTGTACCAACTTATAATTTGGTATTTTAGTTTGTAATTGTTGATTAAATTGCATTTCCCAAATGTATCCGAATACTCAATATCAGTTTTATCAACTGTCCTAAATCCCAGTTTTTAATCTCGATTTTGGTCATCAATTTTAACCATTGAATGCTGTTAATTAGTGTGGTTTTTAATCCTAATAGGTACACCTATATGTCATCTAATGATAGGTTGATTTTGGGTTTGATTTGTTGTGATTTGGGTTCAAAATCTAATCATTTCATATAGGGACTGCTCTAGTTGGTTTTATGTGTTATCATAGGTCTTTAAACTATTGTTTAACTCTGAAATCTGAGTTTGTATTGGTGATAGAAATCTGGGTTCATGATATCTAAGTTGTGGTGTTTTGATTGGGGCTCCCTCTCACAGTTTCCTGCACTGTTTTCAGTTTTGCACATTGCCCCACACTCACACACATTCACTCTCTTTCACTCTCAGGTGACACCCTTCACTGTTCTACATACACACACACACTTTCCTCTTTTTTCACTGTCCTATATTGTTTCCTGCACACAAACACTCATGGACACTACCACACACACACCCATGTACTCTCAAGTCACATGCACAACCTTTATGTTCACACTCACACCCTCCCTATATATATATCCTATTGTATATGCATATAATGTAGTGTATATACATATAATGTAAAATGTGTATATGTGATATATATTATGGGTTGTGTATCCTATAGGTATCTAATGTAGATATTTTGCAATGGGTTATAGTTTATGTAGAATAGATATGTCTCAAGTATATGTGGCTTGTGTGTGTGCACTATATATATGTATCACATATATATATATATATGTAGGTTATGGTTAGATTAAAAGGTATATCTATAGTGTATTGCTTAGATATGGAATTGGCATGGTGTATGTGTTTGATTTGGCCTAGGTAGAATAGCCTATGGCCTGTGTATGCCTGTTTGACTAACAGGCCTAGATTGGACTTGTATAGCTTTACTAG
Organism: Iris pallida; assembly: GCA_029216955.1. NCBI lineage: Eukaryota > Viridiplantae > Streptophyta > Magnoliopsida > Asparagales > Iridaceae > Iris > Iris pallida. The sequence goes on from JANAVB010013398.1 coordinate 1,326,539, forward strand.
ACCTAGAATAGACTTGCTAGACTAGTTTGACCTAGTGTGGACTTGTTTGACCTAGTTTGACCATATTTGACCTAGTTTGACTTCTAGGGTTCACCAGAGTTGACCAAGAGTTGACTTTGGCCTAGATTGACCTAGATTCATGCAGAATGCATAGTAGTTTTTTATTTTACCATTCTGGACTTGTTGTGACTTATGCTGTTCTGAATAGGAGCCAGACACCACTCCTCGGATAGTACTTTTCAGTTGGACACTCAGATACCAGGCGAGTACATTCTCTGATCATTTCATATCATGTTTAGGATTATATTTCATGCTTTAGACTATCTTACTTGATGCTGACAAGTTGGATCACAGATTGGTACTATATGGATCCCTTCATGAGATGTTATCCTTCTCGGGAGCATCAGATACTTTTGTCTCATGTGTGTTTCACTTACATCAAGTATCTCATGCTTCTATTATCATGAATCTTCGGGAATCAGCTAGTGACTCATGTACCCTCATGATCACCGAGCCTTCACGAATCAATTCATGAATCACCCTTTTTGGGCAACGTAGTATAATCATGAATCTTAACGTAACTTGAATGGATCCTTGTGTATTGATTGGGGATGGGGGAGTATAAATGAACATGTGAATAAATCCGAGTAGTGTAATCATGAATCAATTCCCTGTAGTGTAATCATGAATCAATCCTTAGCCATTCACATGTTTATGCAGTACTCTGAATCACTAGCACTGTCTCTCTTTACATATATCATAGATATTTACTTACAGTCTCTCTCTCTCTCTTACTTTATGCTATTCTTCAGTTTCCTATATTTTATTCTCTAGCATGATTATATTTCCTTTTCTGCTATGCTTGTTGAGATATTTTGTACTCGTTCCGTCCTGACTGGACCTGTTGAAATATTATAGAGGATGAGGACGAGGCTGGCTGCCCTACCTATTACGGTGCTACTTTAGATGAGTGCTTGGACCTGGACCAGCAGCAGGTCCCACTAGCTGTGGATGACACACCCTTAGACTAGGATGCTTTCATTTCAGTATTTAATGGATGATTGTACTTATTGATACTTGGGATCTGGGATTTGTATTATCTTAGACACTTAGACTTTCTGATGTACTTGGGATGTTCCTTTCATTTCTGCAGTTTCTCTTATCTATCTATCTGCTATCTTTTCATCTGCCTTAGTTGTGATTGAGTTACTTTCTGCTATGACACCCCCATTCAGGGAGTATAAACTGTTTAAGCTTATATTGATTAGATGTTGTGACCTAGGACAGCGTTCTACCGCCGACACTGTGGCGTAGGCTGGACGTACCCACGTCTCGTGCCCTTACTCTAGGGTGCGGGTCGTGACAGTCAGGTAAATGATGACAAGGCCACGTTAGCTTGCGCACTTGGATGAGTGTGCAGTTCAGTCTGCGCAATCGAGATGGTGCAAAATCTGTCTCTTGCGCACTTCATTTGAAGGATGCACTTTTTGATTTTCTTAGCTTTGTTGATGGGTGCAACTTGATTTTTAGGACCTACAAGACCCCCTTCAAAGTTTTCGAAAGTTGAATTTATTCAATATTTCAAAATACTTTGAATTTTGAATTTTAAATCAAGTTGCGCAAATGATGACCTGTCTGCGCAATTGGAGGAATTAGTCCCTGTTTCTTCGGCGTAATCTGAGACGTCGATTCATTCTTGAGAACTATAAACAGTTCTCTTTCTCTTCTCTGTCATTCTTTACTTGCTTCTAAATATTTGAAAGAAAGAATTTCCTGAGCTCTCCCGACTTTCCTTCTTCTTCTTCTTCATCGACCTTAATGTCTCCAAAGCGCTCCGCTGCTGAGAAAGGCAAGGCACCTGCCGAGTCTTCAGCTCGTGCTGTGCCGTGCCCTTCTCAACACGAAGCTGCATACCCCGCACTGCAAGGTAGTGAATCCGATCAAAAGACCCTTTTTAGGGTTCTTTTAATACTGTTGAATCTTCAAACCTATCTCTTTTTAGAGATTTGGTTATACTGCGCCACCCTGTTTAGGGTTTCGGTTGCACAAACCCAATAGTCTTCATTTTTATGAAGACTATTTTCTTGCGCAATCGGTTGAATTACGTTGGCAAAAGTCAGCGCAATCTGCTGATTTGCGCAAGATTGTCAGCGCAAACTGTTGCCTTGCGCAAGTTTGTCAGCGCAATCTGATGGTTTGTGCAAGTAAATATGTTAGCGCAATTGGACAGCTTGCGTATAAAAGCTATTTGTTTGCGCAATCTGACATCCAGCGCAATCTGATACTCAGCGCAATCTGACACTTACACACTTTGCTGATTTTTTGAACAGACTTCTTTGTTTTGACATGTACTGAATTCTGTCTTTCTGTTTGATACAGTTGATATCAGAAAAGACCCAGAATATGAAACCTTCGTAGGGACTCTTGCTGAACCAGAGTTCAAGGAAGACTTGTCCCATGTGATATTCCTCCAATATGCTCTGCCGTCTTCCCGTCAGGCTATATTAGTAGCACATGACAACGAAACTCTATTGAGTTTGATGAATGGGCAGCCTCTGCAGACTGTCGATGCTATTACTCATAAGAAACCCTTGTTCTTATTTGGAGAAGCTATTGAGAAGTGTTCTCAACCAAGGCCTCGTGTTGAGCAGAGACTCATCCAGAGAAAGGAGAAAGTAATACTGTACCGGACATTGCTAGATGCCTCCCTCTATCCCGTTATGCCCATGCCAGCTATCCCAGGAGAATGGACTGGGATATTACCCCTCTTCAACAAGCAAGAACAGGAACTATTTGTGTAAAGAAAGGACCGAATAACAGGGATATGTTCTACAGCTCTTCTGAGCGTCATAGCTCAGTGCTCAGAGGTTTGAAGCCTGGTTGTATCCCTCCAGAGAACTCCTCTTTATTGCTGCCGGTGAGGATGCCGATTTTTGCTAATGAATTTGCAAAGGCTGAGGGCAGATACCCGAATCAGGACATCCGGCTAACAGGTCTGGTGAACCCAGATCACAAGAGATGGAGTTGCATAGCTGACTGGATATTGGACCAGTTTGAAAAAAAGCTCCAGGCGATCAAGTTGTTCTAGTCGTTATTCTCTACTGTTTACGGCTTTCAACCCAACCCTCATCTGTTCCTTGCTCTGGCAGAGAGGTATACAGGACAGGGACCTTCATGATATCCTGTGGTGAAATCGGACTCGCTCTACATGAGATGAAATATATCTCAGGTTTGCCAATAGGCGAATTCCCTTATTAGGAATTTGTCCCAACAAATGATGAAATGGACCGACTTCGTCGAGAAAATACCGAGATGATGGATGTCTTTGAAGAACTGTTGTGTCATTACAAGATCTGCTCTTTATATTACAAGAGTGATTCTTCTGGTACCTGCTATTCATCGAAGTGGTTGTCTTATCTCTTCCTTTACCACGTCATAGAGAAGAAGACAAAGGATCAGGATAAGTGTAATCCTAGCTTCTTCAAACCACTCAGCAACAGTGAGATGCTCGGTTTGATGGAAGAGAATAAAGAGATGGACATTAAAGTTGATGATGAATTACAATATCCTCCTTTCAAAAAAGTAGATGTCATTGAAAGTTTTATAAGACTGGGTTATAGATCCATGTCCAAGAAAGCCCAGTTGGCGGGTTTCCTCACATATTGGCTTCGGCGATTCGTCGTCCCCGGAGCAAGTGCTGTCGACCGCTTCCATCGCGGCGTACTCTTCGCAGCTGTCCGGCTAGTCTTTGGCTACCGGATGGATTTGCTATCGGCGATGACTTGTAGAATAAATGCCGGTCTTCGTCTTTTTGTTAACTCTATGCTCAAATGGAAGGGTGAGAAGGAGAACTTCCCTCGACTAGAGCTGCCTTATACTTATTTATTTGGATGGTTACTTCTGCATCATCCGTCATTGATGAACCCTAATATGGGAGCAGTCGGCGGTAGCTACCTGCGGAGATTCTCCCAGGGAAAATGGACATATAACAGTCTAAAAGATTACAGACGGGCCTTAGATCTTGGAAAAGGGTAGAATTTCTACTGCGTCGCTCCTCCAACTGGTTATGAATTCATGGCAACAAATCTGGTTGATCTAGGGAGGCAGCCTCTAGGTCGCATAGTTTTTGAATGGCTGAAGACAATTCGGCCATCACATTTGGTTTACAGATTTGAAGAAGAATGTTATCTGGAACCATATCTTCCGAGCCGTTTTATGCGACAATTTGGGTACGACCAGTTCCACGTGGGTAACGCCATAACGTGCCTACGAGGACAAGGTTATTTGATTGATGGCGCTAGGGCTTGGGCTTACTATAACGCTCGAGACACAAGAGCAGTGTTCTCGATGCCATCCAAGAGTGATCACGGCCCCAAGATGTTATACACATATTCAATTTTTTATACATCAGCGAATACATTCGCTGAGAACTTCAACCTGGTAGATAGCTTCGCGACATCGACGCATCTGAAGAATGGAGCAACTGCTACGTTAGCTCTGAATAATGATGAGGAACATAAGCCGGTGGATGACCCGTTAGAAGCCTCAAGGGAAGCTAACTTCCCTGAGGAGTTCAATGAACCACTGAGAATTTCTTTGAAACTTGTTAAGTCTCCAGCCAGGGAGAGGAAGAGGAGGAGAGAAGAACCTTCTTCTCCAATTGCGAAGAAGAAGTTGATCTTGGAACAATCATCAGAGAAGGTCACCACTAGATCATAATCCTGGTAATTGGCCGAATCGACCCAACGAGAAGAAGCAACTACGCCGACCTCTCTTCAGAAACAGGTCGAGGTAGTAAATATAGAGAGTCCTGAGAGACCTCTACATAGAAAAAAAAACTGGCCCACAGAAGAAAGAGGGCGATCACTCCTTCAAGACAAATTCTATCCTCGGTAGTGGTGAATGCTGCAGCTGGAATTACTATGTCATCTCCTACTCCTGTCTCTGAGCCTAGGCTTGAAACTTCTAGTCCAGAACAGAGGGACGAAACTGAGCAGAGGAAAGAGGTTGAACAGAGCGATGAGGCTGTAGAGCCCAGAGAAGATATTGTAGAGGAGGAGCATAAAGCTTTACGATCTCCTTTACCGGCAGTGGAGACTACTCAACTTCCTGCTACACCAGGAGCACTCCGCGAAAAGGAGGACCGCTTAATGATTGATGCATTAAATGATTGCGACTTCGGTCTGCAGGATTATGTTGATCAGGCCGCTACAACTGCCAGCAGGGAGGCACCAGAAGAAAATGAAAGTGATGAGAGTACATCATCAGAGGCTATTGATGATACACAGAATCCTGAAGGGGATGATGAAGTACATGTATCTTCCGAAGCTGCTGACGACACACTGGATCCTGAAAAGGACGTTGAGGTGAATGTGTCTTCCGAAAAGATTGCGGATGAGGAAGTAGCACCGGAGGAAACTCCTACTGTTGATCCCAAAGGTATAGAATGAAATTAGCAATCTTCTTTTAATAGATTAATAGCTGACATCTTTATTCTTATCCATACAAAACTCGGATCTTCCCCAGCTCCTCCAGTGTGCACGGATATAGTGTTTGTAACGACGATAGCTAGCAGCAGTCGTCATTTGTCATCTGGCTCCGAGGCAGGCAGTAGCCAGGCAGTAATGTCTGAGGCTACTTCTGCTAGGTTGGAATCTGTTCTAACAGATGACAGGCCTGATACTGGACCAAGCCATGGTAAGATTGCTTTCACTTTTGATCCTCTTTGACAGTTGCAAATGATAGACAAAATGACAATATTTAATTTTGTAGAAGAACAACCGGGAGGAGCAACCAGCTCTACTTTAGCTCCCTTATTTAAAGAGCCCTCCGTCCAAGTGCAAGAGGCTGAACGTCCTGCTGCTTCATCATTAACAGGAGTAGCTGCTACTCCTGGTGCTCTGGCTACCAATCAATTTGTCATTAACTTATTTACCAAGTTCTTCTTTGATTCGTTGGGACCTTTAATAGATTGGGTGATGGAGAAGGAAGTGGCTGATTTCTCCACAGTTAGAGGTCCAACCTCTTACTTGGTTAATGCTATCCGTAATCAAGGCGACGAGGCTCAGGCTACTTTTCTTGATCATATATTAGATGAGCTGGAGACCTCAGTTACGAGCTACAAAGAGCTAAATAAGGGAGAGATAGAGCCTTTGGTGCAAGCCGAATTTGAACGGATGTCTCAAGAGGCTGCGGTTGAAAAAGTTAATTTCCAGATTCTCTTGGATACTTTCACTGCCAAGTCCGCTGAGTACAACTCCAAAGTGCAAACAGTGGCATCTGTTGCTGAAAGGAAAGAAAGGAGAGTTGCTGAATTGAAAGCAGAAATTGCCCGTCTTCAGGAAGAGCTGGAAGATGAGGACACCCAACATCAAGCTGCAATTCAACAACTTGGTGTTCTGACTCAAGAGAAAGATGAATATGTTACAGCTCATCAACCTGAAATCACTCGCAGACTAGTAACCCTTTCAACCTTCAATGATAAATCTGGGATGGAAGAAGCTAGGAAGCGAGTGATGGAATCTCGTGAGGAGCGACTACAAATTTTGAAGCAGCAGATAACCAACTTGATGACACTGTCGGCCGACTAGAAAGACACTTTGTATCCTCTTATTTTGCAATATGTATCTTTGTAATGTCTTTTAACTTTGATCAAAAAAAGACATTGTTTGTGTGGCTGTATTATTTATTGCATATCTTATTCAGATATAAATAATAGCGATAGAAAATATATTCAGAGGTACAGGACATGATATATTTCTTGATTTTAGAAAATAATTATATTCATTATATCTGCTCAGAGGTAATATGGACATGGCAGAATATAATTAATTGAATATCATTATTTCAGTAGACAACTTAATCAAGGATGGCAAGTTACTGATGTGGATGATTAAATAAATAAACAAACATGATTCGTCAAAAGGTGTGAACGAAATGAATCGTCGGGATGAACGGGTGGACCGTCAAATGAATTGAATGAACAGGTGAACCGTCGGATGAATTGAATGAACGGGTGAACCGTCGGATGAATGGTAATAAATGGGCGAACCATTAAATGGATGGTAATGAACGGGTGAACCGTCGGATGGATGGTAATAAATGGGTGAACCGTCGGATGATAATAATGAACGGATGAACCGTCGAATGATGGTAATGAACGGGCGAACCGTCAAATAGATGGTAATGAACGGGTGAACCGTCGGATGGATGGTAATGAACGGGTGAACCATCGGATGATAATAATGAACGGATGAACCGTCGGATGATAATAATGAACGGGTGAACCGTCGGATAGATGATGGTAATGAACGGACGAACCATCAAATGGATGGTAATGAACGGGTGAACCGTCGGATGGATGGTAATGAACGGGCGAACCGTCAAATGATAATGATGACCTGGCGAACCGTCAAATGGATGTGTCGCTTCGTTATTTTAAGAATCTTCGCCTATAAATAGAATAAAAATCTGGCAGGAGTGACCACTTCCACTTTTCAACATAAAGATGTCGTCTGGAGATGCATCTAAGAAAGTTGAGATTGCCCCGAAGGTTGAAGAACTCCCGGAAGAACGACTGGCCGGTCCCAACCATGCAAAGTAGATAGAAGCGGGCGAAGGTTCGTCTGCACCCAAGCCACCAAGGGACATCCTGGACTTCCTGCTTGAACCAGGGATGACGAAAGAAGAAGAGGCCATAAGGATGGCTGCTTGTAAGTTCCTGGTGGGTTCCAGCAAGGATGTTCTCGGTTCTTTTGTTGATTATGTCTTTGATAAAGACGACAGTGGTCCGCGTCCCAATGTTGAGAAGGATGATAGTGATATTCCTTGATATCATGTACTATCATTCATGATGAAATAAAATATAAATTTTATTTAGAAACTTGAACTTGTCTGATGATTTACAAGAACTTTCTTTTACATTTATACATACTACTTTTTAAGGAATTTGCCATTGGTAGGCATCATAGTAACTCGACCGTCCAGCTCTGAGAGTTGATATGCTCCATTTGAGAAGACTTTGCTCACAACGTAAGGCCCTTCCTACTTTGTGTCGAATTTGCCTTTGCTCATGTGAGTCATAGTCATAGGACGCCTGACCGTTAGAACGAGCTCTCCTTTCTGAAAGGCTCTGACTTTAACCTTGCAGTTGAAAGTCTTCGAGATGAGGGCTTGATATAACTCAATATGTTGTTGAGCCAATAGCTGCTTCTCGTCAAGCGCCGCCAGTTCTTGAAGTCGAAGGAGATCATTGTTCTCTGTAGTGAGCTCGTTGGCGATGGCGATCCTTAAGGACAGAATTTGAAGTTCCAAGGGTAGAACTGCTTCACAGCCGTATACCAAAGAGAAGGGTGTACAGCCTGTGGGGTTGCGGACCGTAGTATGGTAGGCCCATAGACATTTTCCAAGCTTCTCACTCCAATTTTGTTTGTTAGTAGACACAAACTTCTTAAGGAACTTGATGATAGTTTTATTGAAGGCTTCGGCCAAACCATTAGCAGCAGGATTGTATGCTGTCGAGGCAACGTTGTCAATCCGGTGATCATCACAGAATCTTGTAAACTTCTGGCTGATAAATTGAGGTCCATTGACGTGAATGATCCTTAGAGGTACACCAAATCTGTAGATGAGATGATGTTTGACGAAGTTGATGAGGCTACTGGTCTTGACTTCAGCCAGAGGTATAGCTTCAGCCCATTTGGAGAAATAGTCTGTTATCGCTAGTATTAATCGATGTCCTCTAGAAGAAGGAAGATTGACGGGACCTATAATGTCTATGTCCCAAGCTTCAAAAGGCCAAGAAGCGGCGGTTGGATGAAGGAATTCTGATGGTTGATGGATAAAATCTGCATGGATTTGACAAGCACGACATTTTCTTGCATACTCGATAGTATCTGATACCATAGAGGGCCAGTAGTAATCCATTCGTCGAATGCGATCCTGTAGCTTAGGACCGGGTTAATGTGCTCCACAGACACCATCATGAACTTCGCGCAATACTTGCTTCACTTCATCACCAGCGAGACAACGTAAGAGAAGACCATTATAAGTCCGTCGATAGAGAGTCTTGGTAGTCTGATTGTAGTAGAATCGGAGAGATCGTCGGCGAATACTTGTAGCCTCCTTGGGATCTTCGGGGAGTACGTCATGAACTATGAAGTCGATGAAAGGAGCTCTCTAATCTTCATCGATAACATTGGCTTCAGCCAGGTTGCTGAACTCAATATTACGATTGTTTTCAATACAAAACAACTCACGATTAGAGACAACCACCACCTACTGTCTTTTGATAGGGATGGCTAAGACTGCTGCAAGATTGGCCAAGGCATCTGCCTCAGTATTGCAAGCTCGACGAACATAGTCGATGAAGAAAGCTTTGAATGATGTAGCCATGTTGATTGCTGCTTCGAAGTAAGGCACCAGATCTTGATGGCGAACTTCATAGGTTCCTCTGACCTGGTTAACAACCAGCTTAGAGTCGCCATAGACTTTAAGATATTCGACGTCTAGTTGTTTGGCTAATTGAAGGCCGATGAGTAGAGCATTATATTCTGCTACATTGTTGGATCAAGGTTCATCTAGAGAGTAGGCTCTTTGGATAGTTGACCTATCTGGAGAAACAAGAACAACTTCGACTACTGCTACAATGACACTATTTGGTCCGATCCTGGATGCACAGTCAAAGAATAGACGCCAAGTAAGAAATTCTTCAAAGATTATATTTGATTCTAATGTCTCATCTGTAATTTCATTATAGAGTTTTGATGTCTCTGGTACAGGATGAGCCGCTAAGAAATCTGCCAGTGCTTGACCTTTGACAGATTTTTCAGGAACATATACCATATGATATTGAGCTAGCAGAATGGCCCATGTAGCTAACCTAGAGTTGAATGTGCTAGGCTTCTTTATCAGTTACCGAAGAGGATTAACTCGGGATATGACATGAATGGTTTGGCCAATGATGTAATGCCTTGTCTTTTGGACAGCGAACATAAGAGCTAGGCATTCTTTTTCGACCGGACTATAACGGTGTTCGGCACCAATCATAGTACGACTGAGATAGTAGATGGCCTGTTCATGACCTTCTTTGTTTTTTTGGGCAAGTAAAGCACCCAATGAATGGTCCATAGCACGGACATACATTAAGAATGGTATGCCTGAAATTGGTGGCACCAAGACTGGTGGGTTCATGAGATACTGCTTTATGTCGTCGAATGCTCGTTGACATTCTTCAGTCCAAATGAAAGATACACCCTTCTTCATTAGTTGAGTAAATGGTCTGCAGCGTCCAGACAGATTCGAAATGAATCTCCTGATGTACGCAAGACGACCTTAGAATCCTCGTAGCTCTTTTAGATTGCGTGGAGAACGCATCTCTTGAATAGCTTTGATCTTCTTGGGGTCCACGTGTATACCCTTAGAGGTAATGACGAAGCCGAGAAATTTACCACTAGAGACACCCAAGAATGACTTGGTGGGATTCATCTTGAGTTGATGTTGGCACATCAGATTGAAGATTGTTCTCAAGTCTTGGATATGATCTTCCTTTAGACGACTTTTGACGGCGTTATCGTCAACATAGCATTCAACTGTCTTGCAAAGATGATCTCGAAAGATGGTACTCACAGCCCGTTGGTAAGTTGCACCAGCGTTCTTGAGACCAAATAGCATCACTGTGTAGCAATAGACTCCATGAGGAGTGCGGAAAGAGGTATGTTTTTCATCTTCGGGATTCATCCGAATCTGATTGTATGAAGAGAATCCATCCATGTAGGATATTCGCTCGAACCCACAGGTATTGTCAATCATGACGTCCGTGATAGGGAGAGGAAATTCATCTTTTGGACAAGCTTCATTAAGATCCCGAAAATTGATGCAGACTCGAACTTTGCCGGTTTTCTTCAGGACTGGAACGACGTTGGCCACCCAATCAGGATGTTGTTCTTCTCGAATAAAGCTACAAGCGATGAGCTTCTTGACTTCATCATCGATCGCGTCCATCATTTCTGGCTTGAAATGCCGTTGTTGCTGTTTGACTGGTTTTGCATTAGGCAAAATGTTCAGTTTGTGAGTAGCAACTTTGGGATCTAGACCTGGCATGTCTTCGTAACTCCAGGCAAAGACATCAATGTATTCTTGAATAAGAAAAATTAATTCTTGCTTATCTACCTCTGGAAGATTTTTGCTGATAAATATTGGACGAGGTGACCCGCTTTCTCCTACATCGATTTGCACCAATTGATCTTCAATAGGAGGTTCTCTTTGTTCGAATCGAAGTTCCTATTGGGTATCCATTCGTTGAGCCCAAGGATCTGTTTCGGGATTTTCTTCAATGTCCTCGTCATATCCTTCTGGAAGTTCGGTGAAGACCATGTTAGATGATACGATTAGCCGATGAACTTGACCAATACTGGTATCAGAATCCCATAATCTGGAATTAGAAGAATTAGAGCGCTCTTTACTATCAGATTTGGAGACTACTGGGGATAACACCGGAGGTGAAACATATCTGAGACCTCTTTTGGTCCTGCTGTAGTACATCTCTGACTTTCCTTTTAGAACAACCATATGGATAGGGGTTCGTCTACCCTTACCGTAGTTGAGGCCACTCTTGAAGTCATAACCCATCTTTCGGATGATGTTTTTTGATTGTTGACTGTAACGATGGAGTTGGAGATGTCCTGTATCGTTACCTTTGCTATCATCCGTATAGCTGAATTTTTGTTCTGGTCCTTTACTAAAAAGTATTGGACTCTCGCCTTTCTTTCGAGCAGGAACAACACGATATGAATCATCTGGGTGTTCAAGTGAGACTTCTGTTTGAAGAGATTGTACAACTCCCATTGTAAATGATTGGAAGCTATCTAACATATCCAAATAGCATTTAGTATGATAAATGACATCAGTATACTAGAAAGTAGATGCTTTCTCATTGATTTGTACATCTGTATTTACAATATGACCTTTAGCCTTAGCAGGCTTGGTCAGATTGATTACAAGAGGGGGAGAAGAAGAACGTGGAGGAGGCTTATTACGACGAAGGTCAATAACAAGTAGCTCAGAGGAGGTGAGCTCCCTTTTATCCTCGTTATGAGATAAATCAATAACAAGTTGCTCAGAAGAAGTGAGCTGCTTTTTATCCTTGTTACGACGTAAGTCGATAACAAGTGGCTTAGAAGAGGTGAGCTTTCTTTGATTTTGATCACCATCAGCTGGTTTTTTCTAGACTGGCAAGTGAATAGCCAGCCCTTTGACAAGTATGATGAGGGTGTCTTTAGGCACTGCTTCTTGTTCTTCTTCAATGTCTAGAGCTAGTACAACCTTCATAAATTCATCCTTGTACATACGAGCATCATTGCAGTATGCTTCAACACCTTTGAAAGGATAAAGATCCACAACCTCCTTTTGAACCTCTCCATTATCATCAACATACTTGAAATACTGATGGAGAGTAGAAGGAACAATATTGTGTTCATGTAGGAATGGCCTTTCCAACAGAGCATTGTAAGAACAACCATTGTTGTCTATGATATAGAAGGTCACTTTTGTGCGAAGATTGCCTATTTGGAGTTTTAGGCGAATCTTACCCAAAGGTTCACTTCTCCCCTGGTTGAACCCCAAGATGGTACTAATTGTGCTAGAAAGACTATGCACGGGGATTTTCAGTGCATCTAGCATTGTTTTTGGCATAATGCTGAGGGCAGACCCTGGATCTATCAGAATACGATCGACTTTCATCGAATCGACATATCCTATATAGTATAGAGGACGGTCATGCCTATTGTCTTCCATCAGCATGTCATCCTGTGTGAAGGTAATGTTTGGAATTAATTCCAACACACTATGACAATGGAGACAAGAGACTGGTTCCGCTTTCGGCTTCTTCAGAAGGGCTAGACAAGTTTTTGCTTGCATGAGAGCTTCACTTAGAGTTTTTCGAGTCTCTTTGGAGAGGCACAATATCTTGAAGATTGACAGCCTGGCCGGTGTATTGGCTAGTTGAGCCAAGATATCAAAGTTGTAAGGCTTTTTAAGTCCTGAGGGAGATGACTTCTTCAAAGGTTTGTCGAAACGGACTTGTTGTTTGCCTTTGTCAGCTGCCACCGGCTTGGGAGGAATGGGTACTACAATCGGAGAGGATGCAGAAGGGATGTCTTCCGTGGAAGCAGGTTGTACTGGAGCGGACTCAGAAGAGGAAGCAGGATTTTTTTGAGTCTCGGGAACTTCCCGTAGATAGGCTTTCCCTGACCTGGTCCCAGCAGGATTTCTTCTTCAAGTATGGGATCAAAAGACACCATGTTGCAGGTCTTTGTCTTGCCTTTGGAGCGATCTTTTTTCTTAGAGGAAGAGGAAACTTCAAACTCCGAAGCAAGATCAGGGTGAATCCACATAATCTTGCCATTGTTAAGAGATAAGGGAACGAGACCTTCACTTCGAGGAGGAGGAAGATTCTCAATCTCAAGAGTAGCTTTGGGGATAGGAATGACACCATGTTGTACCATTTGTGGAGGGAAGTCACCGAACTGAACTGAGACCATGTTTGCGGTAACAGTCTTATCGTCTTGTTGTAAAGTAACGACACCAGCATTGACCAGCTCTTGTATCTTGCCTTTGAGCACATAGCATGCTCGAGTTGGATGTCCAATGAATCTGTGGTAGATACAATATTTAGGATGATCTGTCTTACCGACCTCATCAGGCTTCTTTGGGTCTGGGAGTTGGATCTTATTGCTTTTGATCAAGCAATCAAAGATGCTTGCGGTGTCATTCTCGTCAAAGGAATATTCTACTTTAGGACGAGGTTCCCATGGTGGAGGTGCAGAAGGAGTAGAAGTAGACATAGGTGGAGCTACATTGACAGCCAGAGATTCCTTACTCTTCAAGTTGATATTCAGAGTCTCTTTGTTCTTACGGTTGTTCTGGCGATTCCTGCTACTCGATGTCTGATGTTCATGCCGGTCGGGATTAGACATATGTACCCCCAACTGCTTAAACTTGTCTGCGCTAACTTCAGCTGCTTTAGCATTGACAATGAAGGATGGCTAGTCTTGGAATTGAGTTGACCCCGTCCACATACTGATAATAGGCAAAAGATTTGCCTTACAAGTATCAATAGTAACAGCAGCCGGAGTCCCAGGAGACATTTTTAAGGCTTCTCGGCAGAACCTTTCAATGAAACTCTCAGCAGTTTCATTATGTCTTTGTTTGATTTTTTTAAGGGCTGACATGGTCATGTCGTTGACCCCCTCATAAAATCGTTCCAAGAAGATTTGTTTGAGACCCGAGAATGAGGTGATACAGCCATCGAACAAGCTTCTATACCAATCGTATGATACGCCAGCTAAACAGCCGACGAATACTCTGGTAAGAAGAGCGTCATTTGGCTGAAGTTGAACAGTCATTACCTCAAAATGATTGATGAACTGACTAGGAGAAGTGCTGCCATCAAACAGAGAGATTGTTGGAATCTTATACTTAGGAGGAAATGGGACTTCCTTCCATTCAACTGTGTAAGGTTGCTTGATCCCCAATCTCTATAAGTTGTCTTTCTCTTTGAAGGCCTCGAACTGAGTACGCAGGAGTTTGACAGCTTCGTTAGCATCTTCCGATGATCAAGAAGGAGCAGGCGGAGTCAGAGTGTTAGGAGGAGGAACAACATGGTAAGCACTACCTCCAGCACCTGACTGACTAGGTGTAGGTTGAACTTGTACAGAGGGTATTTGAGGAGATACTACCCCCAGCCCTACATTGACGGGCACCGACGATGCTATGATCTCAGGATTTGCAGCAGATACGGTCGGTGGTACTGTATGTTGTGCCACAATGATAGAATGCATACTGGCAACCGTTTCAGCCATGGTCTTCAGCTTGTCTTCTAGTGCAGCTATTCGCTGTTCTTGATTTGTCGAACTAGAAGCGTCTGGATCTTCAGTGACAACATAAGCTGTCAACTCTCTAGGTACAGTGGAGGACACTGTCTGTTCAAAACTTTTACTGTATGCATAGTCAGAGAAAGAGTCATCTCCTGAATGAGAACTAGGAAGATGACCAGAAGGATCTTAGAAAAGATTCTTTTGACCGATTGTATCTCGACTTCGGGATCGGGTATGTCAAAATACTCCTTCAGAAGATTTCTGGAGTAGATCCAAATACCGCTGGCTTGGCTTGCGAGGTTTGCCGTGCTTGGAGCACTTTCTACCCCCAGTGTCTCGAGAAGTCATATTGACAGAAGCATACAACACTTCATCTTCATCTTCCGACATAGGTTCAGAGTTTGCAAAAGTCAGACGATCGAAGACAGATCGTTTTGTTGTCTGGCAACAACATTAGATGATAATCTTATGATTATAATGATGATCAAGGGGTTGTACTGTAGATGTTGATATGTTGTCCCGCTTTTGTTTGAGATGCTCTCGGAGGTCAGGAATAACGACGGGACGAGAAAAAGTTTGAGGGATATGTTCCTTGATAACATTTGGAACATGGTTCCAGTTCTTCAGATGTTTTATCCCTTGAGTGTACAAGGAAGTGCTCACTTCATTGGCATAGGTGTCAGGATTTTTTATTCTGGAAGTTCGTTATTGATGCAGGTTCATCTTCGGCATTGGCTGTTTGTGTTTTGCCGAAGTTGGCCTATTGAGATAAGTTCTTAGATCAGCAAATTCACCCCCAGGCGTTTCTGTCTGAGACACCAGCAACTTTCCCTATTTCGAGCGGGATATCTTGAGAGTTGGCAGATCTTGAAATTCTTCTACCGGAGTGGACATAATACCTCTTTGATCAGTACAAGTTCTTTGTCATTGAGGGAAGAAGAACCCTTGTTTGAAAGAGTTCTTGTACTGACTAGTGCCGAGGCACGTTCAGATTGATCTTCTACAGTAAAAATCGAAGAAGACTGAGAAAAGACTAAAGGGCCTTTTCCTTTGTTTTGTGAAGAAGGGTTAGCTAAAAAGCGTTTCCCTCTGTTGTCTTCCAAGTCATGGGACAAAGAAGTTTGAGAAAAGGTCAACGGGCCTTTTGTTTTGTTCTGAATAGGAGGAGGAATAGCCAGCAGACTATCCCCAGTGGATTGCGCTGGAGCAACAGGGTGTTTGAGAAGAGGAGCTGAATCTTTCCCCTTGCTGTGAGAAGGAGGGAGATTAGCCAAAGGGCTGTCTCTCTTAGATTGTGCAGGCGTAGTTTGTGCATGAATAGAAGTGGTTGTTAGCGCACTGGCTGATTGCACAAGAGAAGTTTTGGCAGAAGGCTTTTTGGTTCTGGCCATAGATATTGTGGTTTGCGCATCAGGAGTTCTAGCCACAGAGTGTTTAGGTTGCACTCTGGTTACTGGAGTAGTGGATTGCATAGGAAGAGTTGCTGCTAAAAGCGCCAGGGGCAGAGGAGTCTTACACTTTAACAGGACAGCATAGAAAGTATTTTGTGTACTGGCAACAGCAGACTGCACATGAGTAACAGAGACAGATTGTGCAACAGCAGACTGTGCAACATTCTTAGCAGCAGACACCTTAGACTGCACAGCAGTCTTAGTAGCAGAATCAGCAGACTGTGCAGCAGTCTTGAAGACAGAATCAGCAGACTGCACAGCAGTCTTGGGGACCCACACTGGGCGTACTTTGCTCGTGGAAGAAGTTGTTGCAGTACGAGGGGTGGTCCTGGAGTTGATCATGGCTTCATAGGCTGTCTGGTTGACCTTCACAACCAGCGTCTTCTGCATCTTTCCGATAGACGCAACGTCACATTGAGTTGTCACTTCCTCGTTGGAGAAGAAAGTCGTCCCCAGCAGAGTCGTCACTTTGTTTGCAAAAACAAAAGTT
This sequence comes from Iris pallida, assembly GCA_029216955.1. NCBI lineage: Eukaryota > Viridiplantae > Streptophyta > Magnoliopsida > Asparagales > Iridaceae > Iris > Iris pallida. The sequence goes on from JANAVB010013398.1 coordinate 1,343,353, forward strand.
AATCTTTATTTCAACAAACTTTGTAAGGAGATTACAATAGAATTCTGGGAAAGTACAACTGTAGGAATCCGATCTGAATGACGATCGCTTTATCCCTTGGACGATGTGAACTTTGAAGACGATAGCCTCTGAAGTTGAAGGCAAAAGCCTCTGAAGAATGCAGTAGCACTTGGGCAAGAACTCCTGAACTCTCTGATCTTGATTCTAAATTTCTGATTTTTATGTGTAAGTGATCCCCTTGTAATGAAAACTTGAAACTCTATTTATATAGTTCTAGAAATAACTAACTTTTAGTTATTCTGAATTGCGTAGGATGGATTGTGTATGGACTGGATTGTGCAACATCTGACTGCGTTGGCAGTTGTTTGATCGTGGCCCAACTGTGCTGGACACATGGCATCATTTGATTGAAATGTGCATGATCGTGTGCAGACGGTTTCCACGTGATGAGTAATTGATGGCATGAAGGCCACGTGTACATTGTCAGTTGTTTTAATGAAATGCGCCACCTGAATTGCGCTGACTTCAGATTGCGCTGGGATGGACCGTGCATCAGAGAGTCTGGCAGATTACGCTGCATGTTCAGCTGTCCTCGAGCGCTATGCTGCACGATAAACAAACAGTTTCCTCATTCTCCGTGGTGTCAGTTGTCAGAAGATCTGATTCTGTCAGGTAATGATGATAAGGCCACGTCAGCTTACACACTTGGATGAGTGCGCAGTTCAGTCTGCGTAATCGAGATGGTACGCAATCTGTCTCTTGCGCACTTTATTTGAAGGATGCACTTTTTGATTTTCTTAGCTTTGTTGATGGGTGCAACTTGATTTTTAGGACCTACACTAACAGCTTCTGTCCATAACTATTTAGGAATATTATGCTGATTCAGCATAACTCTAGCCATCTCACTTAGCGTACGATTCTTTCGCTCCACAACACCATTCTGTTGGGGAGTTCTAGGAGAAAAAAACTCGTGGTAATATCCACTATCATTATAAAACTTTTTGAAATTAGCATTTATGAATTTGCCACCATGATCACTTCGGATACGAGTAATCATGAAGCCTTTTTCGTTTTGTACCTTTTTATAAAATATTTGAAATTCAAAAATCACATCACTTTTGTTTGATAAAAAGTAAACCACGTAAAATGAGATAAATCATCCATAATAACAAAGGCGAAGAGTTTACCACCAAGACTAGCGACTCTACTAGGACCAAATAAATCCATATGAATTAATAGCAAGGGTCTAGAGGTACTTACATCATTGATGGATTTAAAAGTAGACCTAGTTGCCTTGCACTTTTTACAGTCAGCACATACCATGTCTCCCTTGAATGTGATCTCATGGAGGCCTTTTACCAACTTTTTGGTGCATAGTCGTGAGATAGTATCCATATTAGCATGTCCTGGCCTCATGTGCCAAAGCCAGCTTTCATCTTGATTTGGTACTAGGCATCTTCCTGTATTGTTAGTACTCTTTAAAAAGAAAACATAAATATTGTCTTCTCTAATCCCTTCATATACGGAATTACCAGATGACATTTCATATAAAGTACATTTGTCTTTTACAAAGTTGATGCCATAACCATTATCTGCCAAATGACTTACGTTCAATAGTTTTGTTTCAACTCCGTAAATAGACAAATGTCTTTTATTACTGGATAAGGTGACATACCAAGAGTGCCATTTCCAATTATGTCACTTCTCAAGTTATTTTTGAAGAAAACGTATCCTTCTTTCTTCATCGATAGCGTAGCGAACAAAGATGCATCACCAGTCATATGCAGCGAACATCCGCTATCGAGGATCCACTTGCTTCTAGCATAGGAGGGTTAAGGTTCCACCTACAATACGAGTGGATGAATCCTTTGGCACCTATTTCTTGAAGGGTCCATTTTGATTAGTCTTAGGTCTTCAAACAAGTGTTTAATTGTCAATAAGTTTTCTTTCTAGACAATATTGTGATATATGCTCGTAAGTAATACAGTACGTGCAAGTAAGTTTTGAAAATGTGTTATTTGTTTCTGTGTTGACATGTAGTTGTGTCTTCTTTGAAAACCTATAAGTGAAAGCATGATTGTGATTAACGTATTGCTTACATTCTTTCTGTTGTTTAGTCCTCTTAGTTGTATGCTTAGCATTAGGACTAACCTTAGGCTGTGTCAAAGGAATGACCTGCTTGCCTATCTAGATCTCTAACTTTTTAGTGACCGCACAAGACTCCTGATATCTAGCAGTCATATCAGCGAGTCTTTTCTCTGTGACTAAGTGCCTCTTCTTCTCAATGTCATAAAGCTCTTGTATCTTGACATAGTCTCTTTCTTTCTTTTCTGTGGTGACGATAGCCTCATGATAGTCTACTTTGAGCTTGGCTATCTCATCCATGGTACCGGTAGTAGATGTCTCTCTAATATCTTCGAGAAGATTGGACAATCTTGCTACGTCTGTTGTGCATGCCTTAACCTTTTTGCGAGATTGCTTATACTTGTTTAACACATTTCTATATTTTTCAAGGAGTTCGCTAAAAGCAATTTCTAACTCATCGAAAGTAAAGTCATCATATAGAGGGTTAGCTGGTACCTTATCGAATGAAATAAGATAGACATTAGTAGTATTGTAGGGTCTATCCTCTTCCTTTGATTTACTGGCACCACTTTCATGCCAGATGCTTGTATTTGCATACTTTTGACCAGTTGTAGCTTTCCTGCTTGATCTTGATCTATCATATGGACTGCTTTTCTTTGATAGTGGACAGTCCTTCTTTATATGCCCTGACTTCTTGCATCCAAAGTATATTGTTTCTTCTTCATTGCTTTTATGGACGTCTTTCTTCCTTCGGTTTGATCTCTCAAACTTTAAGATTTTCTTGAATTTCTTTACTAGCAGGGCTTGCTTATTACCACTGGATGATTATTCGTCAGAATCTTTACATGGACCTCTTTTGGCATGAGCTTTAAAGGCGATCTATTATGGGTCACTTCTTCAAATTCTTGTATGTCCATCTCATGGTCATCAGCTTGCCTATAAGTGTCTCCAGAGTCATGGTGATGAGATCATTTCCTACAATGATTGTAGTAGCCTTTAGGTTCCAATTCTTGGTTAGAGCCTGTAGCACTTTTCTGATCTTCTCATGATTATTGTAATCATTACCAATAGATTGCAAAGGATTAGTAATATCTAGGAAGTGAGTAAACATCTGTGTAATTGACTTGTCGAGTTTCATCTTAAAAGATTTATATTCCTATGTTAGTCTGGTGATTTTGGATTCTTTTACTTGGGAAGTCCCCTTATAGGTTACCTCAAAAAGTCTCCAAATATCATGAGATGTAGTACAGGTTGAAACTCGATTGAACTCTGTTTTGTCAGTTGTCCAGAATAGTGCATTGATGGCGCGTGCATCTAGACTAGCCTTTAACTTTTTTTTATCTGCGAATTTGTCATGTGGCCTGTCTATAAGTATGCCCTCAATCACTAAAGGTGCCGGTTTCTTATAATCGTCAACAACTATAGACCAAAGATCAAAGTCAAGAGGCTTTAGAAAGAACGCCATTCGTGTTTTCCAATATGTGTAGTTTGTTCCATCAAATAGTGGGGGTCTATTTGTGGATTGCCCTTTACCGTTGAATATTGATTTCACGGCTGTCATATACTCTCTAGGGTTATTATATTAGAATATACCTGCTCTAATACCAATTGTAGGATCGTTGAGCACCTCTAGAGGGGGGAATAGAGTGTGTGCGAGAAATAATCACTAATTAAAAATTTAACAGTTATAATCTATAGCAGGAATAAAGAGACAGTAATTTAAATAGCAATAAGAGAAAAGATCAAACTCAGCGAACACCGCAATATGTACTGGTTTTCCTCTGAGAGGACTAATCCAGTCGCGAGTACTCTTGCCCGCTGTTAATCCACTATTCATAAGCTAAATGAGAGCTTGTTATCTCTTTACAACACGATACTTGGTGACAAGTGCACAACCGACTTAACAACACCGTGTTCAGTAACGAGCGCACGACCGACTCCGAAAACTGAGATGTTTTCTGAACTTGTAACCTCTTTACAACTCTACAAACCAAAGACTCTAAATCGAACACGATGTTACTGGCTTTGGCTAAGAGATGTATATGTAGAATGTGAATGCTTTAGATCGCTGAAAAATACTTTGAAGGATAGGCAGAGAGAATAGTGAATGAATGATTAGAAATGAAAGATTCTTCTCTATTTATAGGTGTTTTTCCTGATCGAACTCGGACAGAGTTTAGGCAGAGTTCGGATGCTAAGATCTCACAAACGAACGTTAGATGCAGATTTGGGGGCAACTGAAATTCAAACTTGGGTTTGTTCGACGTAATAAAAGGTTAAATGAACTTTTTGCTTTATTGAACATGTAAGGTATCTGTGTACAAAGAAGGAAGTCCTAAACATGATATTCTAAGTACAGGGATAAGAGATTTTTGGGAAAGTATGACGGTAGAGATCGAGCACTACAGCGGATCATTTACTCCGTTGACGATCTGACGATGAATCAACCATGCTATAGCTCTTTGGCGCCTTTGATGGAACTCTAGGGTCACCGATCAAGAGGTTGTCTGGATGAGAAGATCCTTTGAAGATGGTTGGTTGGTTGGCTCTTTAGTTGATAGGTGGATGAGGGTGGTCGACTCTTCGTAGATGGATATCGCTGCTCCTTTGAAGATTGTCGATTGTCGATGTTCCATCTGTCGATTTTTGATGCTTTGGTGGAAGAAAAACTCCTTCTATTTATAGAGAATCGAGCACATATACGATGTGCATTAGGGTTCCTGAGATATGAAAGAATCTGTCGTCGTTGTACGGTGCAGACTTTTGCGACGTTGACATGTAGCGGACATCGATATTCCCCTCAAACGAGATCTCTGGTGGTTATAAATATAACCGAAGGAGGTGACACATGGCACGTGCTGATTTGCTTGCTCGGATACAGCCGAGTAAATCTTAGAATTTTATCTTAGATTTGGAGTCTAATTGATCCTCGTCTAAGATTTAAATCAACCTGATATGATATCAATCATGATTGATTCCCAATCTTCCCTACAAAAGGCATTTTAAACAAACCAATTGGGGTGGACCCATGCTTTCTGCACCTCTGTTGAGGACTAAGTGTTGTTGTGCTTCTATGGCGATGAGTAGACCGTGCTTTTGGACACGATAGAACCTTTGTGCTTTCAGGCAACGAGTGGACTGGGTTTCGAATGACGACGAGACTTCTGTGCGTATAGTGCAACTTACGAAGCTATGTTTCGGGCTACCAGAGTCACTGTGCTGTAAGCGACAAGTAGGCTTGTGCTTCAGGTTGGCCAGGTTACTGTGCTTTTTGAGCGACAGGTTGACTTGCATTCGTTGTGATGGAAGTTCCCAAGTCTTTTGTAGAGAAGTGACTTAAGATTCTGATCTGGAGCAGATGACTGCACCGTAGGAATAGAGATGGTGTGAGAGCATACCACCATCCTCTGCCGCATACGGACGTAGGTAAGTAGCTGCGCCTCTGAACAGTGGAGACGTTTGCTTCGAAAGGAAGGGTATGTCGACCATGCGCGTTTGAGATTGGCGCAGGTAGGTAGCTGCGCCTCTGGAGTGAAAACACTGGCTTCTGAAATAAAAGGATGGGAGGAGGGCCCTACCACCATCTTGTTCCTGAGGTTGGTGCAGGCAGGTGGCTGTACCTCTAGCTTGAAGACTCTAGCTTCTTCAAAGTGCTGAGTTACTGATATACTTATGAGAGGCTGTGCCCATTAGAATATCAGAACATGCTTTAGTGGAGGTCAATCCTCCAGCGTGTGTATCGGAAAGAAGGAAGACTGCGCTTCGATGAAGATTGCATCCCTTGTAGATCCTTCTAGGCTTCTGTCGAATCTGTACTAGATCCTTTGTAGAAGAATAGTATTAGTCCCGTATGTGTAGTCTTGATGTGTCTTTACTAGACTTTGGTAGACATGACAATGAAGGGGCTTCTCTCCATATCTTTTATTTTATCTTTTTAGTACTGAGCCTCAGTCTTCTACATCTTCTACGCTTTGGCGAAGGGATGTCTTTAGCTGAGATTTTTCATGCTTCTACAAGACCCTATTCAAAGTGTCTCAAACTTGAGTCAAGCTCAGGATACTTTGAACAGAAGCATGAACATGCGTCAGGACTGTACGAGCTGGGTGATGGCTGGTGTCATGCCTAGCTCTAAGCATTAATGGTCCTGAGTCATCATTTTTGAGTATGGGCTCCTGATGGCTTCTTGATATTGGAGCCTCTTGCATCTTTGTAGGGATCGCAAATCTCTTTATCAGAGGAGGTTCAGAGACACGTTCCTTCGGTCACTCGCAGTACTGCCATCGGTCATGGAGTAGAGCTTTAACTGAACTTGTAAGCTTCCTTCTGATTGATGTCTGGCTCGTGCTTGGACCGCACGAACAGCCTACATAAAGGACTGTCCTCCTTCAAAAGAAGACTCAGCTGCTTCAATAATGACTTTGTTTGCCCAATGTTCAACTCCTGCCGACCTTGGAGTTTGCTTAAGACAGCCGTCGGTGCTAAATCTTTTTATCCAAAGAAGCTGTAGTAGAACTATCACTGGATCTCGAGACGTCCCGCATTCTGGATGTCGTGGGCGTCAATGGCATCTGGGACCTCTGTTTTCTGGGTTAGGATTGCTTGCCATTCTGACCAAGGAATAGCAAGGCCTGCTGCTGTGGTTGCTCTTGTCGGCCAGCTAGGGAGATAGGAGAGTCCTGTGCTGGTCTTTATCTCCGGTTCGGGCAAGTAGCAACCTCGGGCGGTGGCTTCATTTTGACCAGGAAGTGATTGGCTCTGTCATCGCCTCGTCCGTGCTATTGAGAGCTTGTACCGCAATTTCAGCTTTTTTGCTTCTGTGTTTGTAACTACGACGAGTCTGTAATAGGTCTTTGTAGCCACATGTTTTTGTATGTAGAATTCTTCTTTTTCCTTTTGCTTTTGCCTCCACAATAAAGAGGAAATCTTCATAATGGATTTGCCTGACCATCGGTAATATGGACATGGTAGGCTTGATCTTGGCCGGGGTATAAAATAACAATCCAGAGGTAATATGGACGTAAACGGTTTTCTAAACTGTCGGGATAATCATAGAACTGATGCGAGAAGAACGACTACTCAGAGGTAATATGGACATGGTAGTCACATCTTCTATGCATAGAGGAGTAATCCAGAGGTAATGTGGACGTGAAGTGATTCATCTATTTGAGAGAATATATAGGAGGGAGTGCGAGAGATCCCCTTACCAGAACTTATGGGCACCCTTTTCAGGGGATGTGGGTGCCTATGCTGGTTCTGTCTTCAGACGTAATACTTCTTTAGGAATTTGCCATTGATGGGCATCATTAGCAAGTCCCTATTAGGCTTAGCTAGATGATAAGCACCGTTGGAGTACACCGTTTCTATAACGAAAGATCCTTTCCAGTTGGGCTCGAACTTCCCAGCCGTCTTGTGGGTCATCACCATCGGTCTCCGTACTGCCAAGACGTGGTCACCCACCTGGTAGGATCTTTCGCGGACCTTATTGTTGAAGGCCCCAGAGATACGAGCTTGGTAAAGCCCTATCCTTTGCTGCACAAGCAAGCACTTTTCATCCAACGCTTCTAGCTCTTGTAACCGCCTGCGCTGATTATCTTTGACAGTTAAATGATTGGTGACGGCTACCCGTAAAGACGGGATTTGAATCTCCAAGGGGAGGACAGCCTCACTCCTATATATCAAAGAGAATGGTGTACTGCCCATAGGTGTATGAACAGTCGTATGGTAGGCCCATAGACATTCACCTAACTTCTCATTCCAGTCGCGTTTGTTGGAGGAGACGACGTTTTTGAGGAGTTTGACAATGATTTTGTTGAATGCCTCAACAAATCCATTAGCTTCCAGGTTGTAATCTTTTGCCGCCATATTCTGAATTCGGTTTTTGTCATAGAACCGGTGGAATGCATGGCTTACGAACTTAGGACCATTATTGTAAATGATCCTTCTGGGAACTCCGAAGCGATAAATGACGTGATCTTTGATGAAACTGATCATGTTGGAAGTCTTCATCTCTACCAATGATACTGCTTTCGCCCATTTGGAGAAATAATCTATAATAGCGAGGATGAAAAGGTGTCCTTTGGAGGATGGTGGACTGACTGGCCCCACGATATCTATTTCCCAGGCTTCGAATGGCCACGAGGCCACCGTGGGGTGTAAGTATTTCGAAGGTTGATAGATGTCACGACCCACTCCCGAATAATCGGACACGAGTCGGACATGCCCAGCCTTCGTCTTTAGACACGATGAAGTAAGCTGTACCAATCTCTAGGGAAAACTACAAGTCCAGAATAGAATGAATATAAACCACAACATCTATAATATCGAATCCCAAAATCAAAGTACAAGTCTAAAAGTTATTATATTTCCAGCAAATGAAATGTAATCTAATGCCTCTAATACAAAGTCCAATGAAACTAAAAGGAAGGTACTAGGCCTCCTCCGCCTCTAAGTCCAGAGCAACATCGGCTGGCTTATAGGTACCTCCAGGCTCCTGCCCGTAATAAGTGTCAAAGATAGCCACCAACTCACCTGCAACATATCCTAGTCAGGAGCGGAGCTAAGTATATCCAAAGAAATGAACATGAACATCATGGTATAAAAATTAATACTGGAAAATATAAAGTACGAGAAATGAGAACATGACATAAAACCTGAACTTGAATACTGAACAGTAAATACAGGGAACATGAAATGAAACCTGAACATGAAATACACAATGAACCTGAAGTGTACACTATATCGAAATATATCCAGAGTGTGTGATCGGCTTGGGTATATTCAGGGAACATGAAATGGTACGGCGTCGGTCCCACATACACGATACGGGGCCTAAGCTATTCGCATGAATAGTAACTCGGATTTGATCACACATCTGTAGTATTTCCCTTCCTAGACATAAGTAAACTCAGGAAACAAGATACAAGACAATCTCGTGAAACATCGTGTCAACAAGGAGATACAAGCATAAATACAAGACATAAAGAAATGGACAAATCCGAGGAGTATACTTGCCGTGCTCAGGGTAATCGAGTGTAGGTAGTAAAATTGGATATCCTCCTGTCAAATGATTTATAATATCTTATTAAGTTAACAGTTAACAATTAAATTTATTTAACACAAATATAAGCTACTAACTATTTTCTAGATTTATAGAACATGCTTATGGTTAACCCTTATATCTAAACTTTACCAACCATGGCACTCCTAGTTAAAATCCCATGTATTCATCTTACCCAATATTCCTAAACATGACTGTTCCAATAGGTTATCATAATATGACTATACTCTTGAATATATATTGATATAAACTACAATTATTAACTAAAGAAACAGGGGAACTGACAGTCCTAAGGTTAAGTCCCAACTAGGACTGATACAATTTCAGCCCTTAAGCAGAACATTAAACAATTCAGTCTAGGCAGGACATTGAGACAATTCAGTCCTAGGTAGGACTGATACTAATAGTCTAGTCCATAGACAGGACTGATACCAACAGTCCAGTCCTTAGAACAAACCACACTGTATAATCTATCAGTCTTGCCTTCTAGGATAGCCCACTACATTAAAACTTACTAATTTCTCAGGTTTAGCTAGTTCTCAGAATTTGGTAGCTACAGATATACCATAAAGATAGCTAAGGCCTGACTGCCAACTCAAGTTTATTCATTTGCATATATTCCCCACTGGCATATTACTGATAAGTTTTCGAATGCCCCAAAGTATCAGTTCTTTAACAGGACTGCTACCAATAGTCACTAGACTAAGAGAATAGGGATCCAAACTTGGGACTGAAACATAGGTTTCTATATTTTATACCAAAATTAGAGAAACTAAAAATGTTTAGTTAAACTGCTGCTAAACCAAATCTCAGTTAATTGCATTAACTAACAGCCAAATCATGCCAAAAGTCACTAAAACTCATACTGTATCATGTTCAGTGCACCTCTATTCCCAAAACTTACCACAGTTCAGTTGGTCTTCACTGATATCCCTTACCAGCAAACAACTGTTGAACATATATCAGTCAAAACTTACTAAGTGATTTCCTTAGCCCTCAACCTTGTAGTTCTATGAAAACAATGCATGGACAAACTTGTCACTTCTCAACTACTAGTTTTACTGATACTAACTCAAGTAAGGGAAAATGAAGAATGGAAAATCAAAATTATTAGAAGAAGGTTCAGTCCTAAACAGGACTGATATAAATCAGTCTCTAACCAATCCTACAGGTTTTTTCCTATTGTTAAATCATCTGAAAAATGAAACTGGGAACACCAAAACCTATACCCATCTGGAGGAACAAGACAGAAATATGCCTATTGTACTCAAAATATTGACTAAGAATTTGATACCATTCATCTATTCCTCCATTTGCACAGAGTACCAACCCCTCAATGATACTAGTAATCTCAAACTGACACCAGCTCCAGTTCAGGATTCTCATCTCAGTTTTAGCACATCATTTGACAAATTTCCTATTCAAATTATCTACCAGGCTCCTTAAATAATACTGAATTTATTTATAAGATATAATCATCTACAACCTAACTCTCACTTGCCAACACCAGAATGAACCAATCTACATACAATACAGCTCTACACAGCCACACCATAACGAGACTGACCATAAGGTTAATCATGCAAAATCTCCAGGATGGAATTGAATCCTATTCAATCTAGCCCGTCCTCTCCAATATCAATCGATTTAAATCCAGCTCTCTGGAATACCACAGCTGACTAATTATTAATCAGACACATAAATAAAGCTTGGACACAAACACATGCAACTAGATGACACCAAAATAATCCTCGAATCGAACTCCACGTTACCTTATAAAATGCAAGCCATGAACTAAGAATACGAAGTTGAGGAACAGAGCAATTACCTGTGGCTGACTAATCTACACAGAGCTGGAACACATTGACAGCACGAACTCGATCCTCACGCCTTGATCTCGATACAATCCTGGAGTCATCATTTAAATAAATAGTTGGCACTCAGGAAGGTTTCAAAACCAGCTGCATCACTTTTGTTTCTTTCAAAACGCAGAGATACGAAAAATGGTTCAGGACTTCCAGATTCAAACTCGACTAAAACACGATACATTCCAAGAAGAATTCGATCAAATTAAAAATCCATTCCTACTCGAAAATCAGACTTCAAAAGAAAATATTGAAAGAATTAACAAAACAACTCACCCAATTTAATTTGATGATCAAAAGTTGGCGATTCAAAAGATCGATCCATTAGATCTTTTATTGAAATTTAAAGACCAATCAAGAACCAAGAAAACCTAAGACAAATCTGAATTCATTGTATCCACACCTTCACCAAACAAAACTAGCAGGAATGAAGAATCAGACCACTAATCGTTCACTTCGATCCAGATGTACGATCGATGAAAATGATCTACCCACGATCATCGGGAAAAGAAAAAGAGTCGAGGAATCGATCATGCCACCGATCGAAGAAAAGTGCCTGCCGATCGATGAAAAGCTCTTGTCGATCGTGTCGTTCTACTGGAAGTGAGCAATGATGCTGAGGTCACAACTGTCAGAGTGAAACACCATCGTCGTCAGTCGCCGATCTGAAGGATGCCTAGCTGCCGAAGTGGACTGCTACTTCCACTGCCATCGCCATGACTGGACCTCTAGGAAGAAGAAGTGAGGAGGAAGAATTAGCTCTGAGGAAGAAGAATGGGATTGGAAATTTTTAACCGAGGTTGTGGAAATATATAGCTTGATGGAGGTTGCAATTAGCGAGAATTTGGTGGTGGTGGGTGCTACAGTACTGGTGGGTGCTACAGTACTAAGCAGTTAGGGAGAACATTCAAAAGTTGGTTATGTGAAAATTAAAACTGAAATTCAAAATAAAAGGAAACTTAAGGAATTGATTAAATGGATAAAGTCTAAGCTAATAGAAAAAGCCCAAGCTACAAGTTGGCCTAAGACAATTAATATTGTAGAAGCATGGAATTTCACAAACAGAAAGCCCATGCGCCAGACACTACATGCGCCAGAACTCAGACGAAGAACTTCACAGCAAAGTCAATAAGTATAGACATTTGAAGAAGGACTTTTTATTTATATATAAAAGTCTATTACATGTCTAGAAAAGGTTGTACAAAGGAGAATTTCTACAAAGGAAAGATCCTAAGTCTACAGCCAGCGGCCACCATGCGCCTCCAGTTAGGCGCAGCAGTCATCATGCGCTGCCAGTCACCATGCGCTGTCAGTCAGGCGCAGCAGACATCATGCGCCTCCAACCAGGCGCATTCCACCATATCTTCAGCAGCTCAGCTATGTGCATCCCTTCAGCCAAATTCTTCCAGCCAGGCTCACCTGGCCGAGCAGAGCCCAGTTATGTGCCGCTCTTCCAGACAGGCTCACCTGATAAGTGCTTCGCCAAGCAAAGCATTTAACCCTCTGGCTGGAACCAAGGAAAAGAAGAGCACCGCAAATGCTGTGGCCAGGGGAGGCTTCGAAAGAGCCTCCAAAGCCGAAGGAAGACCGTGATCGAAACCGCGGCTAAAGCCTAGCGCCGCCATTCCGATCTACGGCTCTTCCGGAATAACGGGGACAAGGCCCGAGCATCCCTATCTTTGGATGCAACAGGCACCTTCCGCCTGCCTCAGAAGCCCTCGACTCCGTCTTTTGGATGTAACAGTCACCTTCAAGTGCATCGAAGACAACACAGCGTCTCATCTTCACCCTCGGGAGCACTTCGTCAACAGAATGCACCCGCATGTTCAAGTTCATGTTGGAAGCACGTGAGGGAATGAGAAGCAAATCTTCTCTCCATGCCACTATTTATAGGCCGGGCAAATCAAACCCACGCGCCAAGTGGATGGCCCTCCGAATTCCGTGTAATGAATTTACATTAAATGGATGAACCGAACGCCTCGAATTCAGCCAAACGGCTATTTATGGCACTCGAAGAGCGAGACAGCCGCATCATTAAAAGACATGTCCGATGCGCCAGCCAGACAGCGCATCACACGGACGCGCCCTTCGGCATCAGGCGCATCACACAGACGCGCCTTACAATACTCGGCGCATTACAGAAGGTGCGCCCCCACACATCTCCATACCGAGTGGAACGCCAACCGACGTGCCCACTCAGCTGTCCATCGAACGTCACCAACATTAAATGCTGAACTGACAGAGTTGGCAGCACGCCTTCCAAAGTCTGAACAGTTGACAGCTTTATTCAGAAAACGAAGCGTCGGCAACGTCAGTATCATCATGACTTTGTTTCGACGGCTACTGCCACGTGGCCACTCCACCATCAGCATGCGCCTCTACGGCCATGCATCCAAATCAGCATGCGCCTCAGACTGCTCTCTGATCCCGAAAGACAGAAGGAAAGTCGCCTGCATGCGCCTCAAAAGCCATGCGCCCCAAATGGTTTGTAACTCCTAAAGGTTATGAGCCGCAGCCTCCTCCTGTGCCCAATCCAAGGCGCAGCCCACCAGATCACTCCTCTCCACCAAATCTGAGATCTTCGAACCATGAGTCGACGACACGTGTCTTTTGACTCAACTCATCCAAGATTTCAGCAACGGAAAGATCTTCTCTCTGCTACGTGCCGGCTCACAACAGCAGTATGAAGAGTTCTCCCCCTCGATCAGGGCGCAGCATCCGTGTGCCTCCATCAGCAACCTCCACGTGGCATCCCCACACCGACGCATCCTGCATGCGCACATGAGCAGCCAGCCTGCAAAACTATAAATAGAAGGGTCATCTCCTTCACGCAGACAGAGACTCAGAACACACAAGACTCAAAAAGAATCCACAACAGAGAATCACCAGAGAGGCAGTCCTAGACACTCAACGTCTTCCTCCTCTCAGCAAGCTCCAGCACCCAGAGCAATCAACACCTTCAGAGAACCGATAACCGCCGTCAGCCGGTCAACGGAGTCAACGCATTACCACTCGCTCCATTGGCACTAAGGACCCAGCTTAAACAAAAGTGTACTCCTAGGACTACATCTAAGTCCTATATTGTATCACTGTTCTGTTTGTATTAAGATTTCAATCAAAACAATTTTAATGGCAAACAAGCTGGCGACTCTGCTGGGGATTTCTTTCTCCTCTACCGAGAAGGTTGTGTCACAGGCCGACGACGTGAAGGTGGGCTCCTCCCACAAGACGCTGGTAGTGCACCTCAATCAACAGGCGTACGAGGAGTTCATTTCTGAAGGAAGTGCGAGTCCTTCGAAGCGACTGTCGAAGCCGAAGAAGACCCGCGCAGTCTGGGTGCACAAAGTCGACGCCTTGGGCACCACCGTAGAAGGGGATGCGCCCGTCCAGCCTTCCCTTCCTGCTGACGTCCTCAACAGTCAAGGTGCGCCCGCTGATGCAGCGCATCTCTCGGAGAAGCGTGTGGCTGACCACGTTCCCCAGCCATCTTCCTCTCAGGCGAGGAAGATACGTCGACGGAGCAGGGGCGCAGCCAATGCCCCGCGCATTACTTCTTATGCGCCACAAAGAGCCTCTGTCTTTGACAGACTCACTCGCTGTAACGGCGAGGAGAATTTGGATGCTGAGTACTATGCGCCCCAGCAGGCTGTTACGAAGAAATCCAAGGCGGCACGGGCCATGTGCCACAAACGTGCTATGCCAGCAGGCGGCCAGAGGCACGCGCTTACGATCACGCGCGCTGCCGATGGCAAGCTGTACAAGGTTGACTCAAGTACTTCTGCACCAACAACGAGTCGACCTTCAAAGTCCTCATCTCGCTTGGGCGCATTCACTGCGTGCACAACCAAGCGGAGAGAGGCAAACTCAGTGGTCTTGAACTCCCGCGCCTCCTCTGGTTGTGCGTTTGAGGTCCGTTCAAGTCACTTCAAATGCTGTGGTTCCCCCACTACTGATCGTGATGCCTGCTTGGTATTAGATCAGGGGGCGCAGCACTCACCCGACCACCCCGGCGCTTGGCCCTGCCATGCGCCTGAGAGGGGTGTGAGGGTAGCACTCTCCTCCAACGACCTGCGCAACGTGATCACTCACAAGCGCCGGTCAGGAGAGTTGACCAACAAGCACGATGCGCCTCTCACGGGGCACACTTGTGCAGTGGTCACCATCAACTGCTGTTGCAAGACGGCAGTACCGCTAAAGCAGTCGGTCTTCCAACGGCTACAATCATCGACACCCCTCCGACATCGCCTTGGGACGAAGGTGTCAGCAGAAGAGGAGCTAAAGGTTGCTTCATGCAACGTGATCTCCAACTCCTCATCTGTCCGGAAGACGACTGCCAATTCCTCGTCTTCATCCAAAAGCCAGTCGAGGAAGACCAAGGCAGCTGTCACGACCTCTGGAGTGTTTGAAGGCACTCGGTCGAGGAAAAAGTTCTTGGGGGAAGCTGGGGGTAGCCAGACCCTTGTCGAGCCTCCTTCCGAAGACGAAGATGTCCAAAGCACAGCTGCGGTGGACCTTCATCAAGGCGAAGATGGCCTCCCTGAAGCCCCTCAAAATGACTATGTCCTCCAGGACACCGCCGGGGGTAGTGCTGGAAACGAAGAGGCCCTTCAAGACAGAGCTGAGGGCAGTCAGACCCTTGCAGATGCGCCTGTCGAAGACGAACTCCAGAATGTGGCTGGGGGTGGCCAAACACCACGAGAAGTGACTCCCCCACATGAGAGCGAGGCTGAGAGCGAAGCCTCAACTGATCCATCCACTTCCGGCCGTGTCATGACAGTATATATGACCGGGGGTGATCTTGAGACTGATGCGCCGCCACAGGACATTGTCCAGCGCATAGACTCGCTAGAGGGAGGACTCAAAACCCTCTCTGCCTCAATACAAGTACTGACTCAAGCAGTGTTTGAGATGCGGTCGGCCCTGATCAGGACACCTTCAAATGGTCCCGACCCAGGAGCCAATGGAGAGTCGAGTGTGCCCCTCCAACGGACACCCTCAGATACAGAAGCACCCCGGACGTCGGAGCCCTCAAACGCTCCACTCCGGGTGGTACCTCCTTCCCCGACTCCTAGCTCCATGGAGGACGTGGTCGAAATGATCAAAGATCTGCGGGAGCGCTTCGAGTCCAAGAACAGGCAGGAGGAGCGCCAGAAGATGGGCATTCCCCAGCCTTATCCCCTTGAGTGGAACAAGGTGGTTTATCCCCCAAAGTATAAACCACAAACACTCATGCCGTATGACGGGAAGGACTCTCCACGACGGTACCTGACGTACTTTCGGTCGCAGACAGGGCATCTTTCGAAGGAGGACGCGCTCCTCACCAGCATCTTTGTTGGGGCCCTGAAAGGGGTGGCGTAAGACTGGTACTGCAGCCTCCCCGATAATTCTATATCGTCTTTCGACGACCTGATACGCCTCTTCCTCGACCGCTTCTACGACGGTGGGAAGGACATGACGATGGCGTCTCTCATTGAGATACGCCAGAAGGACAAGGAAACGGTTTGGACATTCATCGAACGCTTCCATCAGGCCTGCTTCAGGCTACCTCCAGGCATGCCAGAGCATGCGCTTCTCTCCGCTTGCAGTATGAACATGCTGCCTGCAGTAAAGCTCTGGCTTAACTCTACTCCCCCTCCCGACTGGAGCTCCCTAATCATCGAAGCTGAAGCTGCAGAGAAGAAGGTGGCCAATGCACGTCTTCTAGGTGTTAGCTTCCCCGCTTTTGACGATAAGGGGAAAAAGTCCGCAATCAACAACTCCGGACGAGAAACAAAGGGGAAACAGGCATTGACTGTTAATGCCTCGAAGGGCGCATCTGCGCCTACTCAAAAGCCTCCACTGGCACCGAGACCCAAGGAGGTTTATTCATTCAATGATGACGACACCCTGCAACTCTTTGAGATACTGAAGCAGGGCGACAAGATCAAGCTTCCGGACCCGAAGCGGCCCGATGAAGTCGGGAAAGTGGACAACCCGAGGTACTGTCACTACTATCGGTTTGTCGGACACCCGACTAAGGACTGCTACGTCCTCAAAAATTACATCCAGCGCATGATCAATACGGATATAATCTCCGTCGACTATGAAGAGAAGACGGTGTCAGCGAATGTGGTGTCACTTCAGTTCGGTACCTTGCCGCCGACTACCACACAAGATGGCGTCGTCCCCATCCCTAAGGCGACAATGGAGGTGGTGAACTTGCCACCCACCCGTGACAATGTGAGTGGACTTGTCCCACTCACCACATCTCGAGGAGAGGTCCTCTGGGTTCACCCTGACCTCGTCTCCGAGGTAACTCAACCGGAGGTACGCCCTACCTCCAAAGCAAAAGGCAGGAAGATCAAGTCTTGCCGCACGGTCTCTTCTTCAACGGAAGAGGCGCTTCCTGTGCAGACGCGTGCACAACAGAACTCCCAGCCCGGTAAAGCTGCTGCCGAAGTGGTGCCTCCTGGCACCATCCCTGAGGAGGGTCCATCCAAGCCCTCAGCAGCCAATAAACAAAAGCAAGTGGAGGCCCGTTTCGACAGACCTCTGCGGAAAGAAAATGCTTCGGGGCTAGCCAAGCCCCACAATTTTGACATTCTGGCGCAACTAGCCAGTACTCCTGCACGCTTGTCTTTGTTCGAGCTCCTGCGTCTCTCCAAGGACTCCCGAGAAGCTCTCTGCGAAGCTCTGAAGGATGCCGAATCCTTTCTCAGCCAAGTCAAGCAGCCTGAAGACCTCCCAACTACTTGTGCACACTGTCATTGTGCGGATGAAGTTATCCCAAACATAACCTTCACCCAACAAGACATGCTGCTCAGGCATCACCGACATAACCGACCGTTGTATTACACAGGGTACATCGGTTCGGTAAAGGTGAGCAGGATTCAGATCGATCCGGGGTCTTCCCTAAGCATCATTCCAAAGGCGCTGCTATCAAAGCTGGGGATCCCAATGTACCAGCTGGCGCCCTCCAATACGACCATCAGTGGCTTCAACGCTAGCAAGAGCGAGCCACTGGGCAAGATCCGGCTGAAGGGTCACATCGGCAGCCTCAAAACTGAGGTGACTTGTTATGTGGTGGATGCCGAGGTCAACTACAACATCTTACTTGGACGACCATGATCGAGCGTCGTCGGGACCTCCCGTCAATCGAGCCCGAACCTGATACCGGCAGAGTACAATTCTATCGGTACACAGATGCGGCTAAGCACATCATCCAAAAGATGGGCTACGACCTGAAAAGCAACAAAGGCTTAAACTACGGCAAGGGTCGGCATCTCCCTGTCCGGCTTTCGATGCCGAATGGAAAGCCACAGGATTACTATAATCGGACTCGACGGGGGTTAGGCTATGTCACGCCGCCATCAACTCCAGAGAGTTCAGACGCAGAAGACATAGACCATTCTCACTCGTCTGAAGCATCGACGTGGGATTTCGATAACAGTATCGGATCAGTCTTCAGGAAAGTGCTGTCAGCTAATATGACATCGGCGTAACCTCAGAAAGATGAAGGCGAAGACCAACCGCCGGAACCCTTCGAAGAGGAACCCTGGGCTCAGCACCTAGGAGAACAATGGGAGTCTCGTTTTGAGTTACGAGAACCTTCCACTGAAGACGAAGTCGAGCAGATCGACCTCGGGGATGGGTCTTCTTCTAAACCCATCTTCATCAGCAAAAGCTTGGAAGGAGAAGACCGAGAATCTTTAGTCCAACTGGCTAAAGAGTATATTGACGTCTTCGCTTGGAGCTACGAAGACATGTCGGGTCTCGACCCACAGATCGTGATGCATAGGTTGAACATCTTACCAGATGTCAAACCTATCAAACAACAACAGCGACGCTTCCGCCCGGACATTATGAACGCCATCGATCAGGAGGTGGACAAGCTCTTGACCAGTGGCTTCATCCGTGAGGAACAACACCCGGACTGGGTAGCCAACGTCGTCCCTGTCACCAAGAAGAACGGGAAGATACGAGTCTGTATTGACTTCAGGGATCTCAACTCTGCTTGCCCGAAGGATGAATTCCCGCTCCCAATCACCGATGTAATGATCGACAACACATGTGGCTTTGAACGCATGTCCTTCATGGACGGGTATTCAGGCTACAATCAAATCAAGATGTTCCCCGATGACGCAAAACACACGTCATTCAGGACTCCAAAAGGTGTTTTCTGCTACACAGTAATGCCCTTCGGCTTGAAGAATGCCGGTGCAACATACCAACGAGCGATGAGTACCATCTTCCGTCAACATCTTCGCAAGACAGTTGAGTGCTATGTTGACGACATCGCAGTCAAGAGCCGCCTCAAAAGAGATCACCTACAGGACCTGAAGACGGTCTTCGATCTCATGCGGGCACATCAACTCAAAATGAACCCCGCTAAATCCTTCCTGGGGGTTTCTAGCGGCAAATTCTTGGGCTTTGTCATCACGGCAAAAGGCATTCATGTCGATCCCGAGAAGACTAAAGCCATCCTCAACATGGACCCTCCGAAGAACCTTCGAGAACTTCGGGGCTTACAGGGACGTCTGGCATACATCCGGAGGTTCATAGCAAACCTCTCCGGTAAATGTCAACCCTTTACTCAGCTCATGAAGAAGGAAGTCTCTTACGTCTGGACAGAGGAGTGCCAAAAGGCTTTCGACGACATCAAGGCTTACTTGACAAGCCCGCCAGTCCTAGTGGCACCTGTCGTCGGCAAACCTTTCCTCCTCTACGTCCGTGCCATGGATCATTCCCTCGGCGCTTTACTCGCTCAAAACAGCGATGCAGGCTACGAGCAAGCAATCTACTACCTCAGTCGAACACTCATCGGGGCCGAATACCGGTACAACCCCGTTGAAAAGGAGTGCTTGGCTTTAGTGTTTGCCATTCAGAAGACTCGTCATTACGTCTCGGGCCAGACAATTCACGTCATCTCCCGAGTCAATCCACTCAGAGTTCTCATGACGAAGCCAGGGTCATTAAACTCCCGGCTGGCTACATGGGCGATCCTACTAACGCCATACAACATGGTGTTTGTCCCGCAGAAGGCGGTCAAGGGTCAGGCCCTGGCTGACTTTTTAGCTGCACACCCCATCCCAGAGTCTTCAAAACTCTATGAAGATATCCCGGATGAAGTCCAAGAATCAAACGTCACTGAAGGAAGCCCCGTTTGGCGGATGTTCTTCGATGGCGCTTCAAGAACGGGCCCCAACGGCCAAATCATCGCAGGAGTGGGGGTAGTCTTGGTCTCCCCCGATCAGCTGGTCATCCAGTGCGCCTACTCTCTTTCGAAGCCGTGCTCCAATAATGTTGCTGAGTACAACGCACTCGTCATAGGACTCCAGCTAGCACAACAGCTGGGGGTGGATCATCTGGAAGCCTACGGCGACTCGAAACTCGTCGTAAACCAGATTCGGGGGCAATACGAGGTTCGCCATGAAGATTTGATCCCTTACCATGAAGTTGCATTGAACATCATTTCAACCTTCACTGGGTTCTTCATCGAACATGTACCCCGTCTACAAAACTTGGAGGCTGACGCCCTGGCTGGCCTCGCAGCCTCATTGGCCGTGCCCCTTGGGACTCAATACTATGTCACGGTAACTGGCCGAGACTTAATTTGTCCCAGGAACAACCTATGTTTGCAAATGGCTCACGCCATGTCGACAAACACTGATGTTAATGTCCGAGACTGGAGATTCCCGTTCATCGACTTCGCCGTCTACGGAATCCTTCCGGAAGATCCGAAGGAAGCCGTCTCAGTCAGGAGACGCTCTCTTCGATTCTACTACGATACAGCCACTAAAACGCTGTACCGACGCTCCTTCGACGGGCTTCTCCTGCGATGCCTGTCTAACGAAGAAGCGGCCGAAGTTCTTCGAGAAGCTCAGGACGGAACTTGCGGAGCTCACCAACCGGGTCCTAAGTTGCAATATCGACTGCGACGTATGGGCTACTACTGGCCAACCATGGTTGCCGACGCAGTGGAATATGCTAAGAAGTGCCATGCATGCCAACTTCATGCAGACTTTATACATACACCGTCTGAGCCGCTACATCCTACAGTCGTCTCCTGGCCCTTCGAAGCCTGGGGCATGGACATTGTAGGGCCAATCACCCCTCCTTCATTGAGAGGACACCGCTTCATCCTGGCCATCACCGACTACTTCTCCAAATGGGCAGAAGCAGTTCCACTAGCAGAAGTAAAAAGCTCCAGGGTGGTCAGCTTTATCAAACACCATGTCATTTACCGTTTCGGGGTACCCCGGCGGATCATCCATGACAATGGTCCTCAGTTTATCAGCCACATTTTCAGCAGGTTCTGTGACAAGAATCGCATTCAGAACGTAGCCTCAACCGCCTACAATCCGGCAGCAAACGGATTGGCCGAGGCGTTCAACAAAACTATCGTCAGGCTACTCAAAAAGGTCGTGTCATCCAACAAACGCGACTGGGACGAAAAGCTTGGCGAATGCCTTTGGGCCTATCGCACAACGGTACGGACCCCAACAGGCAACACTCCATTCTCCCTGGTCTACGGGAGCGAAGCAGTACTGCCTCTTGAGATACAGATACCTTCGCTCCGCGTGGCAATCACAAACGATCTCACAGATGAAGACAATCAACGTCGTCGTCTGCGGGAACTGGAGGCACTTGACGAAAAGCGTCTCCTAGTTCAACAACGCATCGAACTTTACCAAGCCCGTATATCACAGGCTTTCAACAAGAAGGTCAAGCAAAGAACTTTCCAAGTTGGCGACCTGGTTTTAGCAGTCAGAAGGCCAATGGTGTTAACTCATAAGACACCAGGGAAGTTCGAGCCCAAATGGGAAGGACCCTTCATCATTGAGATGGTATACTCAAACGGCGCTTACCGGCTCGCCAAACCCAATGGGGACTTGTTCATGATGCCCATCAACGGCAAGTTCCTAAAGAAGTACTATTCTTGACATCTTCCAAGACATGTATTTCTCCAAACAACCTCTTTTCACAAAATCAAACGCTTCCGGAACCCAGCTGTTCCGTGGCATCCTTCCGTAGAAAGATAACCACGTCCACATTACCTCTGAGTTGTCTCTCTACATCCTACAAAGAGGAACCTTACATTTCGTAAGCTTACGCTATCATTCATGTTTACCACGTCCACATTATCTCTGAGTAAACATCCCGTACAAACAACTCCTGTGTTGTCGTACATTGATCGCAGAACTTCCATGTCCACATTACCTCTGAGTTGTTCAGCGTATCCCCCAGGATCATTCCTACCATGTCCATAAATACCTCTGAGTAGGAAGATTCTATCATTTGAACCTAATGATTGCCATGTACACATTACCTCTGAGCAAACATGTTGGTTCCTTCAAACTTATTATCTGTACCTAAAAACCAAGATGCGTAAAAGATAATAGGTCCACATAAATCATCAAGTTCATGAGATCAAAAATAAACACATCACAAAAAAAAGAGATAGTGTATTTCTTTATTTTTCAAAGAAGGGAGTACAGAAATACGCTATTTCCCCAGCAAGAGTTGCAAAAACACATAAAAAGAAGAGAAGCTACAGTCCCCGATCCTCTCCAGGGTGAGATGAGAGCTCTCTGACTCGACATCTCAGGTCGGCAGTGCGAGTTTCCACAGTCGCCTGGACTCGCAGCTCGGCTTCTTGACGCATTAATCCGACAGCCTCAGCAGAAGTTTTACTCTCATACTTCTCATCAAGCTGTCTTCGCTGCTGAGCCAAAGCAAGGGTCCGCAGAGTAAGAGTCGCTTCCTCCTGCTTGAATGCCACATGTTCGGCCAGGACACGATCAGCTTCTAGTTGAAGTTGGGCCCGCTGGTCTTCAAGACGGCGCATCTGAGCATCAACCTCTGCGATGTTAGCGTCCACCGCAGCCCGCTTCTCCGTCGTCTTCTCCATAGATTGAGACAACTGCTCCGCCGCAGCCTCAGTCCCAGCCACTTCACGCCCCCAACTGCTTACATCAGCTCGATGGGAAGCCTCGATTTCAGCCATCAACTTCCCTATCTCTGCATCTATCAAGACAGAGAGGTCATTTTGTTGGATGCGCTGCAGTTCCGCGAGCCGCTCGTCCAGCTCAATCACCGAAACTTCCAGTATTTCGGCCATATGGTCATGGCCCTGGTGAACGCGGATCAGCTCAATACAAGGCATTGCCAAAGCTTTTGCTGCCGCAAAGCTCCCCTTGGCATCCATCACTGCAGATACACCTTTCTTCAGCATTTTGTACACTCCCTCGACGAGGAACTTCACATACTCGTCGGCTTCCGCCAGCACCTGCGGTGTCATAGCAGGAGTTGGGGGAGCTACTACAATTTGCGGACCGGAGAAAGATCCGCCAACTTCGATCTGAGAGGTTTGAACCTCGGCAGCAATAGGCTCTTCATCAACAGGGCCCAGACTGCTAGCCCGAGGAGTCGAAGGAACAGAAGGAGTCGGCACATGCGTCGTGATAGTACCCCAAGTGGAAGGAACAACAGAGGGTTCCACACCCTTACCCTTCTCAAGACTGGAGAAATTACCGACGTCAACGGCCACCTCTTCTACCCCCGACGTTCTATCAGCATCAGCTACCTCCCCCGGCAAAACGGGAAGATCAACATTTATCTCCTGGCCAGCCCCAGGAGACAAGACCGGTAGAAGGGTCTCATTCTTCTCAAATCCCTCTACAGGGACGAGATCTGTCACTACCGCCTGATCGGTAGCCATCTCTATGTCCATGGTTGAAGCCAAGGAAGGATTTGGCAATGATTCAGCCGACCTTCCTTCATCATGACCAGGAGGGGAATCAACCCTCTCCTCTATCCTCACTGCTTCTGCTGCCCCCGCAACAGACTTCTGCAGCTCCGGAGCGATGTCATCGGAAGATGATGAACTCCATTCCTCTTCATCACCAGAAAGCCGCGCACTTGCTAAACCTTCGATATGTGAAGCCTCCGCTGTGGCCTTCGTCACCTCGGAAGCTGCTGCACCCTCAGGGTCCCTCCTGACATAACCCGGGGATACTCGAACCCACAATGACAGTATCCTCCGGATCTTCCTCCATGAGAGACATCATTGTCGGCGGGATACGCACTCCAGGCGAGCTCGCCATCTCTTCTCGCCTACTCCCACCCGACTTTGGGGTACGAGGTTTTCTTTTTAACGGCTCCTACAAAAGAAGATGAGGCCTCGTAAGTGGCGGAACCAAAATCAGATTTAGTAGGATGTCCTTACCTCTTCGGACGCCGAATCCGATGACACCGTCAGTAACGATGCCTTCTTCTGCTTCTTCGACACGTAAAAGTCGAAGCACTATAAGCAAACGTATCAATGGGTACATCACTGTAGAGGCTCCCAGGACGTAAAGTCTGCCAAGTGTAAGAAGACCCAGACCGTACAACGGTCAAAACATCCCTTTGGTCGGAAGTAGAATCAATTTGGATGACACCAGTCACCGCTCCCCCCTGAGAAGGGGTAAGCTCCCAAGACATTCTCCTCTGGGAAACAAGGCGACAGAAGGACGTCAAAGGCCACTGACGTTCAAGTTGCTTAACAGTCATATGCACTCCATTCGCAGTAAAGAACCAGTCCTCCTTGACCTTCAGTACTGACGAGTCAGTAGAAGTGAGACGGTCTCCAAACAGGAACTCAGGCTTCAGGAAGGTCACTTTATCAGATGTGGAGGGTTTAATAACTCCACGCTCCATCATCCGTTTGAGGAACCAATACTGCTGTTCATGGATTAGGGTCATTCTCTCAGGAGGCTGATCCAGCATAAGAGCATCTTGAGCAGGGTTTATCACTTCCTCGTTATGCTCTACTTCCATTTGATTGAAGACAGCCTCCAAGAAAACTTCACTCAAAAGCGGGATTGCCATCGACACTAGTAAAAGATCAGAAAAAGTCAGAAGAGAACACACAAATGCGTCTAAAGGAGAAAACTGCGGCGCATCATCAGGGTTTGAACCCATGCGCGTCAGCAGCCTTGGCGCATCTTCAGGGTTTGAACCCATGCGCGTCAGCAGTATAGCCTCGGCGCATATGCGCGTCAGTAGTATAGCCTCGGCGCATCACCAGGGTTTAAACCCATGCGCGTCGGCGGGCAAAGACCGCGGCACATCATTAAAGACTCAAGGCCTATGTGCGTTGGCGTACGGACAATGAGACTTACCAACCACCTCCGGCCGAACTTCGACAGGCCGACGAGGAACGACAGCCGCCGCAACTTCCGCGGACTCCTTCGCTTTCTCCTTTCCCTTGCCGGCAGCACCGCGAGGAGTCTTGGGAGCCATTCTCTCGAGGAAGGAAAAGTTAGGGTTTTTGAAGAAGAAACTCTAAAGAAGCAGAGGCACAGAGAAGAATAACCCTTTCTCTCTCCAACTCTTACCTATTTATAGGGCTTGGTCGCACGCGTGAACAGATGACGTGTGATCTCAGCCGTCGCCTCGGGTTCTGTTCAAGGATAGCAGCAAATAAAACGAAAAGATCATCATTAATCTTTTCGGTTACCGAGGCACCATCATCATTAACTGAGAAGAGCATGCGCCCGAACAGGCATACGCCCAGAAATCATGCGCCCTAACCTCCATGCTTCTTATTCAAAGTATTCCAAAACTTATTCAAAAGTTTTGAAAACTTTGAAGGGGGTCTTGTAGAAGCATGGAATTTCACAAACAGAAAGCCCATGCGCCAGACACTACATGCGCCAGAACTCAGACGAAGAACTTCACAGCAAAGTCAATAAGTATAGACATTTGAAGAAGGACTTTTTATTTATATATAAAAGTCTATTACATGTCTAGAAAAGGTTGTACAAAGGAGAATTTCTACAAAGGAAAGATCCTAAGTCTACAGCCAGCGGCCACCATGCGCCTCCAGTTAGGCGCAGCAGTCATCATGCGCTGCCAGTTACCATGCGCTGTCAGTTAGGCACAGCAGACTTCATGCGCCTCCAACCAGGCACATCCCACCATATCTTCAGCAGCTCAGCTATGTGCATCCCTTCAGCCAAATTCTTCCAGCCAGGCTCACCTGGCCGAGCAGAGCCCAGTTATGTGCCGCTCTTCCAGACAGGCTCACCTGATAAGTGCTTCGCCAAGCAAAGCATTTAACCCTCTGGCTGGAACCAAGGAAGAGAAGAGCACCGCAAATATGGTGGCCAGGGGAGGCTTCGAAAGAGCCTCCAAAGCCGAATGAAGACCGTGATCGAAACCGCGGCTAAAGCCTAGCACCGCCATTCCGATCTACGGCTCTTCCGGAATAACGGGGACAAGGCCCGAGCATCCCTATCTTTGGATGCAACAGGTACCTTCCGCCTGCCTCGGAAGCCCTCGACTCCGTCTTTTGGATGTAACAGTCACCTTCAAGTGCATCGAAGACAATACAGCGTCTCATCTTCACCCTCGGGAGCACTTCGTCAACAGAATGCACCCGCATGTTCAAGTTCATATTGGAAGTACGTGAGGGAATGAGAAGCAAATCTTCTCTCTATGCCACTATTTATAGGCCAGGCAAATCAAACCCACGCGCCAAGTGGATGGCCCTCCGAATTTCGTGCAATGAATTTACATTAAATGGATGAACCGGACGCCTCGAATTCAGCCAAACGGCTATTTATGGCACTCGAAGAGCGAGACAGCCGCATCATTAAAAGACATGTCCGATGCGCCAGCCAGACAGCACATCACACGGACGTGCCCTTCAGCATCAGGCGCATCACACAGACGCGCCTTACAATACTCGGCACATTACAGAAGGTGCGCCCCCACACATCTCCATACCGAGTGGAACGCCAACCGATGCGCCCACTCAGCTGTCCATCGAACGTCACCAACATTAAATGCTGAACTGACAGAGTTGGCAGCACGCCTCCCAAAGTCTGAACAGTTGACAGCTTTATTCAGAAAACGAAGCGTCGGCAACTTCAGCATCATCATGACTTTGTTTCGACGGCTACTGCCACGTGGCCACTCCACCATCAGCATGCGCCTCTACGGCCATGCGTCCAAATCAGCATGCGCCTCTACGGCCATGCGTCCAAATCAGCATGCGCCTCAAAAGCCATGCGCCTCAGACTGCTCTCGATCCCGAAAGACAGAAGGAAAGTCGTCTGCATGCGCCTCAAAAGCCATGCGCCCCAAATGGTTTGTAACTCCTAAAGGTTATGAGCCGCAGCCTCCTCCTGCGCCCAATCCAAGGCGCAGCCCACCAGATCACTCCTCTCCACCAAATCCGAGATCTTCGAACCATGAGTCGACGACACGTGTCTTTTGACTCAACTCATCCAAGATTTCAGCAACGGAAAGATCTTCTCTCTGCTACGTGTCGGCTCACAACAGCAGTATGAAGAGTTCTCCCCCTCGATCAGGGCGCAGCATCCGTGTGCCTCCATCAGCAACCTCCACGTGGCATCCCCACACCGGCGCATCCTGCATGCGCGCATGAGCAGCCAGCCTGCAAAACTATAAATAGAAGGGTCATCTCCTTCACGCAGACAGAGACTCAGAACACACAAGACTCAAAAAGAATCCACAACAGAGAATCACCAGAGAGGCAGTCCTAGACACTCAACGTCTTCCTCCTCTCAGCAAGCTCCAGCACCCAGAGCAATCAACACCTTCAGAGAACCGATAACCGCCGTCAGCCGGTCAACGGAGTCAACGCATTACCACTCGCTCCATTGGCACTAAGGACCCAGCTTAAACAAAAGTGTACTCCTAGGACTACATCTAAGTCCTATATTGTATCACTGTTCTGTTTGTATTAAGATTTCAATCAAAACAATTTTAATGGCAAACAAATATTAGTTTCACTCATATTACTCAAGGAAAACAATATTCAAACTAAAGAAATAACCATTCTTTGATTTATAATTAATTATATAAAATTTATTTAAAAAATTAAAAAATGAGAAAAGTGAGGTGACAAATATCTCCCCTTTAAAATAATTTCGTCCAAGAAATTTAAGGAACAATAAAATGATTCCCAAAACAAAATTACGACGAATAGTTTTAACACAGTCAATTATTGAATTTAAAATTCTCAAAACAAAAGATACAATCAAGCAAACAAACTGGAATAACGCTCCTGCATCTCATCCTCGTGCTCCCATGTGTACTCTTCTGGAGAGTGGTGTCTCCACATGACTCAGACAAGTGGAATAGTCAGGTTCCGTAGTTGCTTCACCCTCCGATCAAGGATCTCCACTGGTTGCTCCTCATAGGTCAAGTTCGGACCCACCTCTAGCTATGAGTAGGCCACAACATGGCTCGAAGCTGGGATGTAGCATCGAAGCTGGGATACGTGGAGACGTCATGCACTCCCTCCAAGCTAGCAGGAAGCGCTAGTCGATAGGCCTGTTTGCCATTGATTGTAAAAGTACAGAACAGTTTTATGGGAGGACTGAACTTAGACTCATAATACAAACTCGCTTGTACGAAAAAAGCCTAGGGACGAAAACCTAGGTACAGCAGTCTAAGTATAAATGTTTATTTTAGATTCTAGGGGGTGACGATAGAGGCTCGGAAAAGCGACGGCCGCTCTGCCTTACTCCTTGGACGATCGGTATGCAGTCTTGGCTCGGAGAAGATCTGCTTGGCGTGGATGAAGGAATGCTCTTCTTGCTCTCCTCGTGTTGCTCTCCTGGCTTCTCTCCCTCTGTGGTTATCGAAAAGAGGGGAACTCTCTCTATATATCTGTCTCTCTTTTTTTTATTCTTTTGTTGCCCCTGGTTTTTGCAAGGGAATGATGCTGGCTATTTATAGGAGTGGGGTGTGATCATTAGGGTTTGCTAATGATCATTTGTTTGGAATGTCGGCGCTCCTTCAATCTATCTGAACCCTTGATCCTGATTATAATAAATCTAGGCCATTAATGCGGATAGCACCATATCTTGTGAGCAATTAATGCTAACTGCTTTAAATCTTCATGATTGATTACGCCAATGTCTGATTGCTCGCCACGTGTCCCATTAGCTTGATAATAAATGATATGCCCTGATCTTTGTAATTATGACGATGATGTCAAATATACTTGTTGGGATTCGGTTAAATCCTTGATTGATCCGATGCCACGTGTTTTGATTGTGGGTCCTGTCGGAGCCGCATAGGGTAGGCAACACTTGAACAGCAGGAAGATACTCTTAGTGAGTCGCATAGGACAATGCTTCATCGAGCCGTAGGGAACGAACTCTCAGTGAGCCACATATGCAGTCTTTGCGAGCCACATGAGCTAGCATTGTATTGAGCCGCAGGGACTGAGTTCTCAGTGGGCCGCATATGGCTAATTTCTGCTAGTCATATAGAGTGACTTCTCAGTGAGCCGCATGGAGCTGTTCTCTATTTAAGCCGCATGAGATTTTACCATGTGGCAACCTAGGATTTCTGACGGATTGGGTCAGAGATCTTCTTCTTTTCCCGAAGAGTCTGTCATTATGGCAGAGCCATTATGACACTTTATGCCAGAGCCGCCACAGTCGTCAAATCGTGTCAGAGCATTAAATGAGGCCACTATTCAAAGGGCCAGCTGTAGGAAAGGATCACAAGGGGACACGTGGCATCAACCGAGCTGCATATTCCTGCTGAACCGCATACACTCTCGAGCTGCATGGGACTGAGAGTCTTCTTTTGAACCGTATAAGACAGCTCCCATATAAGCCGCATGGGCTTCGTATCCGGAGCCGCATGGACCATTATTCTGATATTTTCCATGCTTCTACAGGACCCCCTTCAAAGTTTTCAATTTGCAAAATTGAAACACTTTGAATAAGAAGCATGGTCCCGTTTATGCCGCATAAGTGTCCCAGCCGCATAGATTCATCTGTCCGCATAGACTCTTTGCTACGTGTCCTGATCACGTGTGCAAATCTTCATTAAATGCCCTTGATTCGTTTTTGAATTAACGCCGTCTTTTGGGGGAGGATCCCAAGGGTCAGTTTTGCCTTGACCGAAGCATTTTGCCTTTATCTTTTGAGGTGGCGCGTAATCCGAGACGTCTGTTTGTTTTTATGGGTCTCTTTCGCCTATAAATAGGAGTCTTTTAGTCTCTTGGGGGTTTCTTTACCATCTCTCTTTGCTCGAATTCCCTGTTGTCGTCTTTGCTCTTCGTCTTCTTCCTTCAACGATCGACAATGGCTCCCAAGAAGGCTGCTGCAGCTACGGGCAAGAAGGCCGCATCATCTTCTGCGGCTGCGAAGGGCAAGAAGGCTGCGTCTTCATCGACTACGGCGGCGAACATGGCGGCTCCTCCGCCGGCTGGCGTGCCTGCTTTTCACCCCGACGTCTACCCGCCTGTTGTTGGTAGGATTCCTTAATATGAACTTGCCATGGCTACGTCGTATATTTTATGCGCGTGCCTATATTCCAAAGCATGCTCTGTGTCCGACTCATGCTCGGGCCGCATGGGGTATGACCCAGGTTTGAGCCGCATGAAAGTGGTTACATAACTACTTCTTCATCAAGGCCGTATAAGCTCATCAGGATTTGGACCGTATGAGCTCTTTCAAACTGAACTGTTTAAGCATATTTCGAACTGAACCGCATAAGCTCATAAACTCATCTTCGCCGGGCCGCATAAGCTTTTTTGAGCCGAATAAGCTTATTCAAATCGGACCATATTCGCCTGCACTCCCTTCGAACCGCATAAATTCCTCCGCACTGAGCCGCATGAGTTTCTTTCAGGCGGAACCGTGTATGCTTATTCGTACTGGACCGTATGGGCTCTTTCAAACTGAGCCGCATCAGCTCATTTGGGCTGATCTGTACAAACCTGTTTAAATCGAGCCGCATGAGGCTATACTGAGCCGCATAAACATAATGTAGTTTTGTGTTTCAGCTATCTTTTTGACTTGTTTCTTTTGCCTTTTCTTCAGTGAATCTGCCCGTGAATCCTGCGGGGGAACTTATGGTAGGCTCGTGTCAGTTGGCATCGGGCGTACATCGGGATGACTTAGTTTATCAAGTGTCCGAACAGCTACTTGTTGATGAACCTTTGGAGCGACTAAATGCTATCAAGGTTCAATCTTTTCAATTCCTTGGTGACATGATAAGCTCCGGGCAGTCTGATGGGATGTATCTGAAATCGGTCTTCCTCTTTGGGGATGCGTTGGCCATTGAAAACTCTCGAGTGCTGGATGTTTCCGAGAGTTGGGATTTTGACCTGGACGGGATGCCAGTTCACATCCCTATCATGAAGTGCCATTTCCCTTTTGAGTGGTTCAATATGATCGTTCTGGACAGGCAGATGCCAGACACCCTCACTCCAACCCGACCGGGGATGTTTGTCGGTAACATCCGTTATAACAGTGCCACTGGGTCAGTGCGTACGGTCAAAGTTCCAGCCAGTCGGTCCGTGACAGGGTTAGTTACGGGTACCTTCATCAACACCCCCGGTCCTAACTTTTCATTCTTCCAGGCTGATACCTTCCTGAGTCAGCTTGCTCACAAAGGGTCCTATCCTGTTGGCAGGTTGGTACTGTCGAGCTGGTTACACGCCATTCCCCTGTAGGCTAATCTGACCTCATGGATTCTACGGAAGTACGAAGAATTTTTACGGGAAGTCAACCTTTATGACGCTATCCGGGGTACCATCCACGGGTTGCCCGTTAATAAGCTACTGTTCATGGCCCTTCTGGAGATGTACAATCACCGGACAGGGACCTTTTTCATCCCTGTTGGAGAATTGGGGCTCGCTCTTCACGAGATGTATGCTGTCTCCAAGCTCCCCTGGGGGGATGAACCCTTCGAAGTGTACACTCCAACGAATGAGGAGCTCCAAGATTTGGATCGACGATTCCCCGGTTTCGTCGCCGTGTATCAAGAACTATTATGCCATCATAGCACCTGTCACCGGACGACTATCCAGAAAAATGACAGCTCGGAAGGGGACTCTCCCTATACTAAATCTTGGGTCGCGTACCTTTTCAAATTCAGCGCGGCTGGCCGGGTTACTTCCCGAGATCGTTTAACTCCTAGGAAAGTAGAGGCCTTGGTGTCGACCGCTAGGAGGTCGAAGTCTAAAAGTGACAGGTTCGGGAGCCAGATTGACTCCTTCAGCTACTTTTGTTATGGTACCCGGCGGTTGTCAGAGAAGGCACTCTGGGCCGGGTTTCTAATGGTATGGCTGCATAACTGTATGGTCTCAGGAGGGGCAGGTTCTATTGAGAGGATCAGTCGCCACTTCATTCTTCCTGCCGTGAAGTTGGCCTTTGGGGTCAGGCTGGCTCTTCTTCCTGCCATGGTGTGCAGTATTCAGCATGGTCTCCGCGCCTTCTCGTCCAAGGTTATTGCTCGTGATGTGGCAATGGATTTCGAACGTGTAGAATTGCCTTATCATTACTTGCTGGGATGGCTATTGCTGCATTATCAGTCCTTGATGAGGCTTGGGACGGGAGATGGCGTTACAGATGACGACGCATTTCTTTTCAAGTATCACCAGCAACCTTGGGAATGTAGTACCATACCGGCGTGTCGGAGGATGCTGGCGAGGGTGGACGGGTACAATTTCTTCGTGTCCGTTCCTCGTTTCACTGATCAAGAGGTGAGGAGTGTTCATGTTGATGGGGTTGGACCTCCTCATTTCTTGCCTGAAAAGATGCATTTCTAGCTGCGTAATATTCGCCCGGCGCATCTAGTTTACCGGAATCGCAACTTTGTGTACTTGGAGCCCTACTTATCTAGTAGGTTTGCCCGTCAATTTGGGTATAGTCAGCTATTCCTCGGGCGCCCCAGTTCTCACCTGGGATTTGAAGGTAGCATTCTTGACGGTATTAGGGCATGGAGCTACTATGACACCTGTCATACTCGGGCTAGCTTCTTGGTCCCTGCCGCAAACGTGATAGGGGAAATCTTGCATATGACGGCCCTATATCATGTTACGGCGAACCCTTCTCCCCTCGATTTTGACTCGAGGATTAGCTTCATTGTGGGCACTCGCCTGGCGGAGAAGGCTACGACGTCGAGAGCGAAGAAGAATGGGACGAATAGAGTTCTTTCGCCCGATTCCGAGTCCTTCGACACAATTGAGGAAGACAACGAGCGGGATGACGGGGACTCCCTTTCTTCGGATGACGAGACAATGGCGGGTCAGTTTCCCGTCATGGCAGATGACATGATGACGGATCAATCGTCGGCTGTACTTGATGAAGCAGTGGACCAATTACCATCTGTGTCGGAGGTGGTACGGGTAGATCTACCGCCCGTCATGCCTGGTCCCTCACGTAAGCGAGGCAGGCGTGAGTCCACTGGCGGAGGGGTAACTTTTTCTGTAAAGAAAGCGGCGGTCGGTCCCCGTAGGCTGCTTATTACGGAGAAGGGTGAGGATGTAGACGGCATTCCAGAGGTAAGTCGGAGCCTTCTCTTTGTTGTTGTTTTCTTCTTCTCGGGGATATGACTTGATCATTTTTCTTTGTAGGCGTCTGACGAACCAGGCTCTCCTGAACCATCTACTGCCCCAGTAGTTAATCCGGCCCTTGCTGCTTTGATTAGCGACATGTGTGCCGCGGTTCTCTCTGCGGGGGCTCTCTCAGTGGCGGCCGAGGATTCCCAAGCCGCTGAGGCCCCAGCCCGGGGTGACGAAAGTTTACTTGGGCCCGTCTCCGAGATTGCTGAACTTTAGCAAGATAACGCCATTCTCGGTGCATCTCCTCCCGAGGATGCAAGGGCGGATGAGTCTATTATTCCTGACTCAAAGGCTGTTAGTGAAGAGGTTGTGATGGCTGTAGGCGAACCCCAGCCTCCACACTCCTCCACTGGTAAGCTGAGCCACATATTGACCACCGAGGGGGCTTATTTGCTCTATCAACATATCCTTCGGGTCAAGTCGATTCATGGTTGCCTTGGCCCTGCAGGTCCTAACCCTTTACCTCCTGCCGCGGATGTTCTTGGGGAAGGCCCGGTCTGCCGTGATCTGGGCGAAAGGAGCGTTTCCTCTCCTTCGTCATCACATGTTGAGGGACATCCCGCCAGCTCTGGGCAGATAGGGATGGATTTGGTGCTGGCCCCGGCCTCGTCTTCGGCTGCTTATACGGCTCCGGAGATCGACCTCTCGACCCTGCCGAGCATCCAAATTTTGCGGGCCGCTGAAGAGGAATTGGCCGATCTTCAAGCGTCCTTCCGTGCAGAGTTGGTTTCTCTTGTGGCAGGAGCGGCAGATTCTGTCGCGTCTTCTTCCGTGCTGCCAGCCACACTCCCGTTGACACCGGCTTCCTCGGAGGCTCTGAACGAGGTGACGCAGGATGTGGTTGACAGCTTCTATCGTCACTTAGGGAGGGGTATAAACGCTGCCGTTGAACGGGGGATCCCTTTTTCTCTGTCTCTGCGCGGTGCTCGAGGTCAAATCGATACTCTGAAGGGTCTTCCTGGCGGGGTGGGGTTAGCCGCATTCCTGGAGCCTAAGTTGACTGAGGCTGACCAGCTTGTGACCCAACTGCGGGCAGTACGGCAGGCTGGCTTGCCTGCTGCGATTGAACGGGAGTGGGGCTTCCTGGTTGCTGCTCGAGACAGGATCAAGCTTGCTCAAAAAACTGCCGGGCCGGCTGTGCAGGGGGACCTTGACAAGTTCTCCGTCTCCTATGACCGACTGGGTCATCGGAGTCAGGCTTATAGGTCCCGGAAAGAATCTACCTCTCGTGGAATAGCTGACACGAAGGAGCGGATTCTCGCACTCCAGAAGGAGTTGGCCTTCTTAGAGTCAGAGCGGGAGACTGCTCATGCAGAACAGGAGTCGATCGCTCGGGAGGCCGAGAGGGTTTCCCGATCTTCTGTCAACCTGGAGCGGGCCTTTAAGAAGTTTGAGGACAACTGGCAAGCCCATGCTCATTTGGAGGATGCGGCGGTGCTGAACCAGAAGGCGGAGCGTCGAGCCAAACAAAGGCTTGAGCGGTCGGTTTCTTTGATAAAGGACCGTCTCACGGTGTTATGTGCTCCAGAGCAGTGATCCGTCCTCTGTCTTCTTCTTCTTTTTTTTTCTCTTTTAATTTTTGTAAGGGATGTGATCCCTGCTGATGTAGCCCTTTGATTTTTGAATAAATGAGCATGTTTCAACTCATCTTTTCTTTCTTGTACTTGCGGTGTTTATGGAACCGGACTTGCTGGGGATTATTTGTGGACCTGTTACCCTAGGTGTACCTTGGCTTTAGGTACGGATAACAAGTTTGGATGTTTGGAGCAGCCATGGCAAAGTAGTCATGGGTGTTCTTGGTGTTGGGGGAAGGAATGCCGTAGAGCAGCTGGGCTCCCGGGGCATGGTAAGATGGTGGATTTATGCTAAGAAGCTTAGCAAGGGATATTTGTGGACCTATTACCCTTGGCGTACCCTGGTTCAGGATACGGATAATGGGATGAAAGGAAACCAATCACATTTGCTCAGAGGTTATGATGACATGGCAAACGTGAAGGTTTTACCGTGAAATCTTCCTGCTCAGAGGTAATGAGAACATGGTAGGGGAGACTTCACGGAAGCTATTTGTAGTAAATAGCGGATATTTATGGTCAACAGAGGACATTTGTGGTCAACAGAGGACATTTGTGATCAACAGAGGACATTTGTGGACCTATCATCCTTGTCGTACTCCGGTTGTGGGTACAGATAATAGGTTGAAAGAGGGCCGGCATACTTACTCAGAGGTAATATGGACATGGCAAATACGACGATTTCTTCGACAGAGCCTTCCCATTCAGAGGTAATGAGGACATGGCAGGAGTGGGCTCAATGAAGAGTGGGTACATAGAACGACTCAGAGGTAGGAGAACGTGGAAGTTCTATGCGAGGGGGCAGTTTGTTTTTGGTGGAAGTGAAGACGACTCAGAGGTAATGAGGACATGGTCGTTTCAGAAACTGGTGGATCGACTACCCTTTTTGTGCACTGGGAGTGCGGGTAGTGGATCATGAGGGAGGATCTCTTCCAGGAAGAAAGTTCAGAGGTATAATCATACGTGACATACTATCTGCAAGAGTGACCGGAATGTAAGTTCAGAGGCACCAGCCGGTACATAACTTGGTAATTTAGAATATTGAGGGAGTGAGAGTTCAGCGGCAGCAGCGGGTGCATGGCTCGATAATCTGAAATGTTGTGGGTTCAGTGGTACTAAAGGGTACATGACTCGATGATTTGAAATAGGGTGGATGAGAGTTCAGTGGTACTAAAGGGGTACATGACTCGATAATCTGGAGAATGATGTTTAAACATAGTATTTCTTCAGAAACTTGCCGTTGATGGGCAACATGAGCAAGT
Source organism: Iris pallida (assembly GCA_029216955.1). Classification (NCBI taxonomy): domain Eukaryota; kingdom Viridiplantae; phylum Streptophyta; class Magnoliopsida; order Asparagales; family Iridaceae; genus Iris; species Iris pallida. Next base: position 1,379,562 of record JANAVB010013398.1, read on the forward strand.
CTCCGTTCTGCTTGGCGAGGCGGTAAGCACCGATGGAGAACACGGCCTCGATGACAAATGGACCTTCCCATTTTGGCTGGAACTTGCCGGCGGTCTTGTGAGTCATGACCATTGGCCTTCGGACTGCCAGCACAAGATCGCCCACTTGGAATGTTCTGATTTTAACCTTCTTGTTGAAGGCTCCTGAGATGCGTGCTTGGTATAGCTCGATCCTTTGCTGAGCAAGGAGGCATTTTTCATCTAAGGCCTCCAACTCTTGTAGTCGACGTCGGTTGTTATCATCCGTTGTTAATTGATAGGTGAGGGCGACGCGGAGTGAGGGGATTTGAGTCTCCAATGGGAGGACCGCCTCACTCCCGTACACCAGGGAGAATGGTGTATTCCCGGTGGCTGTTTGAACTGTGGTGCGATAAGCCCATAAGCATTCGCCGAGCTTTTCGTTCCAGTCACGTTTGTTGGAGGAGACAAACTTCTTGAGGAGTTTGATGATCGTTTTGTTGAATGCCTCTGCTAACCCGTTTGCTGCCGGGTTGTACGGTGTCGAAGCGACATTCTGAATGCGGTGCTTATCGCAGAACCGATAGAATGCGTGGCTTGCAAACTGTGGACCATTGTCATGGATGATCCTTCGGGGTAATCCAAAGCGGTAGTTGACGTGATGCTTAAGGAAGCTGATCACGTTTGGAGTCTTAACTTTTGCGAGTGGGATAGCTTCCGCCCATTTGGAGAAGTAATCAGTGATAGCAAGTATGAAGCGATGTCCTCGGGAGGAAGGTGGGGTGATTGGGCCAATGATATCCATTCTCCACGCTTCGAATGGCCAGGATGCCACTGTCGGATATAGAAACTCCGATGGTTGGTAGATGAAGTCTGCATGGACTTGGCAAGCTTTGCATTTTCTGGCATAGTCTATCGCATCTGCCACCATCGTGGGCCAGTAGTAGCCCATTCGGTGAAGGCGATCTTGTAGTTTTGGGCCGGGCTGATGGGCCCCGCAGACACCGTCATGAGCTTCTCGTATGGCTTCTTTGGCTTCTGCGTTCGACAGGCACCGGAGTAATAATCCGTCATAGGAGCGACGATACAGCATCTTCGTCTCCGTATCGTAGAAGAACCTGAGAGAACGCCGTCTGACAGAAGTAGCTTCCTTTGGGTTCTCAGGAAGGATGTCGTAGACGACGAAGTCGATGAATGGTTGTCTCCAGTCTGGGGCATCATCGATCGTCTGGGCGGAATAACTTGCCACGAATTGCACATTGTTCTTGGGACAGACCAGTTCATGGCCTATCACATCCACTGATTGGCGATCATAGTTTGGACTGCTAGGGAAGCGGCAAGACCAGCTAGGGCATCAGCTTTGATGTTTCGGAGTCTGGGGACATGTTCGATGAAGAACCCCTCGAATAACGAGATGATGTCAATCGCTATTTGGTGATAAGGGATCATGTCTTCGTGGCGGACTTCGTACGAGCCCCGGATCTGATTGACGATTAGTTGGGAATCGCCGTATGCTTCAAGGTATTCTACCCCCAGTTCTCTTGCAAGTTGGAGGCCAATGACCAGAGCGTTATACTCGGCCACATTGTTGGAGCAGGGTTCTGTGAGGGAGTAGGCGCGATTGATCACCAGCCCAGTAGGAGAAATCAACACCACCCCGACCCCAACGACAATGTTTCCCTTGGGTCCGGTTCTTGAAGCGCCATCGAAGAACATCCGCTATATGTTATCGTGGGTGGCTGTATTCGAATCGGCGACCTCATTTGGGATCTCTTCATATATTCTGGATGACTCCGATCCTGGATGGGCTGCCAAGAAGTCTACCAGGGCTTGACCCTTGACAGCCTTCTGCGGGACGAAGATCATATGATAGGGGGACAACAATATTGCCCATGTAGCGAGGCGAGAACTGAGTGCCCCTGGTTTAGTCATGAGGACTCTGAGAGGGTTGACTCGGGAGATCACATGTATGGTTTGCCATGTGACGTAGTGTCGTATCTTTTGAATGGCGAACACCAGGGCGAGGCATTCCTTCTCCACAGCGGTGTATTGGTGTTCCGGCCCAATCATCATTCGGCTGAGGTAATATATGGCCTGTTCGAGGCCTGCGTCGTTGTTTTGTGCCAGCAGGGCACCAAAGGAGTGTTCTATTGCTCGTACATAGAGCAGGAATGGTTTTTCAGGAACCGGGGCCACCAAAATTGGAGGATTTTATAAGTATTCTTTGATACTGTCGAAAGCATGCTGGCATTTCTCGTCCCATACGAATGAGACTCCTTTCTTCATGAGGTGTGTGAAAGGTCGGCAGCGCCCGGAGAGGTTAGAAATGAACCTCCTGATGTAAGCTAGCCTTCCTTGGAGGCCTCTAAGTTCGCGGAGATTTTTTGGGGGAGCCATCTCCATGATCGCCTTTGTTTTCTCGGGGTCTACATGGATACCCTGTGCAGTGATGATGAAGCCCAAGAACTTCCCACTGGATACGCCCAAGAACGATTTCGTAGGGTTTATCTTCAGATTGTGGGCTCGCATCCGGTCGAATACCGTCCTCAGGTCCTGAAGATGGTCTTCCTTACGGCGACTCTTGACGGCGATGTCGTCGACATAGCATTCCACCGTCCTGCGCAAATGTTCTCTGAAAATGATACTCATGGCTCGCTGATATGTAGCGCCTGTATTCTTTAGACCGAATGGCATGACTGTGTAGCAGTACGTGCCAATCGGTGTTCAGAATGATGTGTGCTTTTCGTCATCGGGAGACATCTTGATGTGATTGTACCCCGAAAATCTATCCATGAATGACATACGTTCAAAGCCGCATGTGTTATCGATCATGATGTCTGTGATGGGGAGGGGGAATTCATCTTTGGGGCACGCCTCATTCAGGTTGCGGAAGTCGATGCAGATTCGAATCTTCCCATTCTTCTTGAGGACGGGTACTATGTTGGCGACCCAGTCTGGATGTTGCTCTTCACGAATGAAGCCGCTGGCTATCAGTTTGTTGACCTCGGCTTCGATCGCGTCCATGATGCCCGGGCGGAAGCGTCGCTGTTGCTGCTTGACTGGCTTTGCATCCGGCCGTATATTGAGTTTGTGGAGAGCGATGTCAGGATTTAACCCCGGCATGTCTTCATAGCTCCAGGCGAGCACATCAATGTACTCTCTGACAAGTTCTAGCAGCGACTTTCGTTCTTAGTCAGTTAGGCTCTTACTGATGAAAATCGGTTTTGGAGAAGATTTACTACCGAGATCCACTTGTACGACCTCATCTTCAGTAGGAGGTTCTCTCAGTTCGAACTGCTTTTCCTATTGTGCGTCCAATTGTTGGGCCCATGGATCAAGCTCGAGGATTTCGGGGATGTCTTCGTCTTCCTCGTAAGCGTCGGTGAATGCCATGTTGACTGACATGACTTGTCTGAATACATCTCCGATGCTGGTATCCGAGTCGGAAGTTGGTGATCCGGTTGAATGTGACTGCCAGTCGCATTCTTTGTCTGAGCTTTCAGGGGTCGTAGTAGGCGTTACTTACCCTAAACCGCATCGAGTTTTGTTATAGTAGTTCCGTGGTTTGCCCGCCGGGGCTGGCGACTTCAAAGGTAATCGTCGCCCAGTACCGTAGTTCAATCCTGGCATCGTCTCTAGATCATACCCCTGTTTCTGTATGAGATATTTGGATTGAGGGCTATAGAGATACAGAGGCAGTCTTCCAGCATCTGACCCGAGATCGACTTCTTCTATGGCGAGGGGATACGGGTTGTTTGTCCGGCCGAAGATGATTGGGTGGTCCCCTCCCTCGATTATTCGGTAAGTGTCTTCTACTGGAGTAAGTTGGATAGCGGTGTACACATTTGTCACCTGTGTGTGTAGGTGAGTGCCTATACCGTGTTCCATAGCATACATTGTACATAGCTTATTGAGCTCGGTGTAGTTCAAAGATAACCCTTTATTGATGAAGTAAGGTATCTTTTCTAGAGGGATTACATCATCTGCGGAGGGAACATCAGTGTGGGCAGCCACATACTTGGCTAGCTTTGGTTCCTCTTCGGCTACCCCCTGTGTGAATGAAGATTGAGAGGGCGTCCTAGTCAGCTTGATCTTCAAAGGTTCAACTGACGGAGCAGAGCGTGGGGTTGTCGGTAGACTAGCAACCCCCAGTCTGGCACTCGATGTGGAGCGAGGAGTGGCTGGTTCGCTAGAAGTGTCAGACCTTGTATCGGGATGATGACCTTTCTTGGAAAGGCGTATTGTCAGTAGCCTATCGGAGAGATTGAGTTTCTCCGTTTGGGGTTGAACGACTTTTGGCAGTCTGATGGTAAGTGGCCCCGTTATGGGTCTCGGTACCTGGCCGGACCTTGGCAGCCGGATTCTCAACTGCTCTTCCTGTGCCGAGAGGCTGATTGCGTCCTTACGCAGAGTGGCCGTGAGGGGTACGAAATTGCCTGGTTTGCGAGCCTGGAGGTGGATCGTCAGAGGATCTTCTGATCCTGTGGCCGTCTTGGTATGAGCTTGCACATCTTCTTCGACCAGGTGCTTCTTCGATTTTTCGTACAGACAGGAGTCTGGGTAATAAGATTCGACCCCCTTGAAGGGATCGATATCAGCAAATTTCATCCTCACGAAGCCATGCTTATCGACATATTTGAAACATTGGTGCAGCGTGGAAGGCACGATCATGTAATCGTGTATCCAAGGCCGCCCCAAAAGGATGTTGTAAGAAGTGTCGGCGTCTATGACGTAGCAGGTGACTTCTGATTGGAGATCGCCAATCTGGCATTTCAGACGGATCTTCCCGATTGGGTAGCTTCTGCCCGAATTGAAACCGCTAATGGCGGTGCTTGTAGGCGTCAGGCGATGCATCGGAATACGAAGATGATGTAGCAGACCCTTCGGAATGATGCTTATGGAAGACCCAGGATCAATATGCATTCGGTCCACCTTTACGTCGCCAATGTATCCAGTGTAGTATAACGGGCGATCGTGCAGGTTAGTTTTGATGAGCATATCCTGCGAAGAGAAGACGATATTGGGCATCGCTCCCGTACATGCACTATCTTGGAGATCTGCAGGTTGGTTATCTCCCGTGAGGTTGACCTGAGCCAAGTACGCGTCGGCGTTTTGGAGTGCATCACTCAAAGCTGTGCGGACATCCTTTGATAGCCTTAGGAGTTCGTATAAGGACAATTTGGTCGGTGTATTGGCCAATTGTGCCAAGATGTCGAAGTTGTAGGGCGTCTCCAGCCCCTGAGGTGTCTCCTTTCGGAGGGATTTGTCGAAGCGAGTCTCCTTCGGCTTAGGCTTGTCGGTCATCGAAGGCTGAGCCGGTCCCGGAGTATCAGTAGAAGTGGGCGGATGATCATCAGTTGGATTCTCAGCCACGGGCTGAGATTATGCTCCAGATCGAGTAACAACGGCCGTGACTTCTTCTTCATTTGCCGAGACGGTGTGGCAGGATCTGACTTTTCCGCTTCTCTTCTTCGTTGTGGGCTGAGTCACCTCGTGGACCAAGTCCGGATGGACCCACATAATTTCTCCTCGTGATGTAGTGAGAGGTACAAGATTAGCAGCTTGATCTCGAGCAGGCGGAAGATTAGCAATTTCTATCGTTGCCAGAGGGATGGGTATAACACCGTCTTGAGTCTCTGTTGACGGAAAGCTGCCGAATTGTACGGATACCATATTGGCTGCTACGGTTACCTTCTCGAAATCGATGGCTAGAGCGTTCGAATCGATGAGGTTTTGGATGTACTGTTTCAGTTGGTAGCAGTCGTGTATAGCATGGTGGACGTAAAGGTGGTAATGGCAGAATTTTGGGTTCTCCAAGTCAGCCGGCCGAGGCTCCCATCTTGGCGAAAGGAGCTGAATTCTATCTCCTTGTATGAGCATGTCCAAGATAGGCTTGACGTGGCCGTCTTCAAAAGAGTAAGTGATTTGAGGCCATTGTTTGTCTGTTGGTTGTGACTCGGGCTTCTGGGCCGTGTCGGCCACCATAGCCTACTTGCCTCTATTGTCCCGATTGTTGGAAGGGCTACCCCCATTGTCGTTGTTGGTGCTGGGACGCTTGCCCTTGTTCTCTCCCTCTGAGATATGCAACCCCAGCTGGCGGGCCTTCTTCAATCGTTCTTCGGCACTTGTAGCACTGATGATAAAAGCCTTCCAGTCCTTGAATTGACTTTCGCCCATCCAGAGACTAATTGTTGGGAGTAGTCTCTTTTGGCAAATTTCAATTAGGGAAGAATCCGGATTGCCAGATGGTAACTTCATTGCGGTTTGACGAAACCGCTCAATGTAATTCCTCGTCAGCTCTTTCTCTTCTTAGATGACGTCTTTGAGGGTAGACATTGTGACGTGCTGCCCTACCTCGTAGAACCTCTCCAAGAACAAGCGTTTGAAGCCAGCGAAGGAGTGGATGCAATTGTCCGACAGGTTGCAGTACCAGTCGAAGGCGACTCCTTCCAATGCCCCGATGAATAACCGCATGAGGATAGCGTCATCATGGGGCAGATGGTCGATGGTGACCTCGAAGTAAGTGATATACCGACTTGCTGAGGTCTTGCCATCATAGGGGTTGATATTGAACAGCTTATATCTTGGTGGGAATGGAACATCCCTCCATTCAGCAGGATATGGTTGCCGTATTCTGAAGTCTTGAGAGTTTTCTTGGGCGTAGAACATGGCTCGGAGCTCTTGAACTTCTCTCCTTACTTCTCGGGTCTCATCTGTCGCAGTCGGAGTCGTTACTTCGGGAGGATTATTGCCCGGGTTCGGTGCCGTCGAATTTGAATCTACGTTGATTGGGAGACCCGCACTTGTCTGGCCAGGTGTCACTCCCTGCAGAGTAGGAAGCGCCGCTTTGATCTCGTCTACAGACTTGACCAAGGCGTGTAGTATGGCCTCCAAAGTGTCGATGCGTTGGCGATCATTGGAGCCACCTGGATTGTTGTCTGTCATGAATACCGTCCTTACGTGAGGAGTGACGGAAGGGACGGTGGAGGGTGCGCCCTCCGAATCGTACCCATGCATCGAGAAATCATCGGGGTAGGTGAGAATATTCTCTTCGGGTTCGGATTCAGAAGGAACAGTACCCCCAGCTTCGGAGCTTGCTTCATCTTGAAAGTCACGGATGTCCTCGGGGACATCAGCATCTGTTGCCCCTGATGGGAGAGTTGTTTCTCCGGGCTTGTCTCCTTGAAACATCGGATTGTTATGGATGTTCGGAGGAGTGCTACCCCCAGCTCCCTCGACCCTCATCGGTGCGGACGATGAATCTCTCATTGCAGCAGATTTTGTCTTCGAACGGGTGTGTTGGTATACTCCGGTAGAGGGCAACCGTTTAGCCGATAATTTCTTAGCTGTAGTGGTTGATATTTTTGGGCTGGAGATGCTTGTCTTCTTCCCTTTCCCCTCGACGGGGTCTTTCTGTACGGAATTGCAGGAGGCAATAGGAGGTGCTTCGTCCTCCGAGCTCGGATGCTGTAATCTTTGGAAGACGGACGGCCGATCTTCCGTCACTACCGTGTTGTTGCAGCAGCAGTTGACGATAATCTGGGTGCAGTGACGTCCATGTGAGGACTCTTTGCACGCCGAGGCCCCTTCTCTTTCCTTGCATTTGTGGAGGACAGCCTTACGCAGGTCAGTGGAACCACTTTGTCCGTTTGCCGCTGGGGACTGGACTTGAGCGGTTCTATACAACTTCCCATCAGAGGCCCGCGTGATAATCAGCGGGACGCCCCGATAGTCAGAGGTTGGGGCAGCTGTCTGGGCTTGATGAGCCCGCGCTGCCCTGGACTTCTTCTTTTTAGCACCTGCGGGTGCATAATAAGAAGAGTCCAAGTTGAATACCACAGAGTCTGGAGAATCATCAGGGTTCGGACCGTATGAGAGACGGTCGAAAACCGATCGAGAGGAGCCTGGAGCGGATGCTATGCAGCTGGGATTGGAAACCGTGCAGGCTGTCTGCATGCGGTTGTCTTCTATCGTCGGCTGAGTTCTTATGCGGCTAGGAGTCACGACCGTGCAGGCTGGCCGCATGCGGTTGGCATCTGTGGCCGCATGGGTTTTTTGCAAGCGATTGACTCTAATAGCCGCATGAGTTTCCTCCATGCGGTTGGCAACTGTAGCCGCATAAGTTATGCAGCTGACAGATGTGGCCGCATGAGTTTTCTTCATACGGTTGGCGGATGTAGTCGCATGGGCTTTCTCCCTGCGGCTAATACCCTTCTGCGACTCGGATCGCGTAGAGTTCCTCTTTGCCCCTGTAAGTCCAGCATCATAATGTTTTCTTCTGCCGGACTTGGGGACAGCAGAGTTGTCTATGGTCTGAAGTGGGGCCGCAGGAGAGTCCTTCTCGCCGTTTTGAGCAACAGAGGGTATCTCATCGAAGACTTGAGGAGGAGCAAATGATTTTGGCCTCCACTCTTTGCGAGCCTTCGTGGTGCGGGTGCGCTTCTGGATCGGGCCAGCACTGCCCTCAGAGAGCATCTTTTCGAACGCCTGTTGGTCGAAGCGGACGACCATCTTCTGTTGTATGGAGCCAAGTTTGGTTGCATCCGATTGCGTCACCAACTCCTCAGCCGTAGAGAAGTTAGTCCCTAGCAGAGTCGCCATCGTTTTTGTCATTGATTGTAAAAGTACAGAACAGTTTTATGGGAGGACTGAACTTAGACTCACAATATAAACTCGCTTGTACGAAGAAAGCCTAGGGACGAAAACCTAGGTACAGCAGTCTAAGTACAATTGTTTATTTTAGATTCTGGGGGGTGACGATAGAGGCTCGGGAAAGCGACGGCCGCTCTGCCTTACTCCTTGGATGATCGGTATGCAGTCTTGGCTCGGAGAAGATCTGCTTGGCGTGGACGAAGGAATGCTCTTCTTGCTCTCCTCGTGTTGCTCTCCTGGCTTCTCTCTCTCTCTGTGGTTATCGAAAAGAGGGGAACTCTCTCTGTATATTTGTCTCTCTTTTTTTTATTCTTTTGTTGCCCCTGGTTTTTGCAAGGGAATGATGCTGGCTATTTATAGGAGTGGGGTATGATCATTAGGGTTTGCTAATGATCATTTGTTTGGAATGTCGGCGCTCCTTCAATCTATCTGAACCCTTGATCCTGATTATAATAAATCTAGGCCATTAATGCAGATAGCACCGTATCTTGTGAGCAATTAATGCTAACTGCTTTAAATCTTCATGATTGATTACACCAATGTCTGATTGCTCGCCACGTGTCCCATTAGCTTGATAATAAATGATATGCCCTGATCTTTGTAATTATGACGATGATGTCAAATATACTTGTTGGGATTCGGTTAAATCCTTGATTGATCCGATGCCACGTATTTTGGTTGTGGGTCCTGCCGGAGCCGCATAGGGTGGGCAACACTTGAACAGCAGGGAGATACTCTTAGTGAGCCGCATAGGACAATGCTTCATCGAGCCACAGGGAACGAACTCTCTGTGAGCCGCATATGCAGTCTTTGCGAGCCGCATGAGCTAGCGTTGTATTGAGCCGCAGGGACTGAGCTCTCAGTGGGCCGCATATGGCTGATTTCTGCTAGTCATATAGAGTGACTTCTCAGAGAGCCGCATGGAGCTGTTCTCTATTTAAGCCGCATGAGATTTTGCCACGTGGCAACCTAGGATTTCTGACGGATCGGGTCAGAGATCTTCTTCTTTTCCCGAAGAGTCTGTCATTATGGCAGAGCCATTATGACACTTTATGCCAGAGCCGCCACAGTCGTCAAATCGTGTCAGAGCATTAAATGAGGCCACTATTCAAAGGGCCAGCTGTAGGAAAGGATCACAAGAGGACACGTGGCATCAACCGAGCCGCATATTCCTGCTGAACCGCATACACTCTCGAGCCGCATGGGACTGAGAGTCTTCTTTTGAACCGTATAAGACAGCTCCCATATGAGCCGTATGGGCTTCGTATCCAGAGCCGCATGGACTATTATTCTGATATTTTCCATGCTTCTACAAGGCCACCTCGCCAATCCGTGCTGTCACATCGAAAGGTCTAATGTACCTCGGACTGAGCTTCTTGCCTCTGCCGTAACGAATAATACCTCTATTCTGCGAGATCTTCAGGAATACTCTATCCCCAATTGCGCACTCCAATGGCCGTCTGCTGCTGTCCGTCCAGTGTTTCTGCCGATACTGTGCAACACTGAGACACTCTATGATCAATCTGATATTTTCAGCTGAGTCTACCACTATCTCTAGCCCAAGCAAAGTCCTCTCGCAAATGTCGCCCAAAGATAAAGTTGTACGACATCTCTGCCCATACAGTGCCTCGAACGGTGTCATCTCGATGATATCCTGATAACTGTTGTTATAGGCAAACTCCACAAGGTACGAGTGATCCTCCCACGAACCGCTGAAGTCGAGTGCGCAAACCCGCATCATGTCCTCCAGTGTCTGAATGGTCCTCTCGGACTGTCCATCAGTCTGTGGATGATAGGCAGTGTTGAACTTTAACTGTGAACCCAAGCTCAGCTGTAGACTCCTCTAAAAGTGTGATGTGAAGCAGCTGTCCCTTTCTGAAATGATGCTCACCGGTACTCCGTGGATCCGCAAAATCTGTAGCATGTAGAGGTCTGCAAGCTTCTCGGTCGACAACCCTACCTTGAATGGTATGAAGTGAGCGGATTTCGTTAGTCTATCCACGATAACCAAAATAGCATCCTTGCCACCGAGCGTACGCGGTAAACCAGAGACGAAGTCCATGGTGATGTGTTTCCACTTCCACATCAGAATAGGTAAAGGCTGGAGTAATCATGCTGGTCTCTGGCGCTCCGCCTTGACTTACTGGCATACAAGGCATCTGGAAGCGAATCTGGCAACCTCTCGTTTCATCCCATACCACCAAACATACTCCTGCAGATCCTTATACATCATGGTAGATCCAGGATGAATAGAATACTACGACTGGTGGGCCTCCTACATAACCTCCTCCTGCATATCATTGGGCACACACAACTAGTTTTCGTACCTCAGGGATCCATCATCTGCAATAGTAAAATCGTCGAGCAATCCTGCCTCTTCCTGGCCTCTGAGACATCGGAGTCCCTTATCTAGAAACTGGGCCTCTTTGATCTTCTCTATCAGTCTCGACTGTATCTGCATGTGTATCAGCTGCCCTCCAACTCCCGGAAGAACAATCTCGATCCCCAGACACTCAAGATCCTCCAAAAGATGTCGATCCATAGTGAGAAACATAGCAACATGATATCGACTGAGAGCATCTGCTACCATATTCGTCTTTCCATGATGGTATTACAGATTGATGTCAAAATCCTTCATGAGTTCCAGCCATCCCCGCTGCCTCATATTCAGTTCCTTCTTAGTGAAAACATACTTCAGGCTTTTGTGATCTGTAAAGATGTCCACACTCTCTCCATACAAATAGTGCTTCCACAGTTTCAAGGCAAAAATAACTTCTGCAAGCTCTAAGTCATGTGTAGGATAATTCTTCTCATGATGTCTCAACTGTCTAGAAGCATAAGCAATAACCCTCTTATTCTGCTCAAGCACATATCCTAAGCCCTTCCCTGATGCATCGCTGTAGATGATGAATCCTCCAGATCCGGATGGCAAAGCTAAAACTGGTGCTGTAGTGAGTCTTCTCTTCAATTCTTCAAATGCTGACTGGCAGGCATCGCTCCAGATGAACTCTTCATCCTTACATGTAAGCTTCGTCATTGGCTCTGCTATCTTGGTAAAATCTTTCACGAACTTTCGGTAGTAACCTGCTAGTCCCAGGAAACTACGAATCTCTGCTAATGACTTGGGAGGTGTCCATGTTTCTACAGCTTCAATCTTCATGGGATCTACAGAAATCCCCTCTCCAGTCACCACATGCCCCAAGAACTCCACTCTCTCCAAGAAGAATCGTACTTCGAGAGTTTCCCGTACAGCTTCTCCTTCTGTAAAATATCCAAAACAATCCCCAGGTGCTCCACATGCTCCTCCTCTCTTCGAATAGATCAAGATGTCGTCAATGAAGACTATGACAAACTTGTCCAAATACTTATGAAAAACCTTATTCATCAAGTTCATAAACACTACTAGGGCATTGGTGAGTCCGAATGGCATCACCAAGAATTTATACTGCCGTAGCGAGTATTGAAAGTTGTCTTCGGAATATCCTGCTCCTGAGCCTTCATCTGATGATATCTCGACTGAAGGTCAATCATGGAAAAGACCTTCGCCCCACTCAGTTGTTCAAACAGTTCATCTATCCGCGGCAACGGGTATTTATTCTTGATGGTGATGTTATTGAGTGCACGGTAATCGATACTAATCCTAACAGTCCCATCCTTCTTCGGCAAGAAGACTACCGGTGCTCCCCAGGGTGAAGCACTGGACCGAATAAAACCTTTGCCTTTTAGCTAATCAATCTGGGTCTTCAAGTCTGCAGCTTCCTTTGGGTTGATCTTGTAGCAATGCTGGTACTTCGGTGCTGATCCGGGCACTAAGTCAATGCTGAACTCCACATCTCGATCTGGCGACAATCCTGGCAAATCTTCGGAAAAGACGTCGAGAAACTCTACAATCAGCGGATGCGGCAACTCTTGGTCTTCTGCAACTTCTTCGAAGTAGACTCCCTCTCGCCTATTTGTGATCCGTCTTTTGACCTCGAACGACGGAACTCCAGGCAGGCTAAAAGTAACCTTTCCTTTATGGCAGTCTATTACAGCAAACTGCTCACTCATCCAGTCGATGCCGAGGACTACAGTAAATCCTGGCAATGGCATCCCTAGAAGTCGAGCCCTAAGCTCTCTCCCAGCTATAGTGATAGGGCAATCTACCATCTCACTAACTGGCACTACCCCTCCTCCTGTCATAATTCGACAGTTCCTCCTAATGGGCTTAGGTGTGAAGCCATGTCTATGTAGAAACTCATATGATACAAAGCTATGTGTGGCTCCAGAATCAAACAATGTAATAGCAGAAAATGAATATAAGATGATAGAACCTGTGATAACATCTGGGGCTGCCTCCTCCTCCTCAACTACGGCCATGACGTAAGTACGTCCCCGCTGTGGTCCTCCCCCCTGCTGCTGCTGGTGCTGTGTAAATCTCTGCTGCTAAGGTGGTAGAGCTGGTCCTCCTCTCTGGGGTGCAGTAGGCAGTGCTCTGGGTAGTGCAGGTGGTGGTCCTCCAGCTCCTCGGGGTCCTCTTGCTAGTCTGGCTGTGGCCAGCTGACAGTCTCTCATCTGATGTGCGTCTGACCCGCAGAATAGACATCGTCCGAGCTTCTTGTGACAGACCTCCACATAGTGTCCTGGCCAATGACAATATGTACAAGTGACCCCTGCTGTCTTTGATGCTGAACTGCTGGAACTCTGGTAGGACGATGCTGAACAGCTGTCGGCTGCGGTGGCCTCGTCTGAGTCTGAATCTGAGTCCCCTTTGCCGGTGCCTGATAGCTGCTACTGCCGATGTCCCTATCCCTCTCGGGCCTCTGGTCCATCTCCTTCTCTGCAGCCTGAGAAATCTTGAGGATGCTCGAATAAGTCGTCGCCTGGCTGATCTCCACTACATGTCGCAGCTATCTGGTGAGACCCTTATTAAACCTCCAAGCTCTCTCCTCTGGCGTGCCGACTAGGTTCTCTGCGAACTTGCTAAGTCGGGTGAACTCTGACGTATACTCTACCACCGTCATGGTCCCCTGCTGCAAGGCCTCGAACTGCATTCGAAGCTCGTCTCGCTCAATGTCGGGGAAGAACTTCTCCTTGAACAAGTTTTAAAATGTGTCCAAAGAACCTGCGGCGTAGCTAACTGGAGCTCCTTGTGGTACCAAGCTCTGGCGAGATCAAAAAGTTGCACGCTCACAACTTCCACCTTCAATTCATCAGGAATCCTCGCCATCTTCAGCGTCCGCTCCACATTTTCCAGTCACTCATCCGCATATACGATCCCCTCGTGGCCCCAGAAATCCATCTGACAGAGGTTCTCACTACAACAAAAATACCTTTCAATGACGGCTAAAAAGTGTCATTAATTGCAAACTATGACGCTTTTTTTCTCAGTCCAAGCGTTATGAAATCGGGTGTTATAAATGTTTTTAAAAGCGTTATAGATAATTCATCCAAAATTGTCATTAATATGTTGAATTTCTGCTACATTTTATTTTCAAAGCGTTATGGATAGTTATGAAAAACCGCTGTATATAGTCGTTGTATCACATTTATAACGCTCTATACTGCATGTTATACATTCCAAACGCTGCTCAATTCAATTCGAAAACAACCACTTTGAACTATATTCACAACAAAGCATTGAAATGTAATATAAAGTACCATTCTCCATTTTATTGTCTCAAAATAGAGTATTTTAGCTACCATTCTTCATTTCATTATATACATCTTCTCAAAATATATAGAGTATCCAATATAGATTACACTTTAGCTACATCAAAACTATCGACATGAAAAATCTCACAGATACTGTAGCAAAGAAGCACACTTATAACGCTTCAACTTGGTCACATGAAGATTGTCCATAGCACATGTACGTATAGCAAAACCCTGAAAAAAAAGCAAAACCCTCACTTTTAGAGTCTGTTAATTATAGAGTCTGTGATTTATATCGAAAAATTGAGAGTATCAGAGTACTCTAATAAAAACCGAAACCGACAAATAAAGTAAAACATCTAGGCATGGCATAGTGGACGTAGTCCCAAAATCAAATATGCAGGCATGTTAATGGAGATGTCATTCCCGAAAAAGAAATACTCCCAACTAATATATACCCGCATGTGATTTATATCAAAAAGCTCCCAACAAAAACACCCATAGTACCAAGTTAAACCCATCATGCATAATAGATACCCAACCAACAATTTTAATCCAAATAGCAAAATATCTCCTACAGCAAAGAAATCTTTCCAACCCAACATGTATAATAGGGAAAACCTAAACCAACATCCCACAACAAGTATAGGAAGGAGACCCCAAGCAACAATTTATACATGAAACCCAAACCAACAATACATACATCACAAATAATTCCAACAGCAGCTAGGTAACCCGAAACCAAAAATGATCCAACAGCAAATAAAGAACAGAACATGATCTAAAGATCATTCCCGCTTCACAAACAAAGACAATCGTAGGATCGTCAAGCCAAAATAGAACCCAACATGTATCAGCCGATCGAAACCCTTTTTATGTAGGGATCGAGATCCAACAACATCATCGACAAACAAAATAAACCCAAAAACTGAAATCAATCAAGAGTTTAGAATTTATACCCCATAATTTGGTGTCGAAATTCGAAGGAAGCCTTCGGACTCGGCTCGCAGGCACGCACAGCGCCTCACCGGGTCGCGGCTGCAGCTGTGGAGAGGCTACATCATCGACACGAAGTTATCCTCACATCCGTGTCTAGTATCGACTCGTACAAACATGAGCGTACCAGCACCCAGAATGAACAACCCAACAGTACCAACATACAAACTACGACAACGACAAAAAATAAAATGAGATATATAAGATGTCTCAGATAAGGAACAATCATCATCTGCTGTACTAGCGTGCCATAACACGTATAGGACACGTCCCGACACGGAGCCAGTGTATCCGATACGATATACAACGCTTTGGTTCATTTGGTCGAACGACCAACACCAAGAATATCAGAGTACTCTAATAAAAACCAAAACCGACAAATAAAGTAAAACATCCAGGCATGGCATAGTGGACGTAGTCCCAAAATCAACGATGCATGCATGCTAATGGTGATGTCAATCCCGAAATAGAAATACTCCCAACTAATTTATACCCGCATGTGATTTATATCGAAAGGCTCCCAACAAAAACACCCACAGTACTAAGTTAAACCCATCATGCATAATAAATACCCAACCAACAATTTTAATCCAAATAGCAAACATTTTCTACAACAAAGAAATCTTTTCCAACCCAACATGTATAATAAGGAAAACCTAAACGAAAATCCCACAGCAAGTATAGGAAAGAGAACCGAAGCAACAATTTATACAAGAAACCCAAACCAACAATGCATGCATCACAAATAATTCCAACAGCAGCTAGGTAACCCAAACCGAAAATGATCCAACAACAAGTAAAGAACCGAACATGATCTAAAGATCATTCCCGCTTCACAAACAAAGACAATCATAGGTTCGTCAAGCCAAAATCGAACCCAACCCATATCAGTCGATCGAAACCCTTTTCATGTAGGGATCGAGATCCAACAACATCATTGACAAATAAAATAAACCCAGAAACTGAAATCAATCAAGAGTTTAGAATTTATATCCCAGAATTTAGTGTCAGAATCCGAAGGAAGGCTTCAGACTCGGTTCGCAGGCACGCACAGGACCTCGCCGGGTCGCGGCTATGACTGTGGAGAGGCTTCGGACTCGGCTCCCCAAATGTAATTACACTCCCTTGAACAAGAACAAACATAAAAAAAATCAAAGAACCCTTTTAGGGAAAAAAATTCAAATAAAAAATTAAGAACCCTAATTTTTAGGGAAAAAATTACACTCCCAACAAAATCTTTTTTAGGGAAAAAATTCAAATCAAAATCACTCACTTTATCAAGAGAAGTCAACGATGATGCAGCCCCTTTCGGATCATCGTCGACGTGGACGGAGACGTCGGGAAATCCTAAAATTAAGAACCCTAATTTTGGAGAGATGGATGCATGTATGGTTGTCAAAAATTAGGATATTTTTCTATTTAGGGCATAAAATAAGCAATGATCGAGATTTTAGGACAAACCGGTGGTGAAGGCTACGCCGGTGACAACCTTCCCTCTGCGGGTGAGTCTGTAACCGAGGGAAGCGAGGAACGGGCTGAGGAAAGTTGGGGAGCGGGGAGCGGGCTGAGGGGAGTTGGGGAGCGGGGAGTTGGCTGAGGGGAGTTGGGGAGCGGGAGGAGAAAGAGAAGGAGAAAGAGAGAGGGTTTAGAATTTTTCTTAAGTGCGGGAGAATTACGGGGGAGTCGAGGTTTCGACTTAAATTTTCGTGTTTCTTTTATAACGCTCGTATCACTGGAGCACAATCAATAACGTTTTTAATGTAAACCGTCATAGATTCTAGTCTTGTTGAAGATTGATGACATTTCCACATCAGCCGTCATGAAAATCACTTATCAAGCGTCATTAATAGGTCTTTTTGTTGTAGGATCTAGTAGTCCCTAGCGGTCTTCGGTATCGGTGCTGCTCGTGCTGGAGGTGCTACCGGTGCTAGTGCTGCCGGCTCTCGAGTCCTGAGTGCATCAACGACTGTCGCTCTGAACTGTGCAGCCTGGTGGTTCTGGGCCTCCATGAACTGCTGGAACATGACCATCACCTGAGTGCCGTTGAACATCATCGTCAGAGGCAAAGGAGGAAAGATAGGAGGCGGTGGCTGAAGCTGCTCTACTGGAACGTTTGGTGCGGACTGTCCCGAAATGCCTGCAACTCTGGGCTGATCCGCGGTCTTCCTCGTAGTGACCATCCCGTAATAGAATGAAAACTTCGTTGATTGACAAACCCTAAAACCGAAAACTAAAAAATGTTTTTATAATGTCAATATACCTGATATACCTGATATACCCTTATTTTTCGATTTTTTTTATGATGTGATCAAGTTTTCCTAGTTTAATCAAGTCCCCCAATTGTATACTAATACCTAGGTACTATTAGGATAGACCTGTATGGGCCACCACTAAAAATATGTCACGACCTACTCCCGAATAATCGGACATGAGTCGGACATACCCAGCCTTCGTTGTTAGACACAATGAAGTAAGTTGTACCAATCTCAAGGGAAAACTACAAGTCCAGAATAGAATGAATATAAACCACAGCATCTATAATATCGAATTCCAGAATCAAAGCACAAGTCTAAAAGTTATTACATTTTCAGCAAATGAAAAGTAATCTGATGTCTCTAATACAAAGTCCAATGAAAGTAGAAAAAAGGTACTAGGCCTCCTCAGCCTCTAAGTCCAGAGCAACATCGGCTGGCTCATAGGTGCCTCCAGGCTCCTGCCCGTAATAAGTGTCACAGATAGACTCCAACTCACCTATAACATATCTTAGTCAGGAGCGGAGCTAAGTATATCCAAGAAAATAAACAAGAACATTATGGTATGAAAATGAATACAGAAAAATATAAAGTATGAGAAATGAGAACATGACATGAAACCTGAACATAAATACTGAAAAGTAAATACAGAGAACATGAAATAAAACCTGAACATGAAATACATAATGAACCTGAAGTGTGCACTATATCAAAATACATACAGAGTGTGTGATCGGCTTAGGTAGATTAAGGGAACATGAAATGGTACGGCTTCAGTCCCGTGTGTACAATGAGGATCCTAAGCTATTCACATGAATAGTAACTCGGGTTTGATCACACATCTGTAGTATTTCCCCTCCAAGACACAAGTAAACTCAGGGAACAAGATACAAGATAATCTCATGAAACATCGTATCAACAAGGAGATACAAGCATGAATACAAGACATGAAGAAATGGACAAGTCCGAGGAGTATACTTGCCTTGCTCAGGGTGATCAAGTGTAGGTAGTAAAACTGGATATCCTCCTGTCAAATGATTTATAATATCTTATTAAGTTAACAGTTAACAACTAAATTTATTTAACATAAATATAAGCTACTAACTATTTCCTAGATTGATAGAACATGCTTATGATTAACACTTATATCTAAATTTCACGAACCATGGCACTCCTAGTTAAAATCTCAAGTATTCATCTCACCCAATATTCTTAAACATAACTGCTCCTATAGGTTATCATAATATGACTATACTCTAGAATATATATTGATATGAACTACAATTATTAACTAAAGAAATAGGGCAACTGACAGTCCTAGGGTTAAGTCCCAACTAGGACTGATACAATTTTAGTCCTTAAGCAGAACATTGAACAATTCAGTCTAGGCAGGACATTGAGACAATTTATTCCTAGGCAGGACTGATACCAACAGTCCAATTCAAAGGCAGTAAAGATACCAACAGTCCAGTCCTTAGAACAAACCACACTGTATAATCTACCAGTCTTGCTTGCTAGGATAGCCCAATATATTAAAACTTACTAATTTCTTAGGTTTAGCTAGTTTTCAGAATTTGATAGCTATGGATATACAACAAAGGTAGCTAAAGCCTGACTGCAAACTCAAGTTTATTCATTTGCATATATTTCCCACTGGCATATTACTGATAAGTTTTTAAATGCCCTAAATTATCAGTCCTTTAACAGGACTGCTACCAATAGTCACTGGACTAAGAGAATAGGGATCCAAACTCGGGACTGAAACTTAGGTTTCTATATTTTATACCAAAATCAGAGAAACTAAAAATGTATAGTGAAACTGCTGCTAAACCAAATCTCAGTTAATTGCATTAACTGATAGCCAAATCAAGCCAAAAGTCACTAAAACTCATACTATATCATGTTCAGTACACCTTATTCCCAGAACTTCCCACAGTTTATTTGGTCTTCACTAATATCCCTTACCAGCAAACAACTGTTGAACATATATAAGTCAAAACTTACTAAGTGAATTCTTTAACCCTCAATCTTGTGGTTCTAAGAAAACAATGCATGGACAAACCTGTCACTTCTAAACTACTAGTCTTTACTGATACTAACTCATGTAAGGGACAAGGAAGAATAGAAAATCAAAATTATTAGAAGAAGGTTCAGTCCTAAACAGGACTGATATAAATCAGTTTCTAACCAATCCTACAAGTTTTTCCTATTATTAAATCATCTTAAAAATGAAACTGGGAACACCAAAACCTATACCCATCTAGAGGAACGAGATAGAAATATGCATATTGTACGCAAAACATTGACTAAGATTTTAATACCATTCATCTATTCCTCTATTTTCACAGAGCA
Source organism: Iris pallida (assembly GCA_029216955.1). Classification (NCBI taxonomy): domain Eukaryota; kingdom Viridiplantae; phylum Streptophyta; class Magnoliopsida; order Asparagales; family Iridaceae; genus Iris; species Iris pallida. Next base: position 1,399,445 of record JANAVB010013398.1, read on the forward strand.
CAGGCCCCTCAATGATACTAGTGATCTCAAAGTGATACTAGCCCCCAGTTCAGGATTCTCATCTCAGTTTTTAGCAAATTATTTGACAAATTTTCTATTCAAATTATCTACCAGGCTCCTTAAATAATACTGAAGTTATTTATAAGATATAATCATCCAGAGCCTAACTCTCTCTTGCCAACACCTGAATGAACCAATCTATATATAATCCAGCTCTATACAACCACACCATAACGAGACTGACCACAAGGTTAATCATGCAAAATCTCCAAGATGGAATTGAATCCTCATTTCTAGCATGTCCCCTCCAATATCAATCGATTGAAAACCAACTCTCTGGAACACCACAGCTGACTGATTATCAACCGGACACGTAAATAAAGCTTGGACACAAACACAGATAAATACACAACCAGATGACAACAAAATAATCCATGAATGAAACTCCACGTTACCTTATAAAATGCTAGACATGAACTAAGAATACTAAGTTGAGGAACAGAGCAATTACCTGTAGCTGACTAATCCACACAGAGCTGGAACACGTTCACAGTGTAACGCCCCAATCCAAAAATACGTTGGACTAGGAATATAGACATGCCAGCTGTATTCATACGAAGTATACTCCAATATATGAAAGCTTCGTATAAATACATAAGCTGTAAAATGCAGTAGAACCATAACTAATCTCATCCACACAGAATAAATGAATAAAAGATCATATAATGAGAATGAATTTGTCTTGATACAATATGTTGGGCGAAGATAAATCCACTACCAACAAAATAAGAAAAAAGTACATGATAGAATAAATAATTTTGGCGAGCAAAGCGAAGACGATCCAAGTGCAATAATCCTCGAGAAATAGCAATGAACACGGCTAGAGCTAAAGCACCTACGAAGAACAATAGCACACACCTGGGGAGATAACCAGGTCCTCAGAGGGACGTAACAAGACACATAATAGCATGCCATATAAACTGAATAAATATTACATAAATAAACAAGTAAATCGAATTATAACATGGTCCCATACGTACCTACTGAACGAGCGTACCATCCCCCCAACCAAACAAGGACAGAAGATGGTAAACTAATTCACGGTAACGTATCTTCCCATGCTATGAATCCAATATGGTATCCGGACCCCAACAAGGTTCAATACCTTCTCATCGAAGTAGTAAGTCACTCCTACAACCAAACAAGGACAAGATGTGACGAACTAATCCGTGACAAGTTATTGTTCCAAGCCACGGTCAGATACAAGTACCCAAACCAAAAGTACTCGTACCTAACGGATAGGGTAGCCTACCGTTCTAAGTGAAATATAGTTAAGAATAATCCTTCCTACGCATGGGCCCTGGCTAAAAAGGATCGGCGTAGTCCCCCTTGTGCACCAGAGGCCCCATCAGTAAGAGCATGACGTTCCGCAGAATCGTCAGTGGCCGTCAGTAATCATGGGTCATCAATCCCGTATCTCCAGCGGAGAGTCCGGGTCACAAAGGAAAGTGCATCGAAGCCCATATGCTAAGGAATTGTCCTCTCCGCCCAATGCCTACTATGTTGTATCTACAATATTAACCTCTACAACCGCTAAGTCAAACTAGTATGCAACCTCTATTAGCGGTTATTCCTATCGCATGGCTTGTACGTACTGGTGGCCAGCCAATCACACACTTTCGTGTCCTACATGCGACACACAACTTCGTGTTACAGTGTGTCAAGGCCAATGAATGCAACACACAAGGTGGTCCCTTAAATCTAGGTTAATGTGTAAGAAAAATAATACATAGCAGAAAATATAAATGAACAGTAAGTTCTAACAGGTTATGCCATGTATCACAGTTTATTTTGCATTAAAAATAATGAACATGCAAGAAATATGAGCTAAAATAATTAAACAGCGAATGACAAGGTGTCTTGCCTGATAGGGCGCCTTGTGTGCTGCGATGATCAATGTGGCACGATCTGCAACTTCGGTGCAATAACAGTGCAAGGCGACCTCTGATGGGGGCACGGACAGTTTCATCGGGTTCGGGACGGTCGAATTAGTTAGGGTGGATAGGGGGAAGGACAGAATTTTGTAGGAGGATGGGAATAATGGGCTTAGTCATGGGAAGGGAAATCAAAGAAGAAATGACAATTAATAATAGAGATACAATATTTGAAAATACTTATAATATTTGAAAACTAGTTTTTATTAGTAAAATCATATTTATGGAAAAAAAGACCTAAAGTTAAGAAAATCATTTTTGGCTAAAACTCTAAGTTCGTCGAAAAACAGGATTGGTAGGAAACTATATTATTATGAGTCAAAAATAAATATTTTAAGAGACTAGGAATTATTGTATATAAAATATTTTGAGAGAAAAAAAAATATAAATCTAGTAAGAGCTAAAATAAATTTGTTTTCGGGAAAAATAATTTTTAGGTAAAGGCTGGATTTAAATTAGATGGAAAAATTAATATAGGAAATAGTTTTAGGGTTTCTAACCAAGTTTTAAAATTATTTATGTATATATTTTTACAATCAAATTTACTAAAGATAGCAATAGATACAGTAATATTACTTCACAAAAATAAACATATATGTATACACATCTTAAATATCCTTATTGATTCAAAGTAAATAATAGTAATAATAATAAATGTGCTGATAATAATAATAAGTATAAGAAATAAATATAGTGTATATTCGTACTAATACCAAAACCATTACATAACAATAAATAATAATAATAAAAAATGGGTGGAGAACTGTTCCCGTCCTCGAAAATAGAGGGGGAATTGTTTTCAGAAGAGAAAAAAATGGGATGAGGGCGGTGGGAATGAAAGATGGAGAAGAAGGGAAGAGATGGAGAGGGCGGAGTAAAGTCGGAAGGGGGAGCGAGAGGAAGGCTCGAGGGCTGATGATGGGGGTGATCGGAGGAGAGGAAGAGGCTGGGGAGCAGCAGGAAGTCGGTCGGGGAAAAGGAGGCGTAGGGGGCAGCACGAACCAGAGGGATTTGGAAGAAAGGCCGGCGGGCGGCGGAGAGGAGGCTCGGCGCTGGTCGGGGAGCTCAGACGAAGAGGTGTAGACGCGGGGCGGAGGTGAAAGGTTCCGGCGGTCAGCTCTAGGCCACGGCGGTGGAGTGGAGGTGGCGGAGGCCGTGCGGCGGACGGGGTTTTAGGCGGTCGGGAGAGAAGCGGGGCAGCGGCGAGGGAGGAGAACGGGGCTAGGTTCGGCGCCTGTGCGGCGGAGATTCTGGCGGGCTGGGGTTTGGCTCCGGCGGCGTAGGGTTTCAGTCGGGAAGGCGGTGAGGAGGCGCGCTGCGAGGCGGAGAAAGGGTTTTGGCTGGGCACGGTGGCGGAGAGGGCAGCGGGCGCTGGTTTGCCGGCGGCAAATCGGGATGGAGACCGCTGTGAGGCGAGAGCCCGCCGGCGGTGGCGGCGTGGCACGGTGGCTTCCCGTGTGCGCAGAGGGGAGCTCGGCCGGAGGGTGCTCGATGTGGCGGAGGGGGAAAGCTCGACCACGCGGAGGTGAGGTTCTGTTCTTCCCCCCTTTCTCCTTTACTTCGTTGGGGGATGCTGGGTCTGGTGGCGGTGGTGAAAAATGGCCGGGTGGTTGTCGGTTGCAGGACGGAGAGGGAACGATGTGGTGCGGTGGTGGTTGTGGGGCGATTTATGGTTGTGGTGGTGACAGTAGGTTTCGTCGTCGGGGTAGGGATAAAGTGGTGGTGGAGTCGCCGTCAAAGCGGCAGGGTGTGGTGTCGATAGGGTTAGGTTTAGGATTTGGGGTTGAGTTGTGTCAGAGTTTGTGTCCTGCACGACACGAGTTTGGATGTCCGAGTGTGTCGGACGGGAAGGGACATGTATATGTAAAGGGAACTAAATAGTGGATGGGGCACGGACACGGACACGGTCATGGACACAATGCACTCACTTTGAGGATGGTGATAATTTGGTGGATGAATAATGAATTGGAGGAGTCCATGCCTATTTATAGGATATGGGAATTCCCAATTGGATAGGAATAGGAATTATTTAAAACCCAAAAATAGATAATTTGCTATTTAATTCAAATCAATTTAAATCCAAATCCAATTACAAATCCAATTTAAATCTAATTAAAAATCTTTTGGCTTAAAATCAATTGGAAAAAATCAAACTTCAAATATCAAGATTTAAATGGCCACAATATCTTCCAAATATATTTTTCAAAATACCAATAATAATAATTTCAAAAATAATAATTATTTTTAAATATCTTTTTGAATAATAAATTACTAATATTAATAAATCTCGAAAATTATATTTTTATTTAACATAGGCTAGTAAAATTTTTAGGAAATGTATGCACAATAATATTTATCAATAATTGCTATAAACGAAAGGCTTTGTACCAATAAATAAATAAAATAATTAGCTTAAAAGTTTGGTACGATAGCTAAAACAAATTATTACATATATTATTTTGAAACTAAAAAATAGAAAAAATGTTTTTCTAAAAATATGTACGCTCGCACATATTCGCACTCGTCGAGCAATTTCGAGAAATATAATTTTCTTACACGACGTACAATACGACTACATAAAATACAAAATTTTAAATCAGTACAAAATAAAAAAATAAGTAGAAATTTTAGGGGTTTTACATCCTACCCAACTTAAAAGAATTTCTTTCTCGAAATTTAGAATTAGTAGGGGGGTGAGAGGACACAAGGGGGTATCGATGAGGAACGATCAATAACAAAATCATGTCGTAAGAAATCACGATCTAGATCATAGAAAATAATACGGTATGGTCACGGGTAATGAATAGGGGTCACGATTAAGAGAACAAAATAGATTTACTTAAATTAAGCGATGAGAGGGTCTTGATAGGGCCGAGTAGTTTAGGATAAAGATATAGCAACATCGAGTAAGTATGGTCATAGCCGATAGGAAGGCTAGAGAAAGTTCTAGTATAACGCCTTCGTCCTCCTAAAAAGGTGAAGGCGAAAGCAATATAGAGTTCGAAGGAGGCGTTATCGAATACGAATACGTGATTCAAGGACGACCGAATATTTTTCAAAGAATCGTCAAGGCAGTCATGGATGGAATTCTAAGGGGAAAGTTCAACTATATCCCATCCACGTAGATTGATATATGAAAAAAGGCGAACCAAAGTGCACTCGGTTGATCAGACCATCATGCACCGGTTCTGATTAGACAATATGTTAGTGAGCGGCCGCTCAATAGCATGAGTCATGAACAAACTCGATAAATGGATGAGTTTGCAAAACTAGATTATAGTTGCAACATTAGTCAAAGTGGTAAAAAACATAGGCACGAGAGATTTAGATTAAAAGAAGGTAGAATGATTCTAAGTCATACAGTTGTCCTATAGTCTTCTTGTCCAAGTCCTTGGTTGGCTAGACGGGTTAGGTCCTTTAGATTCTAGGATCTAAATAAGCTTGCTAATATAGGTCACTAGGTCAAAGGGGTTGCTAGGTCATAAGGTAGTCTACCCAACATAAAAAATTAAACTAATGATGTTTTGGGACAATAACTAATAGGGTCAATCTCTAGCAAGCACAAAGGAAAGATAAGAATAGGGATGGAAGGAAGCAAGCAAGATGCAATTGATGAGTCAAACGGTAGATAAAATTAAGGAAGAGGTCAAGTATGTGGATGAGATCCTAAACTTCTAATCCTATACGCAGGCTTGCTTGGTACGGTAAAGTAACCAAACAATTTATCTTGACCTGCATGGGCCACCACAAAAATATGTAACGTCCCAGTCCCAAAATACGTAGGACTAGGAACATAGACATGCCAGCTGTATTCATACGAAGTATACTCCAATATATGGAAGCTTCGTATAAATACATAAGCTGTAAAATGCAGTAGAACCATAACTAATCTCATCCACATAGAATAAATGAATAAAAGATCATATAATGAGAATGAATTTGTCTTGATACAATATGTTGGGCGGAGACAAATCTACTACCAACAAAATAAGAAAAAAGTACATGATAGAATAAATGATTTTGGCGAGCAGAGCGAAGACGATCCAAGTGCAATCATCCTCGAGAAATAGCAATGAACACGGCTAGAGCTAAAGCACCTGCGAAGAACAATAGCACACACCTGGGGAGATAACCAGGTCCTCAGAGGGACGTAACAAGACTCATAATAGCATGCCATATAAACTGAATAAATATTGCTCAAATAAATAAGTAAATCAAATTATAACATGGTCCCATACGCACCTACTGAACGAACGTACCATCCCCCCAACCAAACAAGGACAGGAGATGGTAAACTAATTCACAGTAACGTATCTTCCATGCTATGAATCCAATATGGTATCCGGACCCCAACAAGGTTCAATACCTTCTCATCGAAGTTGTAAGTCACTCCTACAACCAAACAAGGACAAAATGTGACGAACTAATCCGCGACAAGTTATTGTTCCAAGCCACGGTCAGATACAAGCACCCAAACAAAAAGTACTCGTACCTAACGGATAGGGTAGCCTACCGTTCTATGTGAAATATAGTTAAGAATAATCCTTCCTACGCATGGGCCCTGGCTAAATAGGATCGGCATAGTCCCATTTGGGCACCAGAGGCCCCATCAGTAAGAGCATGACGTTCCGCAGAATCGTAAGTGGCCGTCAGTAATCATGGGTCATCAACCCCGTATCTCCAGCGGAGAGTCCGGGTCACAAAGGAAAGTGTATCGAAGCCCATACGCTATGGAATTGTCCTCTCCGCCCAATGCCTACTATGTTGTATCTACAACATTAACCTCTATAACCGCTAAGTCAAACTAGTATGCAACCTCTATTAGCGGTTATTCCTATCGCACGGCTTGTACGTACTGGTGGCCAGCTAATCATGCACTTTCGTATCCTACATACGACACACAACTTCATGTTACAGTGTGTCAAGGCCAATGAATGCAACACATAAGGTGGTCCCTTAAATCTAGGTTAATGTGTAAGAAAAATAATACATAGCAGAAAATATAAAAGAACAGTAAGTTCTAACAGGTTATACCATGTATCACAGTTTATTTTGCATAAAAAAATAATGAACATACATAAAATATGAGCTAAAATAATTAAACAGCGAATGGCAAGGTGTCTTGCCTAATATGCACCTGGTGTGCTGCGATGATCAATGTGGCACGATCTGCAACTTCGGTGCAATAACTGTGCAAGGCGACCTCTGATGGGGGCACAAACAGTTTCATCGGGTTCGGGACGGTCGAATTAGTTAGGGTGGACAGGGAAAAGGACAGAATTTTGTAGGAGGATGGGAATAATGGGCTTAGTCATGGGAAGGGAAATCAAAGAAGAAATAACAATTAATAATAGAGAGACAATATTTGAAAATACTTATAATATTTGAAAATTAGTTTTTATTAGTAAAATCATATTTATGGAAAAAAAGACCTAAAGTTAAGAAAATCATTTTTGGCTAAAACTCTAAGTTCGTCGAAAAACAGGATTGGTAGGAAACTATATTATTATGAGTCAAAAATAAATATTTTAAGAGACTAGGAATTATTGTATATAAAATATTTTAAGAGAAAAAAAAATATAAATCTAGTAAGAGCTAAAACCAATTTTTTTTTGGGAAAAATAATTTTTAGGTCAAGGCTGGATTTAAATTAGATGAAAAAATTAATATAGGAAATATTTTTAGGGTTTCTAACCAAGTTTTAAAATTATTTATGTATATATTTTTACAATCAAATTTACTAAAGATAGAAATAGATACAGTAATATTACTTCACAAAAATAAACTTATATGTATACATATCTTAAATATCCTTATTGATTCAAATTAAATAATAGTAATAATAATAAATGTGCTGATAATAATAATAAGTATAAGAAATAAATATAGTGTATATTCGTACTAATACCAAAACCATTATAAACAATAAATAATAATAATAATAAATGGGTGGAGAACTGTTCCCGTCCTCGAAAATAGAGGGGGAATTGTCTTCAGAAAAGAAAAAAAATGGGATAAGGGCGGTGGGGATGAAAGATGGAGAAGAAGGGAAGAGATGGAGAGGGCAGAGTGAAGTCGGAAGGGGGAGCGAGAGGAAGGGTCGAGGGCTGATGATGGGGGTGATTGGAGGAGAGAAAGAGGCTGGGGAGCAGCGGGAAGTCGGCCGGGGAAAAGGAGGCGTAGGGGGCGGCGCGAACCGGAGGGTTTTGGGGGAAAGGTCGGCGGGTGGCAGAGAGGAGGCTCGGCGCTGGTCGGGGAGCTCAGGCGGAGAGGTGTGGACGCGGGGCGAAGGTGAAGGGTTCCGGCGGTTAGCTCTAGGCCACGTCGGCGGAGCGGAGGTGGCGGAGGCCGTGCGGAGGACGGGGTTTGAGGCGGTCGGGAGAGGAGCGGGGTAGCGGCGAGGGAGGAGAACGGGGCTAGGTTCGGCGCCTGTGCGACGGAGATGCCAGCGGGCTGCGAGGCGGAGAAAGGGTTTTGGCTGGGCACGGTGGCGGAGAGGGCAGCGGGCGCTGGTCTGCCGGCGGCGACTCGGGATGGAGACCGCTGTGAGGCGAGAGCCCACCGGCGGTGGCGGCGCGGCACGGTGGCTTCCCGTGTGCGCATAGGGAAGATCGGCCGGAGGGTGCTCGACGTGGCGGAGGGGGAAAGCTCGACCACGCGGAGGTGAGGTTCTGTTTTTCCTCCCCCTTTCTCCTTTACTTCGTTGGGGGATGCTGGGTCTGGTGGCAGTAGTAAAAAATGGCCGGGTGGTTGCCGATTATAGGATGGAGAGGGGACGGCGTGGTGCGGTGGTGGTTGTGGGGCAATTTTTGGTTGTGGTGGTGACAGTAGGTTTGGTCGCCGGGGTAGGGATGAAGTGGTGGTGGAGTCGCTGTCAAAGCGGCAGGGTGTGGTGTCGATAGGGTTAGGTTTAGGATTTGGGGTTGAGTTGTGTCGGAGTTTGTGTCCTGCGCGACAAGGGTTTGGATGTCCGGGTTTGTCGGACGAGAAGGGACATGTATATGTAAAGGGAACTAAATAGTGGATAGGGCACGGACACGGACACGGTCATGGACACGATGCACTCACTTTGAGGATGGTGAAAATTTGGTGGATGAATAATGAATTGGAGGAGTACCTGCCTATTTATAGGATGTAGGAATTCCCAATTTGATAGGAATATGAATTATTTAAAACCCAAAAATAGATAATTTGCTATTTAATTCAAGTCAATTTAAATCCAAATCCAATTACAAATCCAATTTAAATCTAATTAAAAATCTTTTGGCTTAAAATCAATTGGGATAAATCAAACTTCAAATATCAAGATTTAAATGGCCACAATATCTTCCAAATATATTTTTCAAAATACCAATAATAATAATTTCAAAAATAATAAATATTTTTAAATATCTTTTTGAATAATAAATTACTAATATTAATAAATCTCGAAAATTATATTTTTATTTAACATAGGGTAGTAAAATTTTTTAGGAAATGTATGCACAATAATATTTATCAATAATTGCTATAAACGAAAGGCTTTGTACCAATAAATAAATAAAATAATTAGCTTGAAAGTTTGGTACGATAGCTAAAACAAATTATTACATATATTATTTTGAAACTATAAAATAGAAAAAATGTTTTTCTAAAAATATGTATGCTCGCACATATTCGCACTCGTCGAGCAATTTCGAAAAATAAAATTTTCGTACATGACGTACAATACGACTACGTAAAATACAAAATTTTAAATCAGTACAAAATAAAAAAATAAGTAGAAATTTTAGGGGTTTTACACACAGCACAAACTCGATCCTCATGCCTTGATCTCGATACAATCATGGAGTCAAAATTTAAACAAATAGTTGGCGCTCAGGAAAGTTTTGAAACCAGCTACATCTCTTTTGTTTCTTTCGAAACACAGAGATGAAAAAAATAGTTCAGGACTTCCATATTCAAACTCGACTAAAACAAGATACATTATAAGAAGAATTCGATAAAATCGAGAATCCATTCCCACTCAAAAATTACACTTCAAAAGAAAATACTGAAAGAATTAACAAAACAACTCACCCAATTTAATTTGTTGATCAAAAGTTGGCGATTCAAACGATCGATCCATTAGATCTGTTATTCAAATTTAAAAACCAATCAAGAACCAGAAAAACCTAAGACAAATCTGAATTCACAGTATCCACACCTTCACCAAACAAAATAAGAAGGAATGAAGAATCGGACCACTAACCGTTCTCTTCGATCCAGATCTACGATCGATGAAAATGATCTGCTCATGATCACCGAGAAAAGAAAAAGAGTCGAGGATCCTATCACACCACCGATCGAAGAAAAGCGCCTGCCGATCGAAGAAAAGCTCTCGTCGATCGTGTTATTCTACTTGAAGTGAGCAATGACGCTGAGGTCACAACTGTCGGTTGGAAACACCATCGTTGTCCGTCATCAATCTGAAGGATGCCTAGCTACCGGAGTGGACCGCTGCATCCATTGCCATCGCCATGACTCGACCTCTGGGAAGAAGAAGGAGTGAGAAGGAAGAATTGGCTCTGAGAAAGAAGAATAGGATTGGAAATTATTAATAGAGGTTGTGGAAATATATAGCCTGAGGGAGGTTACAATTGGCAGGAATTTGGTGGTGGTGGGTGCTACAGTACTAAGCAGCTAGGAAGAACATTCAAAAGTTGGTTGTGTGAAAATTAAAACTGAAATTCAAAATAAAAGAAAGCTGAAGAAAATGATTAAATGGATAAAGTCTAAGCTAATAGAAAAATCCCAAGCTACAAGTTAGCCCAAGACAATTAATATTAGTTTCACTCAATATTACTCAAGGAAAATAATATTCAAACTAAAGAAAAATACATTCTTTGATTTATCTTAATTATATAAAAATTATTTAGAAATTTAAAAATATAAGAAAAGTGAGGTGACAATGGATTAAATCTGCATAGAATTGGCACGCCCGACATTTCTTTGCATATTCAACATCATCTGCCAGCATGGTGGGCCAGTAATAGCCCATACGGCGCAACCAATCTTGTAGCTTGTGGCCCGGCTGGTGGGCCCCGCAGGTTCCATCATGCCCTTTTCTGAGTGCTTCTTGTGCCTTTGTACAAGACAAACATCGTAAGAGAAGTCCGTCGTGTGAGCGACGATATAGCATTTTGGTGGGTGAATCGTAGAAGAAACAAAGTGAGTGCCTCTTGACACTGCTTCTCTTGGGTCTTCATGCAGAATCCCATAGACTGCATAGTCTATAAATGGTAACTGCCAATCCCTGGTGCCTTCATCCGTTCCTACTTGTAACGAGTAGTTCTGACATACGTGTAGGGTATTCTTTGGACATACTAACTCCCGGCCCGTTACTGAAACAATATGATTAGATCCAACAGGGGCGGCCAAAGTGGCGATGAGACCGGCTAGTGCGTCGGCCTCCAGGTTCTGCAACCGTGGCCCATGTTTTATAAAGAATCCTATGAAGGTAGAGATAATGTCGATTGTAGCCAGGTGGTAAGGGATCAAGTCCTCATGTCGAACCTCGTACTGACTGCGAACCTGACTGATGATCAATTTCGAGTCTCCATAGGCCTCGATATAGTCAACCCCTAGCTGTTTGGTGAGCTAGAGTCTGATGATGAGGGTGTTATACTCTACAGCATTGTTGGTGTATGATTCCATGAGAGAATATGTACGATTGATAACTAGGTCATTTGGAGTAACAAGGACGATACCGACCCCTGCTATGATTTCACCCTTTGGCCCTGTCCTTGAGGCTCCGTCAAAGAACATGCGCCATACTGAGTTGTCCGAAACTGCGTTGGACTCTAGTACTTCATCGGGGATTTTTTTCATAAAGTTTTGAATTTTCTGGCACCGGATGAGCCACCAGGAAATCTGCTAACGCTTGGCCTTTGACTGCCTTCTGTAGGACAAACACCATGTCATAAAGAGTCAAGAGGATTGCCCATGTGGCTAGTCATGAATTCAGTGCCCTTGGCTTGGTCATAAGGACTCTGAGAGGGTTGATCCTGGATACCACATGGATCGTCTGTCTGGTCACATAATGTCGTGTCTTCTAAATGGCAAAAAGGAGGGCGAGGTATTCCTTCTCAAAAGAATTATACCGGTGCTCGGCTCCAACCATGGTTATGCTGAGATAATGTATTGCTTGTTCGTGGCCTTCTTCATTCTTTTGGGCTAATAAGGCACCAAGAGAATGATCCATGGCTAGGACGTTCAGTAGGAAAGGCTTCTCCACGACTGAGGCTACCAGTACAGGGGGACTAGTGAGGTACTTCTTGATGTCGTCGAACATGCGCTGGCACTCTTCGGTCCATCCAAAAGTGACCCCTTTCTTTATTAGTCTGGTGAAGGGTTTACATTTATTAGAGAGATTTTCTATGAACCTCCTTATATATGCCAGTTGCCCTTGTAAACCTCGAAGCTCTCAGAGGTTCTTGGGAAGTGCTATGTCAAGAATTGCTTTGGTCTTCTCTGGGTCGATATGAATTCCTTTTGCTGTGATGATAAAGCCTAAGAACTTGCCGCTGAAGATGCCTAGTAAGGACTTGGTTGGATTCATTTTTAGCTGATGTGTCCGTATTAGATCGAACACCGTCCGCAGATCATCCAAGTGGTTGGATTTGTACTTGCTTTTGACGACGATGTAATCAACATAACACTCTACCGTCTTCCAGAGATACATACAGAATATGGTACTCATTGCCCTTTGGTAGGTAGCTCCCATGTTCTTTAATCCGAAAGGCATTACTGTGTAGCAATATACCCCCTTCAGATTTCAAAATGCTGTATGCTTTTTGTCTTCGGGGAATAACTTGATCTGGTTGTAGCCGAAGAATCCATCAATAAAGGACATACGCTCGAAGCCACATGTGTTGTTAATCATCACGTCAGTGATCGGGAGGGGGAACCCATTCTTAGGACAGGCCGAATTAAGGTCTCTAAAGTCTATGCAAATTCATATCTTTCTATTCTTCTTAGTGACAGGGACGATATTTGAGACCCAATCTGGGTACTGCTCTTCATAGATGAAGTCGCTCTCGATGAGTTTATCGACCTCCTCCGTAATAGTATCCATGTTGTTGCGGCGGAACCGACGTTGTTGCTGCTTGACCGGTTTAACATTGGGCAGGATATTGAGACGGTGCATAGCAACTTGCGGGTTTCGCCTTGGCATATCTTCATAGCTCCATGCAAAGACATCGATATACTCGTGAATGAGCTGTATCAGGGACTGCCTGCCATCTTCTGTTAGACCTTTACTGATGAAGATGAGCTTAGGTGAGGCCTCATCTCCTAATTCGACCTGGACGACTTCATCTTCAGTAGGGGATTCGCACTGCTCAAAATGCCACTCCCATTAGGATCCTAAGTGCTGCATCGAGGGTTTATCTTTGAAGTATTCAAACGCTTGGTCTTCGTCCTCGACTGGAGGGTTTAGAGAGACCATGTTGGCGGATAACATTTCCCCGAATCTCCGAACGGCTCTGTCATCAGAGTACAGGGTGTCCTCTTGCTCTTAACCTGATGCTATTAGAAGATTGACCACTTCTACTGCCACATCGGAGAGAGGAATGACGTCATGCTGTGCCTCAGCGGCTGGACTACCCTCAGACTGGAGAGTAACCATGTTGGCCGTGACTATCTTCTCTTCGTAATCCAACGATATGACGTTGGCGTTAATGAGGCGCTGAATTTGCCCCTTCAACACATAGAAGTCCGGTGTTGAGTAATAGATGTACTGGTGATAATGGCAATACTTAGGATGGTCCACCTTTTCTACTTCATCGGTATTCCTGGGTGGCGGGATGGACAGTTTGCCACTCTTCGTAAGTATTTCGAAGAGCTCCAGCGTATCCTCGTCATTGAAGGAGTAAGTCTTCCTTGGCCTCTGCGCTTTCGCAGACTTGGGGTTCGCAGTTGCTGAACCTTTTGAGATATTGACGGTCATGGCATGCTTTCCTTTTTCGTCTTTAGGGTTGTTACTGTACGAGCGTCTTCCTTGTTTTTGGGTGCAAAAAAGTGTAGCCCCAGGAGCTGCACATCCTAGCCTTTCCTTTGTGCGGCATCCACTTCTATAATGAAAGGCATCCACTCCATACAGGGAGCACTGTGCCACAATTTTATAGGGGGCAGCATGTTCTTAAGGTAGGAGTCCATAAGCATAGGATCGAGTATGTCGGGTGGTAATCTGAGGGCTGTCTGTCGGAAGCGCTCGATGTATGTGCGGACAGGCTCTTTCTTTCTCTGGACAATTTTTATAAGGGTCAACATGGTCATATTCATGTGTCCTTCGTAGTATCGATCCACGAACCGAGTCTTCAAGTCTTCAAAGGACGAGATGCTGTCGTCCGGAAGACTGCAGAACCACTCATAGGCTACCCCGTGCCGGGCTTCTATACATGAATATGTTGGACAGGAGGGCGTCTTTCTTTGGCAGGTGCCCCATTACTGAGGCAAAGTACCTCAAGTATTGTCGGGGAGACCCCTTTCCTTCATAAGGTGTAAGCGTCTACGAATTGTATGTGGGGGGATAGACGACGTTATCCCACTCGGTAGGGTACGACTATCGGATCCCCATCTTCCGGAGCGTTGCTTGCTTCTTCTTGGCATCATGACCAGCATACAGCTCCTTGATGGCCTGTTGTATTTCGGCCGGTATTACAGAGCCGATAGACGATGGAGTAGATGAGGAAGGTCCTGCCTGATTGGCAGTAGGCAACCTGTTCGATTCGTCATTGGTTGGAAGATCACGTGCAGGTGTAGACAGGGGGGCCATGCTACTCTTGAGGTCATTATGACCAAAGACAGGGTCTTCATGGTGTCTGTCAGCGTATCCAACTTCGTCTCGAGGACTTCGATATGCCTGAGATCTTAATTATTGTCTTCCTCATTGTCGTCGGCCATAAAGACAGACCGAGTGTGAGGGTGACTCGAGGGAGCCGTGGATCCTTCAGTTTCTGCATCAGATGCATGAGTCCCGCTACCCTAAGGATATACCGTAATATTGTAATCTTCTCCGAACTCAGTATGGTTGCTACCCCCGGTCTGGTGACTGGCTGCGCCAATGGAGACATTTGTGTCGTATTACGCCTCGTCAGATTAGAACATATGGTTGTTGTGCATGGTAGGAGGCTGGCTACCCCCAATTTTTGATAAGGTATCCAATACAGATTTGGAACGAGTGCCTTGGAACACACCTGCATCGGATACCTTAGCTTTGCTGTTCTCTGACTTCCACTTCTGTTTAGCCACCGATATGGGTGGATTCTGGAAAGGCTCTTTGAAAGCCCTAGAACCCTGTGCCGTGTAGCATGTGGAGATGCGGGGATGTCTTCTCTATGTCTCACCGACCCCCTGTTAGGCCTCTAGCGTGGAGTAGAGTCTCTGGAAGACAGAGTGCCAGCTTGGCGATGGTGTAGCCGTCTATTGATAACAGCAGTTGATGATAATATGGGTACATGGGTGACTTGATTTAGGTACGTCTTATGCCACAGATTCTTCTTCTGCTTGGGAGAGGGTTGTCTCTTCTGTCGTAGAACTCCCATTGTACATGCAGGGAAGCTGCATGTAAGCACGGTCAGAGCGGGTCTGGCGAGGAAGCCTCCTATCGTGCCTGCGAGAACGCCGTTCGCATGGGTTCCTCTCCGTGGGACGTACCCCTGGCTTGGCTTACGCACAAAAGTACCCAAGTGGAAGGAAGATTCAACTGGTTGAGGCATCAGAGCGCGAGAGCCAGTCTTGTATATCTTTCTGTCGGCTGTGCGTGTTACTGTCAACACGGGCCTCTGGTCTCTCGCTGGTGTCGCACGCTTGTTGTAAGAAGCGCAAGCCACCTGGGATCTCTTTCTACTACCCCTACCGGGTGAGTAGTATTCAGAGTCCATTGAAGGCTTACCTGAAGGGAAAGTGATTCTGTCGAAGACAGATTTCCTTGGCGGCAATACTCCCGTCTTGAGGGGTTGGACCCGTATGCACTTCCTTTGGCGTCGTTCCTTCGTCAGATCAACCATGGAGCCACCATCTTCTTTGCCATGCTTTTCCAGGACAGAAATCTGGCGAGGGTATAAGACTGTAACAGCCGGGATCTTCTATGTGGCCTTGACGTTGAGGGGGTTCGGAGATACTGTTTCCGTCGTCATGCTGCTGGCTAGAGCCGCCTTAGGCCTCCAGACACGTCGAGTCTTCTTCGGTTGTATGAACCGCTTCGAAGTCTTCAACTTTTTATCAGAGAGGAGATCTTCAAAAGCCTGCTGGTCGAAGCGTGCGACCAGCTTGTCTTGAGAAACTTCCAGCAAGTTGTCACCAGATTGCGTCACCGCTTTCTCGTTGGATGAGAAGGTAGTCGCCAGTAGAGTCACCATTTTGTTCAACGTAACAAAAGGTTGAACGAACTTTTTGCCTTATTGAACGTATATGGTATCTGTGTATAAAGAAGGAAGTCCTAAGAAGGATATTCTAAGTACATGGAGTAGAGATTTCTGGGAAAGTGTGACGGTGGAGATCGAGCACTGCAACGGCTCCTTTACTTCGTTGACAATCTGACGACGAATCAACCTTGCTATGGCTCTCTGGCCCCTTTGATGGGACTCTGGGGTCACCGATCAAGAGGTTGTCTGGATGAGAAGATCCTTTGAAGATGGTTGGTTGGTTCTTTGGTTGATAGGTGGATGAGGGTGGTCGACTCTTCGTGGATGGACGTCACAGAAGCTTTGAAGGTTATCGATTTTCGATGTTCCCTCTGTCGATTTTTGATGCTTTGGTGGAAGAAGAACTCCTTCTATTTATAGAGAACCGAGCATATATGCGGTGTGCATTAGGGTTCCTGAGATATGAAAGAATCTGCCATCATTACACGGTGCGGACTTCTGCGGCGCTGACACGTGGCAGACATCGAGATTCTCCTCAAAAGAGATCCTTGGTGGTTTTAAATATAACCGAAGTAGGTGACACATGGCGTGTTCCGATTTGCTTGCTCAGATAGAGCCGAGTAAATCTTTAGTTTTTTCTTAGATTTGGAGTCTAATTGATCCTCGTCTAAGATTTACATCAATCTGATATGATATCAATAATGATTTAATCCCAATTTTCTCTACAAGGGGCGGTTTAAACAAACCAATTGGGGTAGACCCACGCTTCCTATACCTCTGGTGAGGACTAAGTACTGCTGTGCTTCTGTGGCGACGAGTAGACCATATTTTTGGAGACGACGGAAACTATGTGCTTTCAGGCGACGAATGGACTTGGCTTCGAATGACAACGAGACTTCTGTTCGTATAGAGCAACTTACGAAGATGTGTTTCGGGCTACCAGAGTCACTATGCTGTTAGAGACAAGTAGGCTTGTACTTCAGGTTGGTGAGATTACTGTGCTTTTGGAGCGACAAGTTGACTTGCATTGGTTGCGAAAGGAGTTCCCAAGTCTCTTATAAAGATATGACTTAAGCTTCTGATCCGGAGCAGATGACTGCGCCATAGGAATGGAGATGGTGTGAGCATATCACCATACTGCGTCTCATGCAGACAGAGGTAAGTAGCTGCGCCTCTGAATAGGGAGACGTTGGCTTCAAAAGGAAGGGTATGACGCCCTTACGCGTCTCAGATTGGCGCAGGTAGATAGTTGTGCCTCTGGAGTGAAGACAGTGCCTTCTGGAATAAAAAAAAGAGAGGAGGGCCCTACCACCAACTTGTTCCTGAGGTTGGCGCAGGCAGGTGGCCGCACCTCTAGCTTGAAGACTCTGGCTTCTTCAAAGTGCTGAGTTACTGATATACTTCTGAGAGCCTACGCCCACTAGAATATCAGAACATGCTTCGGTGGAGGTCAATCCTCCAACGTGTGTATCGAGAAGAAGGAAGGTTGCGCTTCGATGAAGATTGCATCCCTTGTAGATCCTTCTAGGCTTCTGTCGAATCTGTACTAGATCTTTTGTAGAAGAACATAATTAGTCCCTTATGTGCGGTCTTGATGTGTCTGTACTAGACTTTGGTAGACATGACAATGAAGGGGCTTCTCCCCATATCTTCTGTTTTGTCTTTTTAGCAGTGAATCTCAATCTTCTGCATCTTCTGCGCTTTGGGGAAGGGATGTCTTTAGTTGAGATATTTTATGCTTCTACAGGGTTGACCGAAGTCGGTCAGAACTCGGACCGAACTCGGTCAGAGTTCTGCCAGAGTTCTGTCACTTCAGAACAAGAATGGAATGAACCTAATTGCATAGGTATTGAGGGATTTTTGGATATGTTGAGTTTTGATATATAGGTAGGCATTTTAGAAAGGTGGACTGGAGTTAACCTAAGCCAGTAATATCCAATCGATTTTATATTTCATATCCTAGACTCAATAAAGATAAAAATACAGAAGAAATGTAAAACTTGACTCGATATTGATTTCGGTACAGATCGCTTTTGGATGATGACTTGAAAGCTTGTTTGTAGATGCAGTACGTTCTTTTGATAATGATTTCAATGACCAGAAATATTAGCAGTTCATATATTTTGTGTATCGACTTAAGTCGTTGTTTATTATCAAAATCAGGTGTGATCATTAAGCAATGGGCCAACAATGTCGACGTGTTAGAACTCTTCAACGTGCTGATGAAGGACGATAAGCTCCAACTTCCTCCCCCTAAGGTCCAGATGAGGTGGGCAAGATGGACAATCCCATATACTGTCACTACCATCGATATGTTCACCATCAAACACATGACTGTTATGTGTTGAATAAACAAATACGACGGCTGAATGATGCCAAGGCCCTCTCAATCGACTTTGAGGATAAGACTGTAACAATAAACAAGGTGAGCCTCAAGTTTGGTAGCATCATCCCGATTCCCAAGGCAGCGATGGAGGTCGTTAACCCCCCTCCAGCCCGTGAGAACACCAAGGGGTTGGTTCCACGTACAACGTCAGGAGATGAAGTTATGTAGGTCCACCCCGATCTCACTCCGGATGCGATGTAACAGATGATACGTCCCGCCAAAGGAAAGAAGTCCAAGTCGGGTCGCATGATCTCCACCGCGATCGATGAGGCGCTGGTAGGCAAGACCCGGTCAGGTTTATCCAGGCAACCCAGCTCCGGAGGAAGATGTACTTCTACCTACTATGACTACTGCACCTAATACTTTGGAGCTGGTCTGTCCCAGCCCCTGTGACAGATAAACAAAAACAGAAGGAGACTGGTTTTGATAAACTACTTAAGAAGGATCCTGCAGTGGGGTTTATCAAGCCATATAACTTTGACATGTTGGCACAGTTTGCCAACGTTCCTGCAAGATTGTCCCTCTTTGAGCTTCTCCGTCTATCTAAAGAGACCCGGGCTGCCTTGAGCGAGGAGTTACAATATGCCGACTCCTCCTTCAGTCAGATCTAGCAGCCTGAAGATGAGCCTACAACTTGCCCACGTAGTCACAGTGTGGTCAAAATGATTACAAACATCACTTTCTATCAGAAAAACATATTTTGTTGAAAAATAACATGCACAATAGACCTATGTACTATATAGGATGTATTGGCGACATCAAAGTGGATCAGATGCATATCGATCCTGGATCTTCTCTCAATATCATCTCCCGGAGCCAGCTCCAGACTCTGTGCATACCGATGCATCATCTGTCTGCTTCCAACATATATATCAACGGCTTCAATGCCAGCAAAAGCAGTCCGTTGGGCAAGATTTACCTTAAATGTCAAATAGGTGACTTGCAAATGGAGGTGACATATTATGTCATCGATGTCTTGGTTCGACGTTTATGGATACATGAATACGTGATAGTGTGTCGTCCACGCTCTACCAATGCATAAAGTATGTTGATAGCAACTGGCGGGCCACAATGGAGTTTGCTGATATCGATCCCTTCGAAAGGATCAAGGCCTACTATGTTGACACATGTCTCTATTTGTCAGCCCATTAGGAGGAACAAGACGCTGGCGTCGACGATTAGGCAGAGGCAAAGGTAATTTTTGATGAGCCCATAACGGTTTGCCTCAAGGAACATGCTTCTAACACATCAGCTCCCCTAGTAGTCAAACACCAGAGGAGGGCCGAAGAACCTCTCATGGCTAAACTATATAGAAATCTACAAGAACGACTTATGGTAGAACTCCTAAGAATAGCTCCCTGGTCGCCATTAACAGAGAACCGACCAGTTGTAGAGACCCCGAGACCTCTAATTGTCAAACTACGGAGAAAAACTCCTAAACCTCCACTCGCCGCAATTACAGATAGTGAGTCTGATGAATACTGCTCATGTTGATCTACCATCACAGGATGATGTAATCCCCAATGGCCAAATTCCATATTATATCAATAAAGGGTTATATTTGAATTATTCTGATCTTGTACAATGGAATGTTATGTATACCTTAGATAATGCTTTAGGATCACTACAAACACAAATAACACACGCTAATGTTGTAAACCGAGTCCTTCCATCCCGACATGCTTATTTTATAGTTCAAGACATAAAATGGAGTAGAAGCCCATTATCTTTGGAAAGATCGAACGTCACCAAGACCTCTCCCCAGTTGAACCGGAGCTCGATAATTACAAGATACAGATATACCATAATACCCCTCAAGAAAAATACCTCATCCAAAATATAGGTTATGACTTGAATAGTGGTAAGGATTTAAACTATGGTAAAGGTCGACGCATGCCCGTACGCATTTTTGCCCCAAAAGAGAAGCCTCAAGATTACTACAATCACAGTCATCGTGGGCTAGGCTTTGTAAAGCCTCCAACAACTCCAGTAGGTTTGGAAGCCAAGATTGGGATGCACTCTTACTCATTCGAATCCTCTACATAGGACGCCGATACAAGCATCGGTCAGATCTTTAGGACGACGTTGTCTGTCGACATGGCATCGACGAATCCTTTTAACAAGGATGATGACCATATGCTAGAGTTCTTCGAAAAAAATCTTCGGCCCAACGCCTAGGATATCAATGGGAGTTTTATTTCGAGCAACGAGAACCTCCTACCGAAGACGAGGTCATACAAATCAACTTAGGGGATGAATCTTCGCCCTAACCTATCTTTATTAACAAATGTCTATCGAAAGAAGACTGTGAATCCTTCGTACAGCTTAACCAGGATTATATCGATGCTTTGCCTCGAGTTATGAAGATATGTCGGGGTTAGATCCAAAAGTTGTGATGCACAAACTCAACATCCTGCCAAACGTTAAGCTTGTCAAATAGCAACAGCAACATTTTCGTCTCGATGTCATGTATACCATCGAAACTGAGATGAATAAACTTACAGCAAGAGATTTCATTCCCGAAGAACAACATCCATATTGGTAGCCACCGTTTTTTTGTCACCAAAAAGAATGGAAATATTTAAGTTTATATAGACTTCCGAGATCTAAATTTAGCTTATCCGAAAGAATAATTCTCCCTCCCATTCACTGACGTGACGATCAACAACACATGTGGCTTCCAACGCATGTCTTTTATGGACGAATTTTTGGACTACAACCAAGTCAAAATGTTCCTGGATGACGAAAACATACATCATTCTGAACACCAAAAGGAATCTACTATTACACAGTGATGCCATTCGGGTTAAAAAATGCAGGTGCAAAGTATCAGCGGGCTATGAGTACCATATTTCATAAACACCTCCAGAAAATAGTAGAATGTTATGTTGATGACATCGCTGTTAAAAGTCTGAGTAAGGGCGAGCATCTGAAGGACGTGAAGACAGTGTTCGATCAAATACGGATACATCAGATAAAGATAAACCCAACCAAGTCTTTCTTAGGAGATTCTAGCGGCGAGTTCCTGGGTTTCATTATAACGACAAAGGGCATTTATATAGACACTGATGAGACCAAAGCCATCATTGACATGGATTCGGCGAAGAATCATAGAGAGCTTTTTGGCCTGCAAGGGTGTTTGGCGTACATCCAGAGATTCATATCAAATCTTTCCTGGTGATGCTAAACCATCACCAAGCTAATGAAGAAGGGAGTTTCTTATGTCTGGACCAAGGAGTGCAAGCAAGCATTCGACAACATTAAGAAATACCTTACGAATACCCCAGTTTTGGTGGCCCCAGTCGTCGAAGAACCTTCTTACTTTATGTTCGTGCAATGGACCATTCTTTCGGTGCTTTGCTCGCTCAGAAAATCGAAGTAGGATATGAATAAGCCATCTACTACCTAGGTCAGATGAAGATTGGCCCTGAACACTTCTACAATCCTATTGAGAATGAGTTCTTGGCTCTAGTGTTTGCCGTACAGAAAACTCGTCATTATATGGTAGCGTAGACAATCTACGTTATTTCTCGGGTCAATCCCCTCAGAGTTCTCACAACTAAGCCGGGAGCACTAAAATCACGATTAGCCACATGGGCAATCTTACTATCACCGTACGACACGGTGTTCGTTACGCAAAAGGTAGTCAAAGGTCAAGCACTTGCTGATTTCCTGGCGGCATACCCTATATCGGAAACGTTAAAATTCTGTGATGGTCATCCAGATGAGGTCTTCGAATCCAACACAATTATAGAGGATACCATCTGGCGAATGTTCTTTGACGATGCCTCAAGAATTGGACATAAGGGCAAAATTGTTGCAGGATTGGGGGTGGTCCTAGTTACCCCTGAAGACCCTTATTGTTGGACTCCAACTCGCTAAACATATGGACATGCTCCATTACCATCAGGCTGAGGTCGACATAATTTTGACCTTTTACAGGGTTTTTTATAGAATATGTACCTTGGTTGTAGAATCTAGAGGTTGATGCTCTCGCTGGCCACGCCGCTTCCTTAGTAGCTTTCGTCGATACCTAATACGCTGTCACAGTGCTTGGTCGAGAATTAGTGTGTCCCAGGAACAATTTATACATTTGTTTGAACTACTCATTACAAATAGATACTAATATTGACGTTAGGGATTGGCAATTCTAATTCATAGACTATGCAGTCTACGGGATCCTTTTCGATGACCCGAAGGAAGCCGCTTTCGTCAGAAGACACTCTTTCCGGTTCTATTACGATACAACCATAAAAATGTTGTATAGCTGATATTATGACACACTCCTCCACCGTTGCCCGTCGTATGCGAAAGCAATAAAAGCACTCTAGGAAGCATATGATGGTACTTACGATAGCTCACCAACTCGTTCCTAAGTTGCAGGACCGACTCCGACGTATGGGCTATTATTGGCCCACGATAAAGGCAGATGTTGTTAAGATCCCAAGAAGTATAGAGCTTGTCAGCTACATGCCGACTTCTTCCATCAACCATCCAAGTTTCTACACCCCACGGCTGCGGCCTGGCCATTTGAAGTATGGGGTATAAACATCATTGGATCGATCAACCCTCCATCCTTTAAAGGCACCAGTTCATCCTCGCAACTACCAACTTCTTTTCTAAGTAGGTAGAGGCGATACCACTGGTTAAAGAGAAAACCTCCAATGTGATTAGCTTTGTCAAGCCCCACGTTATCTATTACATTGGGGTGCCTCGAAGGATCATGCACGACAATGGCCCTCAGTTTATAATCCACGCCTTCCATCAGTTTTGTGATAAAATTTGAATACAAAATGTAGCCTCGATAGCCTACAATCCAGCAACAAATGGATTGGAAGAAGCGTTCAACAAAACAATCGTTAAGCTACTCAAGAAAGACGTATCATTCAATAAATGCAATTGGAATGAGAAGCTGGGCGAATGTCGTTGGGGTTGCGGTACGACGATCCGGACCCCAACTAGCAATATGTCTTTCTCATTGGTGTAAGAAAGCAAATAAGTCCTTCCCCTGAAAATCCAGATCCCTTCTCTATGGGTAGCTATTACCAACCAGTTGATAGATGAAGCTAACCAACGCCGGCGATTATAAGAGCTGGAAGCACTCGACGAAAAATGTCTTTTGGCTCAATAACACATTGAGCTATATCATGGTCAAATTTTTAAAGACATCAACAAAAAGGTAAAGGAAAGGGCATTTCAATTGGGTGACCTTTTATTATCAGTAAGAAGACTAATGGTCATGACCCACAAGACAGTCGGGAAGTTCCAGCCAACTCGTAAAACCTAACGGTAAAGGAAAGGGCATTTCAAGTGGGTGACCTTTTATTATCAGTAAAAGACTAATGGTCATGACCCACAAGACAGTCGGGAAGTTTCATGGTCAAGTCTGTGTATTCTAACGGTGCCTACCAACTCGTAAAACCTAACGGAGATTTGCTAATGATGTCGATCAATGGCAAGTTTCTAAAAAATTACTTTGTCTAGCCATAGCATGTACTTCTCTATCCCTAGCGGAGCCTAACAAAAGTGTAGAGTTTTTTGCTGTATCTCATCGCAAGTGGAGCCAAAAAAATATGCAATACGGCCCAATTGCCCTCAAAATGCCTCATGTTTTACACCCCAGCAGGGGTCACAAAGTTTCTCCTAACATAGTTCACCTCCATATTTCCTCTGAACTACCCAATTGTCATATTCCCCTGCTAAGTTCAGGAAACTTGTCCTCAAAGACCACTTGCTCTAGGATATTTCCTTGTAATTTTTCCCAGTAGAAAAATATTCACGTTCATATCACCTCTGAATTATTCTCTACGTTCCTACATAATTCTATCTTACCCTGTTTATGTAACCTCTTAATAAGATGCTTCTAAACAAGTATTTTACATGTCCATATTACCTCTGGATAAATATTTTTTTGGCAACCCCTGTGTCGCTATAATCCCAATAAGAAAATATTCACATCCATATCACCTCTGAATTATTTCCATATACCCCCACAGAGTTATACCTTTCCATATTCATATAACCTCTGAAGAAGACAACTCTACTATAATTTAGTGTTTACCTTGTTCACACCACCTCTGAGGAAGATAACTTTCATCATCGCAAAGTTTATAATAAGAAAATGGACAAGAAGATAAAGTCTTTATTTTTTTGGCACCAAATAGGAAGAAGGGACTACATTTCAAAAAGAAAAAAGTTCCTTTCTAAACCAAAAGAGAAAGAGAAAGAACAACAAAAAAAACAAAAAGCTACACAACTTGCCATTGCGACGCCTGAGAGTCTTGGCCCGAGCCTAGACAATCACTGAGGCCCAACGTTCAGCTTCACTGCGCACCATTGTCTCGTCATCATAGGTAGTGAATTTTTCATATTTGGCGTTCAATTCTGCCTTTCGGTCGGTCAAGCTGCCACATATCAAGCATATTCTACTACCTTATGATGATGGGTTTCTTGCTTTATAGCTGCCTATAGTGACTCAGCCGTCATTTGAGTTGTTTTCTCCTAGAGTAGACAAATTTGCTCGTAAACCTTCGAAAGACGTCGGGCCAAGATCTCCTGGAGGCTGACCTGAGTTTCTTTGGCAGCTGCAAGCTCAACTTCCTTGGCACTAGCTTCATCCAAGTCGTGTTGAAGATCTTCCTAGCTAGATAAATTGGCTAACTTGGCTTCAAAAACATTAGCCAATAGCCTGCTATGCTCTTCCTCCACGAGAGATGTGAGATCATTGGATTGAAGGACTTACATCTCAACTATGTGATGTTCCAATTCACCTAACATTACCTCCAGAGCATCGATCGTAGCCTCGTTACCTTGATGAGACCTTATCGCGACTACCTGTAAAAGTGCTGAAGTCTTGGCCACCACAAAAGATTGACCACGCTCCAACATGTTTGACACCGCCTTTTCAAAATGGTGTAAAATATCTTAATGCTAAGATTCACGTTGTCATCTGCCTTAACTGAAGACATAGGTGTCATTAGATCCGTATGACATGACCATTCCAAACGATCGCACACCAGCTACATTTTGGGTTTCCAGGTCCAAAGACATCTCTGAGCCTCCCAAAGCAAGTGTTGAGCTAAATTCCACTAAA
Organism: Iris pallida; assembly: GCA_029216955.1. Taxonomy (NCBI): domain Eukaryota; kingdom Viridiplantae; phylum Streptophyta; class Magnoliopsida; order Asparagales; family Iridaceae; genus Iris; species Iris pallida. Next base: position 1,425,305 of record JANAVB010013398.1, read on the forward strand.
GTAGAGGCTCTGAATAATATTGGTTATGCCACTGTAGGAACAGATACTGACCCTTCCCCCAGGAAAACTACACCGACAGTTGTCCAAGAACAAGGAGGTACAGGAATGTAGAAGCTTGGAAAAGAATAAAGAAAAGTCCATGCGGCCAAGGATCCCCATGCGGCTCAGGAGGCCCATGCGGCTCAAGGATCCCTGCGGCTCAAGAGTCTATGCCGCTCAAATAATCCCATGCGGCCCAGAGAGGAGCCACGTGGCCTTCAACAGCTCTTCCCGTTGTCTTTTGCTGTATTTAATGCCCTAACGGCTGACAGCTCTGACAAATGACAGCTCTGACATAAAGGCGCAATAATGACTGACATAAAGTGTCACGCCCCAGAACCAGAATACTGGAGAGCGGGGGCAGACATTGCCAGCTACGTATATTGAAATAGAAAACATCTCAACTATACGGTCACGGCTGTCTAGATATGAGGGTTTACTACAAGCCAACGGTCTCTTATGGTCAAGCATATTGTCTCAATCTCAAGCAAGTAATATAATCACAAGATGTTTGACCACCAAATATACAATAAAAGGCGTCCCAAATATCACATATTCAGCTGATCATGAAGCTAGTCGTTACAAAATGTTAGGACTAGCAAGAGTTTAGTCGTACATGATCAACCCTAGGATTTGTTAATCGTGTTACAGCCCGTAGGCAGACAGTAAGTAAGGTTGCAAACGAGCTAACACTTGCTCGGCGGCTAAACGCCTTAAAAGAATATTTTTACAAGGGAATGGGAGAGCAAAATAAAAACCCACTCGTTGCCGGGATTCCTTCTAGTATTCACCATCTGGCAGGAAGGTTGGGAGATCCTCGATAGCTGCTCCAAAATTTGGCCATACAAAACCAGCTGGGTCAGATCCCAGAAAGAGCAAGTGCCACAAAGGAGGCTTCACTTAAGAACTAAAACCAGCATGTCAGCACATAAATCATAGGTGAAATAACATAAGACATGAGTTAAAGAAAGCAGGATGATAAACGATAAGATAACTAATGGACTATTCCGGTAACCAAGTTACAACCCGTAAACCAAACAAGGACCGGGATTGTAACCCTTCACCTGAACAGAACTTAGCCTCGAACCAATTATCGATAAAGTAAAGCATAAACAAGCATGTCCGGAGATATCCATGCACTGGATCTAGGCAAGACTAGATAAGATAGGACTCCATCCATCATTCATGGCCAAGCAAAGAGTACGGCTTGATACTTAACTAACTAGGGTTATCACAAGCTTAGTTACTAGCAAGATGCAATGAGGTACGCCTACAGCCACAAGCCCTGCAGACTATCCAGGTTATCCAGACGCAAGGTTCAAGCTTAGAGTTATTATGCCTTGTTAGGTGACTTGGATGCAACACATGACGGTGTGCATAGTAATCGTTTCATGTAGTACCCCACATAACAGTGAGCTGGAAATGTGTCCTACTCGTCGGCAGGCTACAAGTCCATCAAGGAATGCGCCCAGATAACAGGATTGCTTGTAGCCGGAATACCTCTCTATATGCTCTACTTGATCAATCTAGTCATTAACCTAGTCAGATTCGGTATGAATCCCTGACCGTGGTAACCAGGGATACATGTCCTAGACATGATGCGAGACAAGACTGGTTGCTTACACAAGCACATTCAATACAATCACCCACGGTGTCAAGAATTCACTTAGCATGTCAGGTTAGCCGACGCAACAGCGTATCAAGGTTATCGTGTCAAGATTACTTGTCAAGGGTGCACCACGGCGGGTCACCATCATGTCATGTTACTTATCAAGATTACTTATCAAGGCAAGGGTGCGTCACAACGGACCACCATCAAGAATTATCATGTCATATTACTTGTCAAGAGTGCACCACGACGGGTCACTAATCATGCAATTTCATCACTAAGCCTTGTTCCGATTAACATTCATAAATACTGTCATGATCATATCGGGTTCATGTCAAGTTTACATCAAAGGCGTAAGGATATAAAATGGATACAAATTCATAAAAGGGGAATATGGGGACATAAAGCACCCAAGGGGGTGCAAGGGGTAGCGTACGCTCAGGACATGCGTACGCTCAGGTCAGGGCACGCTCAAGTCTGCGTACGCTCAGGCCAGGGCACGCTCAAGTCTACGTACGCTCAGGCCAGGGCACGCTCAAGTCTGCGTACGCTCAGGCCAGGGCACGCTCAAGTCTGCGTACGCTCAAGTCTGCGTACGCTCAGGCCAGGGCACGCTCAAGTCTGCGTACGCTCAGGCCAGGGCACGCTCAAGTCTGCGTACGCTCAGGCCAGGGCACGCAAGACATACGCTTCCAACAGAAAGCGTACGCAAGAGACACGCTTCCAACAGGAAGCGTACGTAAGAGACACGCTACCAACAGGAAGCGTACCCAAGAGACACGCTTCCAACAGGAAGCGTACCCAAGTCTGCGTAAGCTGCGCTGGAGAGCGCGCGCAGCTCAGTGGCGTAAGCTAAAAAGCTCTGCACACTGCTCACTGTCTTCTCCAAACCAGCAAGAACTCCATGGTTTGAACCCAAGGCTTCAAAGGTCCATAACTTGGTCAAAACAAGTCCAATTCCAACTTTTCAAAGGTCAAAATTGGGTAGAAGAAAATTTCCTACGACATGGAACCATCAAACTTGAAAACAAAGAAGTTTGATAGATCAAAACCACCAAATCCAAAAATAACTAATTTCTAGATCAATAAAATTTAAAGCCTCAAAATGGAAAATGACAAGTTCTAATGTGTTTTAGAAACATGAGGAGAGGCTAATGGAACAATAAAATAGGCTCTCTTGTGGAAGCAAGTTGCACTTGCCTATGGGTGTGGAGAGTTGGGTGGAGGAAGAAGAAGAAGAAATTAATGGAGGAAGTAATGAAGAGAGAGAGTGTTACGGGGGATTATAAAGAAGGTGGGATGTGGTGTGTTGAGGGTGGAGCATAGGCTAAGGTGTTCCAATACACATTAAACTAAACCAAAACAACCCAACCCAATTAAAACCGAGCCATGTCAAAACCCAAAATACGAGAAATATCGAAATTCCACAAGTTGAAAAAAATAAAAATACATGCCAAAATCCAGATACGAGTATAAATATCAAATACGGGAAATATAGAAAATGAGGGTGACATAAATGAGCGTTCCCATGGAAGAGGAGGAGATCTTCTCACAGCTGGCAGAATCCACCGAGCCCCGAGGCATGCGGCTGCTGTATTTATGCGGCAACATTCTTCATGCGGCCGCCTACTTCATGCGGCCATGCATCTTCATGCGGCTGCATCCTTTATGCGGTCGCCCATCAGCATGCGGCTGTCTATCCCCATGCGGCTGTCCATCAGCATGCGGCAACCTATCCCCATGCGGCTTCCCATCAACATGCGACGACCTATCCCCATGCGGCTGTCCACCTTCATGCGGCTGTTCATCCCTATGCGGCTGCCCATCTTCATGCGGCCGTTCATCCTCATCCGGCCCACTCATATGCGGCTCTGCCAAGATGACCCAATGGAGACACGTGGCACTTTTCACGATGATTGAGACACGTGGCAGTCTTATCTTCCTAGGATCGTGGGCGCTAACAAATCCTAACAAAATTAGATTTGCTGCAATCATAATAATTGTCCAGATTGAGCAAATCAGACACATGGCAAGCCATCACAAGTCACGAATATTCATGGTAATCAACATTTATTGCCCACAGAGATTTGATGCAATCTTATTAATTGCTTACATCTATTATATTCAAGATGAGCGGCCCAGATTCATTGATCCTTAACCACCGACTTTTGAGAATGGGCAATCATTGTAAACCCTAATGATGCCCTCTCACTCTTATAAATAGCAAGGTGTCATTCCCTTGCAAAGGAGCCAACCCAGACCCCGGATCCAGAGAGTCAGAGAGAGAATATACAGAGATCGAAAGGACAGAGGAGCATATAAAGAGAGAACATGGAGAGCATTTCTTCGTCAACGCCAAGCAGTTCTTCTCCAGAGCCAAGCCTGCACCCGATCGTCCAAGGAGTAAGGCAGAGCTGCCGTTGCTTTCCCGAGCCTCTATCGTCACCCCCCAGAATCTAAAATAAATAATTGTACTTAGATTGCTGTACCTAGGTTTTCGTCCCTAGGCTTTCTTTGTACAAGAGAGTTTGTATTGTGAGTCTAAGTTCAGTCCTCCTATATAAATTGTTTTGTACTTTTACAATCAATGGCAAACACGATGGCGACTCTGCTGGGGACAAACTTCTCCACGGCTGAGGAGTTGGTAACACAATCGGATACAGCCAAACTTGGCTCCACGCAACAGAAGATGGTCGTCCGCTTCGACCAACAGGCGTTTGAAGAAATGCTCTCCGACGGGAGCACTGGCCCGGTCCAAAAGCAAACCCGCACAAAGAAGGCTTGCAGGGAGTGGAGGCCAAAATCATTTGCTCCTCCCCAGGCCCTGGACGGAGTACTCTCTGCTACCCATGACGGCGAAGGCGACTCTCATGCGACCCCACTTCAAGCCATAGAGGACTCTGTTGTCCCCAAGTTCGGCAGAGGAAAGTACTACGATGCTGGACTTGCAGGGACAAAGAGTGATTCTATGTGCTCCAGGAAGAAGCCGAACGCTCCTGCGGCCAAAATCGCCAATCGCATGCCTGATGCTCATGCGGCTGAAACTGCCAGCCGCATGAAGAATATCCATGCGGCCAGAACTTCCAGCCGTATGGAGAAAACTCATGCGGCCGAGACTTCCAGCCGCACGAAAAAAGCCTATGCGGCTACAACTGCCAGCCGCATGAAGAGTGTTGACTCCAGCCGCATACTACCTGCTCCACGCAGCTCAGGCTCAGTCTTCGATCGCCTCTCCTATGGTCCTGATCTCTCATGTGCCCAAGAGAATATGTCTGACTCTCTGCAGCACCATTTTGACTCTTCTTATTATACGCCTTCAGGCGCTCGAGTGAAGAAGTCAAGGGCAGCGTGAGCTCGACGAGCTCAGTCGGCTGTCCCAACCTCTGACCATTCGAGCGCTCCACATACTGTTATACGGACCTCTGATAGGAAGTTGTACAGAACCACTCGAGTCCAGCCCCCGGCGACAAACGGACAGAGTGGTTTCCAAAAGTCTCCCAAAACCCAGGAAGCAAATATGGTCGTTCCAGACCCGTCTGACTTGCGTGAGGTTAACCTCCACAAACGCAAGGAAAAAGAAGAGGCCCCGATATGCAAATAGTCCTTCCACGGACATTACTGCACCCAAATCATTGTCAACTGCTGTTGCAGTAACGCAACCGCAATAGAAGACCGGCAATCTGTTTTCCAAAGGCTGCAACGACCAAGCTCAGAGGACGAAGCGCCTCCCGTCGTCTCTTACAACTCCGCTCAGAAGATCCCCGCCGATGGGAGAGGGAAGAAGATAAACGTTTCCAGTCCAAAGATTTTAACCACTGTGACTAAGAAACTGTCGTCTAAACGGTTGTCCACCACCGGAGTTTTCTAAGGTACCCGTTCGAAGATGAAATCTACTATAGTAGGAGATTCATCATCCACACCACTAGGGGTTACTGAAACAGGGGGTAGCACTCCTCAGAACATCCACGATAATCCGATGTTCCAAGGAGACGAGGCCGAGAAAACAACTCTTCCGTCAGATACAGCAGATGCCGACGTCCCCGAGGACGTCCACGACTCTTAAGATGAAGCAAGCTCTGAAGTTGGGGGTACTATTCCATTTGAGTCTGAACTAGAGGAGAACATTCCCATATACCCCGATGACTTCTCGGTACAGGGGTATGACTCGGAGGGCACGTTCTCCACCATTCCTTCCACCTTCCCTCATGAAAAGACGGTGTTCATGACGGACAGCAACCAAGGTGGTTCCAGTGATCGTCAACGCATCGACACTCTGGAGGCCATACTGTATGCCTTGATCAAGTCTGTAGATGAGATCAAAGCGGCTCTTCCAACTCTGTAAGGAGGGACGCCTGGCCAAATAAGCACGGGTCCCGCGATCAATGTAGACTCAAATTCAGCGGTACCAAACCTGGGCAATAATCCTTCTGAGATGTCGGCTCCCACCGCTGCGGATGAGGCCAGAGAAGCAAGAAAAGAGGTCCAGGAGCTCCACGCCATGTTTCACGCTCAAGAAACCTCTCAAGACCTCAAGATACGGCAACCATACCCTGCTGCATGGAGGGATGTCCCCTTCCCACCAAGATATAAGCCGTTCAACATCAATCCCTATGATGGCAAGACCTCCGCGAGTCCGTACATCACTTACTTCGAGGTCACCACCGACCATCTGCCCCATGACGATGCCATCCTCACATGATTATTCATTAGGGCATTGGAAGGAGTCACCTTCGACTGGTATCGCAACCTGCCAGACAACTGCATCCACTCCTTCGCCAGCTTCAAGCACATGTTCTTGGAGAGATTCTACGAAGTAGGACAGGACATCACAATGTCCACCCTCATGGACGTCGTCCAAGGGGAGAAAGAGCTGACAAGGAACTATATTGAGCGGTTTCGCCAAACCGTAATAAAGTTGCCGTCCGGTAACCCAAATTCCTCCTAGATTGAAATTTGTCAAAAGAGATTGCTCCCAACAATCAGTCTTTGGATGGGCGAAAGTCAATTTAAGGAGTGGAAGACGTTTATCATCAGTGCCACTAGCGTCGAAGAACGGTTGAAGAAGGCTCACCAACTGGGATTGCACATCTCGGAGGGAGAGAACAAGGGCAAGCGTCCTAATACCAACAACGACAATGGGGGTAGCCCCTCCAACAATTGGAACAATAAGGATAAGTAAGCGATGGTGGCCGACATAACCCAAAAACCTGAGCCAAAACCGACAGACAAACAATGGCCGCAAATGACCTACTCCTTCGAAGACGGCCACGTCAAGCCCATCTTGGACATGCTCATACAAGGAGACAGAATTCATCTCCCTCCACCAAGACGGGAACCTCGACCGGCAGAAATAGAGAGCCCAAAGTACGTCCATCATGCTACATACGACTGCTACCAACTGAAACGATACATCCAACATCTTATCGATTCGAACGCTCTGGCCATCGATTTCGAGGAGGTAACCGTGGCGGCCAACATGGTGTCCGTATAATTCAGCAGCTTCCTTCCAACAGAGACTCAAGACGGTGTGGTACACATCCCTTTGGCGACAATGAAGATTGCTAATCTTCCACCTCTTCGGGATCAGGCTGCTGGTCTAGTGCCCCTCACCACATCACGGGGGGAGGTCATATGGGTCCATTCGGACCTGGTACTTGAGGTGACTCAGTCCACACCACCTTCCATTCGCAAGAAGAAGAGTGGAAAAGTCAGATCCTACCGCACAATCTCGACAGATGTCAAAGAAGTCACGGCTGTCGTTACCCGGTCTAGGGCACAATCCCAACCTGTGGCTGAAAACTCGACTGAAGATCATCAGTCAGCTACTGCTGACGCTCCAGGACCGTCCCAGCCTCCGATGACCGACAAGCCTAGACCGAAGGAGGCTTGCTTTGACAAATCCCTCCGAAAAGAGGTACCTCAGGGGCTGGAGAGGCCCTACAACTTCGACATCTTGGCGCAATTGGGCAACACACCGGCCAAATTGTTATTATACGAGCTCCTGAGGCTCTCAAAGGATGTTCGTACGGCTTTAAACGATGCACTCCAAAATGCCGATCCATATCTGGCTCAGGTCAACCTCACGGGAGAGAGTCCGCCTGCAAATCTCCAAGACAGCGCTTGCACAGGAGCGATGCCCAATATTGTCTTCACCCCGCAGGATATGCTCATCAATACCAATCTAGACGATCGTCCGTTATACTACACTGGAAACATCGGGGACGTAAAGGTGGACCGGATGCACATTGATCCTGGTTCTTCCATAAGAATAATCCTGAAGGGTCTGTTATATCACCTCCATATTCCTATGCATCGCTTGACGCCAACAAGCACCGCCATCAGTGGTTTCAATTCGGGCAGGAGCTACCCGATCGGGAAGATTTGCTTGAAGTGCCAAATTGGCGATCTCCAGTCAGAAGTAACCTGTTACGTCATAGATGCGAACACTTCTTACAACATCCTCTTGGGGCACCCTTGGATACACGATTATATGATCGTGCCTTCCACGCTGCACCAGTACTTCGAGTATGTCGACAAACACGGCTTTGTGAGGACAAAATTTGCCAACATCGATCCCTTCAATGGAGTCGAATCCTACTACTCGGATTCCTGCCTATACGAGAAATCGAAGAGGCACCTGGATGAGGAAGTACAAGCTCGAACTGAGATAACCTCAGGATCAGAAGAACCTCTGACGATCTACCTTCAAGCTCGCAGATCTGGCAAATCCGTGGCCCATACGGCCGCTCTGCGTAAGGATGCAATCAGCCTCTCGACACAAGAAGGGCAAATGATAATCCGGCTGCCAAGGTCCGGCCAAGCGCCGAGACCCACAACGGAGCCACTGACAATCAGGCTACCGAGAATCGGCCATCCACAAGCAGAGAAGTTCAATCCCTCTGACAAGCCAATGACGATACGTCTTCCCAAGAAGAATCGTTATCCCAATGCAAAGTCTGGGGCTTCTAGTGAACCAACAACTCCCCGTCCAGTATCGAGTACCAAACTGGGGGTCGCTAGTTTGCCAACAACTCCACGTTCGGCTCCACCAATAGAACCCCTGATGATCAAGCTGCCCAGGTCATCTTCTCAGTCTTTATTTATACAGGGGTGGCCGAAGAAGAACCGAAACTGGCCAAGTATATGGCTATCTATACTGATGTTCCCTCCGCAGATGATGTAATCTCGCTAGAAAATATACCTTACTTCATCAATAAAGGGCTATCTTTAAACTATCTCGAGCTTAATAAGCTTTGTACAATGTATGCTATGGAGCACGGTATAGGCACTCACCTACACACACAGGTGACAAATGTTTACACCGCAAACCAGCTTACTCCAGTGGAAGACGCTTACCGCATAATCGAGGGAGGGGACCATCCAATCATCTTCGGCCGGAAAGACGACCCACAACCCTTCACCATAGAGAAGGTCGATCAGATACCGGAAGACTGCCTCTGTATCTCTATAGCCCCCAATCCAAATACCTCATACAAAAATAGGGGTATGATCTGGAGACTACGCCAGGCTTGAACTACGGCACCGGTCGACGATTATCTTTGAAGTCGCCAGTCCCAGCTGGCAAACCACGGGACTACTACAGCAAGACCCGATGTGGATTAGGGTATGTCACGCCCACAACGACCCCTGAAAGTTCAGATAAGGAATGCGACTGGCATTCACGTTCAACCGGGTCACCAACTTCTGATTCGGATACCAGCATCGAAGACGTATTCAGACAAGTCCTGTCAGTCAATATGGCATTCGCCGACGATTACGAAGAAGATGAAGACATTTCTGAAATCCTCGAGTTAGAGCCGTGGGCCCAATAGCTGGATGCAGAATGGGAAAAGTGGTTCCAACAGAGAGAACCTCCTACTGAAGATGAGGTTATACAGGTCAACATCGGCAGCGAATCTTCTCCAAAACCAATCTTCGTCAGTAAAAGCCTAACAGGCGAAGAGCGAGAATTGCTACTGGAACTTGTCAAAAAATATATTAATGTGTTCTTCTGGAGCTATGAAGACATGCCAGGACTAAACCCCGAGATTGCCCTTCACAAGCTCAACATTCGGCCAGATGCAAAGCCGGTCAAACAACAACAGCGACGCTTCCGCCCGGGCATCATGGATGCAATCGAAGCCGAAGTCAACAAACTGATAGCCAGCGGCTTCATTCGTGAAGAACAACATCCAGACTGGGTCGCCAACATAGTACCGGTCCTCAAGAAGAATGGGAAGATTCAAATCTGCATCGACTTTCGCAATCTGAACGAGGCATGTCCTAAAGATGAATTCCCCTTCCCTATCATAGACATCAAGATTGACAACACATGCGGCTTCGAACGCATGTCATTCATGGATGGTTTTTCGGGGTACAACCAAATCAAGATGTCTCCTGACGATGAAAAGTATACATCATTCCGAACAACGATTGGCACATATTGCTACACAGTCAAGCCTTTCGATTTAAAGAATGCTGGCACCACATATCAAAGAGCCCTGAGTATCATCTTCAGAGACCACTTGTGCAAGACTGTGGAGTGCTATGTGGATGACATCGCCGTCAAGAGTCGCTATAAGAGAGACCATCTGCAGGATCTGAGGACGGTATTCGACCTGATGCGAGCACACAACCTGAAGATGAATCCCACAAAATCCTTCTTGGACATATCCAGCAAAAAATTCCTGGGTTTTATTATTAATGCCAAAGGAATTCATGTAGACCCAGAGAAGACGAAGGTAATTATGGAGATGGGTCCTCCGAGAAATCTTTGCGAACTCAGAGGCCTTCAAGGGAGGCTAGCTTACATCAGGAGGTTCTTCTCTAACCTTTCTGGACGATGTTGGCCATTCACCCATCTCATGAAGAAAGGTATCTCGTTCGTATGGGATGAAGAATGCCAACGTGCCTTCGACAGCATCAAAGAATATTTGTCGAACCCTCCAGTCTTGGTGGTCCCGGTTGCTGGAAAACCATTCTTGCTATATGTACGAGCAATAGAACATTCCCTCGGCACTCTGCTAGCGCAAAACAACGATGTAGGTCATGAGCAAGCTATATATTACCTCAGCCGAATGATGATTGGGCCAGAGCACCGATACACCATCGTGGAGAAGGAAAGCCTCGCCCTGGTGTTCACCATTCAAAAGATACGGTACTATGTCACCGGACAAACCATACATGTGATCTTACGAGTCAACCCTCTCAGGGTCCTCATGACTAAACCAGGGGCACTCAGCTCCCGCCTCGCCACATGGGAAATATTGCTGTCTCCTTATCATATGGTCTTCGTCCCGTAAAAGGCTGTTAAAGGTCAAGCTCTGGCAGACTTTTTAGTAGCCCACCCAGGCTCGGAGTTGTCCAGAGTATATAAAGGAATCCCAGATGAGGTCGTCGACTCACATGTGGCCTCCCATGATGATATATGGCAAATGTTCTTCGAAGGTGCTTCGAGAACTGGATCCAAGGGCAACATCGTCGTTGGAGTCGGGGTGGTGTTGATTTCTCCTTCTGGACTAGTGATCAATCGTGCTTACTCCCTCACGAAACCCTGCTCTAACAATGTGGCCGAGTACAACGCTTTGGTCATTGGCCTCCAACTTGTAAGAGAGCTGGGGGTAGAATATCTTGAAGCATACGACGATTCGTAGTTAATCGTCAACCAGATCTGGGGTTCATACCAAGTCCGCCATGAAGACATGATCCCCTATCACCAAATAGCGATCAACATTATTTCGTCATTTGAGGGATTCTTCATCGAACACGTTCCCAGACTCCAAAATATCGAAGCCAATGCCCTAGCAGGCCTTGCCGCTTCCGTAGTAGTGCCAAACCATACTCATCATTCGGTTGATGTGATAGGCCACGAACTGGTTTGTCCCAAGAATAACGTTCAATTCGTGGCGAGTTATTCCGCTCAGACGATCGACGAAGCGCCAGACTGGAGACAACCATTCATAGACTTCGTAGTCTACGACATCCTGCCCGAGAACCCAAAGGAAGCCACTTCCATCAGAAGGCGTTCTCTCATATTCTTCTACGATACAGAGACAAAAATACTGTATCGGTGATCCTACGATGGGTTATTGCTTCGGTCTCTGTCAAATGCAGAAGCCAAAGAAGCCGTACGTGAAGCTCATGATGGTGTCTGCGGGGCCCATCAGCCTGTCCCTAAATTGCAAGACCGTCTTCGCCGAATGGGCTACTACTGGCCCACAATGTTAGCCGATGTGATAGACTATGTAAGAAAGTACAAAGCCTGCCAAGTCCACGCAGACTTTATCCACCAACCATCCGAGTTTCTACATCCGACAGTGGCATCCTGCCCATTTGAAGTATGGGGAATGGACATCATCGGTCCGATTACTCCACCTTCCTCCCGATGACATCGCTTTATACTCGCAATCACGGATTACTTATCCAAATGGGCGAAAGCTATTTCGCTCGCAGAAGTAAAGACTTCAAACGTGATCAGTTTTCTCAAGTATCATATTTATCGCTTTGGACTGCCCCGAAGGATCATCCACGATAACGGTACTCAGTTTGCAAGCCATGCCTTCTATCGGTTCTGCGACAAGCATCGCATCCAGAACATTGCTTCAACACCATACAATCCGACAGCGAATGGGTTGGCAGAAGCATTCAACAAAACAATCATCAAACTTCTCAAGAAATTTATGTCTTCCAATAAATGCGACTGGAACAAGAAGCTTGGTGAATGCTTATGGGCATATCGTACTACAGTCCGAACAGCCACTGGAAACATGCCATTTTCTCTGGTGTACGGGAGTGAGGCAGTCCTCCCATTGGAGACTCAAATACCCTCACTCCGCGTTGCCCTTACTTACCAATCGACGACGGACGACAACTACCGTCGCCGGCTACAAGAGTTGGATGCCTTAGATGAAAAGCGCCTCTTGGCTCGGCAACGAATCGAGCTATACCAAGCATGCATCTCTGGAGCCTTCAACAAGAAGGTTAAAATCAGAACATTCCAAGTGGGCGATCTCGTTCTGGCAGTCCGGAGGCTGATGGTCATGACTCACAAAATCGTCGGCAAATTTCAGCCAAAATAGGAAGGTCCGTTTATCATTGAGGCCGTATTCTCCAACGGTGCTTACCGCCTCGCAAAACAAAATGGAGACTTGCTCATATTGCCCGTCAACGGCAAGTTCCTGAAGAAATATTATGTCTAAACGACATTTTCCAGATCATCGAGTCATGTACCCGCTGGTACCGCTGAACTCATATTCACAAAATTCCAGATTATCGAGTCATGTACCCGCTGGTACCGCTGAACTCACATTCACAAAATTTCAGATTATCGAGTCATGTACCCGCTGGTACCGCTGAACTCACATTCACAAAATTCAAGATTGCTGAGTCATGTACCCTCTGGTACCGCTGAACTCACATCCTTCTTCCAAAAAAATCCCAGATTATTGAGTTATGTAACTTCTGGTACCTCTGAACTTACACTTTGATTCCAAAATTCCTGGATTGTCGAGTTATGTACCCGCTGGTACCCCTGAACTTACATCCCGGTCACTCTTTTGGGGAGAAAGTCATGTATAACCATACCTCTGAACTTTCTTCCTGAAAGAGCTCCTTCCTCATGATCCACTACCCGCACTCCCAATGCACAAAAAGGATAACAGATCCACAAATTTCTAAAATGACCATGTCAATGTTACCTCTGAGTCGTCTCAATTCTGTCAAAAACAAATTACCCCTCTACATAGAACTTCCATGTCCTCATTACCTCTGAGTCGTTCTATGTACCCCCTTTCATTGAGCCCACTCCTGCCATGTCCTCGTTACCTCTGAGTGGGAAGGCTCTGTCGAAGAAACCATCATGCTTGCCATGTCCTCATTACCTCTGAGTAAGTATGCTGGTCCCCTTTCGACTTATTGTCCGTACCCACAACCGAAGTACGCCAAGGATAATAGGTCAACAAATATCCTCTGTTGAGTTCACTCCTACCATGTCCTCATTACCTCTGAGTAGGAAGATTCTTCGGTAAAAAAACCATCATGCTTACCATGTCCTCATTACCTCTGAGTAAGTATGTTGGTTCCCTTTCATCCTATTATCCGTATCCTAAGCCAGGATACGCCACAGATAATAGGCCCATAAATGTCCTTTGCTAAGCTTCTTAGTAAAGGCCCATCATCTCTCATCATGTCCCGGGAGCCCAGCTGCTTCATGGCATTCCTTCTCCCGCTACCAGGAATGTCCATGACCACCTTACCGTAGAACTGTTCTAGGTATTCCCAATCAAACTTGTTATCCGTACCTAAAACCAAGGTTTGCCAAGGGTAACAGGCCCACAAACAAGTCCCCCATGCGGGGCAAACACCACCATAACACCACAGGCACAACAAGCAGTACAAATAAGGGGTAAAATAAAACATACTCTTTTATTTAGAAGATAAAAATGCTACATGTTCTAGGGACAACGTCCCTCGCAAAAAACATAACAAAAGAAGAAAAAGCTAACTATGGTTCGACATTACATAATTCTAGGAGGCGGTTCTTCACCAAGGCGGTCTCCCGCTCAAGCCGCTGCCTAGCTCGACGCTCGGCCTCATAGGAAAACCGCTCCGCACTATCCAAGTCCATATGCGCCCGCCAGCCCTTCTCAAACTTCTTCAGAGCGCATTCCAGATTAGCAGAAGCTCTGGAAACTATTTCGGCATCCTGAACAATCATCTCCTTGTCTGCACGAGAAGCTTCAAGCTCAGACTCCAAGATGGCTAGCTTCTTCTGAAGCTCGAGAACTGATCCCTGGTAGCGATTATCCCCTGGGAGGCGGCCGCCTTCCGAGCCCTGCAAACCTCACTCCGGTGGCTCAGTTGGTCGTACAAAAGAGACAAGTCGCCAAGGTCCTTTGCTATAGCCGTCTTAGATGAATCTTGTGCGAGCATTGTCTTCTCCAGGGTGGTGGTGAGGAACTCGCTCTCCTGATCAATTGCTGCAGACAAATCAGCTTGTCGCAGCACTTGAAACTGGGCAATCAGCTGATCAGCCTCCAGCAGCTTGGGCTCCAGAAGCGCGGCTATCCCTTTCCCGCCAGGAAGGGTTTTGAGAATGTCAAACTGACCCTGGGCACATTGTCGGGCCAAGGTGAAAGGAGTCTCCCGCTCCACATCAGCGTCTACTCCCCTCTTCAAATGGCGATAGAAGCTATCAACCACATCCTACGATACCTCATCCAGAACTTATGTGGAGGACGGTGTCAGAGGAAGTGTGGCCGACAGTGTCGAGGAAGACACAACAGAACTTGCCGCCCCTGCCACAAGGAAAATAAATTCTGAGCGAAAGGACGCCTGAACAGCGGCTAATTCCTCCTCCGCGGCCCGAATGGTTTGGATACTCGTTAAAGCTGAGAGGTCAACCCCTAAAGTCATACGAGCAGAGGAAGATACAGGGGCCATTGCTCTTTGTTCGGGCTGTGCCGCCATATGAAATCCTGAACTCGATTCGGCCGGAGGCCTCTCAAGACAAGCCGGAAGAGTATGGGGCATGCTCCCCTCCACTAGATCCCTTCTAGCAGAGCGTACCATAACAATGTCCATTATCGACACTGAAAGGGCAGGACCTGTATGCCTAGAACAACCATCAATCAGTCTAACCCGAAGGATGTGATGATAGAGCGAATAGGCCTCCTCATTAGTTAAAATGTAGCTTATCTTACCAGGGGATGGTTGTGAAGGCTGAGGCTTGTTCACAACCACCATAGCCCCCTCACCTATGACCCTCGGGCCAAATTCAACTTGCTCTTCTGCTCCAGCCGTCCCGGAGATGGATACAGCTCGATCAGCGTCACCTTGATGAAATTCTGCAGTTTCGGGGATAGGTTCATCGAAGCCTCCGTCGTCTCGAGTCACGACCTCGGCAACCTGAGATTCCTCTTCTTCTGACACCTACGAGAGAGGAGGAAAATGATTAGGATCAAAGTTAGAAGAAAGGAAAAACTAAATAGAGATGGTAATGACTTGTTTCACCTCCGACGCAGGGTCAACTTCCTCGCCTCTTTCCCTTATAGTTAGCTTGCGATGTCTAGTCGCAGCCAGTTTTCGGGAGTGAAAAATACCACCAACAGGAGAAATTTGCCTGCTACACTTTCATACAGGACCAGGTGCAACGGGTGGCTGATCCGCCACCACCTTATCTGGCAAAACAGACGACTGATCCGCCCTAACATCTTCCACGGGAAGGGAAGAGTTATCTGCATCATGCTCGTCGCCCTCATCATCCGCAGTAGTGAATTCCGAGTCTGGCACTTCGACTCTATTCTTCCTCTTCCTCGTCTTGGCCCCCTGGGGCCTCTCATCCAGGCCAGTACCAACAATAAAACTGGCACCCGGGTTAAAACCGATAGGGAGTTTGTTTGCCATAACATTGTATAAAGTCGCTATATATAAAATCTCTACCGACACCTTAATAGCAGGAACCGAGAAAATAGAACGGGTATGGAACGTATCATAGTAGTGCCTGGCCCTGATATCGTCAAGAAGGCTACCTTCAAAACCCAGACAAGAGCTGGGACTGTCCAGAAAAAGCTAGCTGTATCCAAACTGTCGGGCAAACCGGCTTGGCAGATAAGGCTCCAGGAAGACAGCATTGCGGTTACGATATACCAGATGAGCGGGGCGGATGTTACGCAGCCACAGAAGCATCTGGCCATCCAGAAGCTGAGGGGGCCCAATACCGTCGAGATGTACATCCGTTATTTCCTCAGCAGTAAAATGAGGGACTTATATAAAAAAGTTGTACATATCTGCTCTCGCCAGTGCCATCCGACAGGCGTGCATGGTCTCGTACTCCCAAGTCTCATTGCGATAACGGAAGATAAAAGCGTCGTCGTCAGTTATGCCATCTTCAGAGCCCGGTCTCATCAAAGACGGACAGTGCATCAGCAGCCACCCCATCAGATAATGATAGGGCAGCTCAGTCCGTTCAAAGTCATTTGTCATATCGCAGGCGATGACCTTGAACGTAAAAGTGCGGTGGCCACGGTGTATGCTGTATACCATGGTCGGGAGGAGAGCTAGTTTGACTCCCAAAACTAGCTTCACAGCCGGGAGGATAAAATTACGACTGATCCTCTCAATAGAACCAGCTCCTCCCGAGACTACACAATTCCGCAGCCATACCATCAAGAATCCCTCCAGGAGCGCCTTCTCTGACAGCTCTTGGATATCCTGATAAAAATAACCAAAAGAGTCGGTTTGACTCCTAAATCTGTCACTAGTGGTGGCCACCCTCTTGGCCGACGACACCAAGGCTTGAATCGCCTCCCGGGATTGAGGACGTCGAAAAGTAACTCGACCTGAGGCACCCATCGAAAAGAGATAGCGTATCCAGTCCTTAGTGTGGGGAGCATTACCTTCCGAACTGCTGTCCTTCTTGGCTATCTGCTGACATGTGCTATAGTGGCGCAATATCTCTTGATAAATAGCCACGAAGCCTGGATACCGTTCCTCCAACTCCTCGAACTCCTCATTCGTAGGAGTGTACGCCTCAAAAGCTTCATCCCCCAAGGAAGCTTAGAAACCGCGTGCATTTCATGGAGTGCAAGCCCCATTTCCCCTACAGGTGTATAGAAGGTTCCCGTACGGCGGTTATACATCTCCAGTAGAGCTATAAATAATCTCTTGTTTATGGGCAAGCCATGGCTGGTGCCCCGAATAGCATGATAAAGACCAATCTCATACAGAAAGGCCTCATACTTTTGCGAGATCCACATAGACAGATTAATCCATAAGGGAATGGGGTGTATCCAACTCGGGAGCGTCAACCGGCCAATTGGATAGGAGCCCTTCCGAGAAAGTTGGTTCAGGAAAGTATCAGCTACAGAAAACATGAAATCGGGACCCGACACATTCAAGAAAGTGTCCGGGTCCAATCCCATTACAAAGCGGCTGGCATGCACCTTGCCCGCACACACTGACTTCATGCTGTTGTTGTAATGGATGTCTCCCACAAATATCCCATTTCCGATAGGAGTGAAAGACTCTTCCATCTTCCGGTTCAGTGGGAGCATATTAAACCAAGATAGTGGAAAGTGACGCCCCTTTTGGGCGATGCGGATCGCCATCCCGTTAGAAATAAAGCTCCAGTTCTCTGACAAATCCAAAACTTGACTGTTCTTCACAGTCAAGGCGTCTCCGAAGAAGAACGCAGGCTTCAGGTATTCCTTTTCTAATTTCCCCGAGTTCATCATAGCGCAGAGAAAATAGAAAGGCTGGTTCTTGAAGGCATTCAATCTCACCAGAGGCTCGTCACTAGGTAACTGGTCCGCCATATATCGAACTATATGGTCGTACCTATAGCCCATGGCGGCTTGGGCACGACCCACCAGGGGTTCTCCAGCAGCATTAACTGGCAAATTCACTGAGAAGAAGACAAAAGAAATAAGTTAAAAAGATGGCCAAGGAAAACTGACTAGTGCCCTCAAGCCTATGCGGCTCGGATTCAATGAAGCCTCAGGCTGCCCAACTCAGAAAAAAGCTTATACGGCTCCGACTAGTGGAGACTCATGCTGCAGTGACTAAACAAAGTTATGCGGCTCTATTCAAATGCAGTCTCATGCGACATAGTTCGAATAAGTTTAAGAGGCTCATACGATAAAACGAGTTCAGACGAGCCTATACGGTCCAGATCAAATGCGCTTATGTGGCTCAATGCAGATAAGTTCATGCAGTCCAGTTCGAATTTGATTATTCGGTCCAAATCAAGTGAACTTATGCTGAGCTTATGCGGCTCCGTTAGAGAAGTGTTTATGCGGCCACAATAACAGATCTCATGCGGCTCAGACATGGAACATACCCTATGCGGCTCGAGACGTGTATGCGGCACACAGGAAGATGAAGGCTCGCACATAAAATATGCGACGTAGCTATGATAGTTAGGGTTCCAAACTCACACAAAAGTCCTTACCGGCGATGGCGGGGTGGACGTCGGGGTAAACTACGGGTACGATAGCTGGCGGAGGAGATACAACATTCATCGCTGTAGAGGCAGCTTTTTTACCCTTCGCCGCCGACAAAGATGCTGCCTTCTTACTTTTTGCCGCAATAGTCTTCTTGAGAGCCATTACTATGATCAGAGAAGGAGGACGAGGACGAGAGAGCTAGGGCAGGAGCGAAAAGTAAAGAAAGTCTTTTTTTCAAACACTCTGCTATTTATAGACAGAACCCCAATGGACCGAGGCATCGATCCATGTGCAGTATAACCGACTCTTCGGTTATCAAGGCGATCTGATTATTTAAGGCTAAACTCTTGGGGATCCTGCCCTAAAAAGTGGCTTCAAAATCTGACGGCAAATCAACAGCAATTAATGCAAAAGATTTGCACACGTGGCAGGATGACGTGGCAAGGAGCTCATGGCGCCAGACAGCCTATGCGGCCAGAAAGTCCATACGACTGGTTGGCCAATGTGGCTGAGGAGGCCATACGGCTGGGACATCTATGCGGCCAAAACATAATATGCGGCCAGAGGAGTTTATACATAGCCACGCTTCTTATTCAAAGTATTTCAATTTTGCAAATTAAAAACTTTGAAGGGGGTCTTGTAGAAGCATGGAAAAGAATAAAGAAAAGTCCATGCGGCCAAGGATCCCCATGCGGCTCAGGGAGCCCATGCGGCTCAGGGATCCCTGCGACTCAAGAGTCTATGCGGCTCGAATAATCCCATGCGGCCCAGAGAGGAGCCACGTGGCCTTCAACAGCTCTTCCCGTTATCTTTTGCTGCATTTAATGCCCTGACGGCTAACAGCTCTGAAGATGACAGCTCTGACATAAAGGCGCAATAATGATTGACATAAAGGAGCGTTCCTAGGGAAGAGGAGGAGATCTTCTCACAGCTGGCAGAATCCATCGAGCCCCGAGGCATGCGGCTGCTGTATTTATGCTGCCGCCCCCTTCATGCGGACGCCTACTTCATGCGGCCACCCATCTTCATGCGGCTGCATCCTTTATGCGGCCGCCCATCAGCATGTGGCTGTCTATACCCATGCGGCTGCCCATCAGCATGCGACTACCTATCCCCATGCGGCTGCCCATCAGCATGCGGCTGTCTAACCCCCTGCGGCTGTCCACCTTCATGCAGCTGTTCATCCCCATGCGGCTGTCCATCTTCATGCGGCCGTTCATCCTCATGCGGCCCACTCATATGCGGCTCTGCCAAGATGACCCAGTGGAGACACGTGGCACTTTTCACGACGATTGAGACACGTGGCAGTCTTATCTTCCTAGGATCGTGGACGCTAACAAATCCTAACAAAATCAGATTTACTATAATCACCATAATTGCCCAGATTGAGCAAATCAGACACGTGGTAAGCCATCACAAGTCACAAATATTCATGGTAATCAACATTTATTGCCCACAGAGATTTGATACAATCACATTAATTGCTCAAATCTATTATATTCAAGATGAGCGGCCCAGATTCATTGATCCTTAATCGCCGACTTTTGAGAATGGGCAATCATTGCAAACCCTAATGATGCCCCCCACTCTTATAAATAGCAAGGTGCCATTCCCTTGTAAAGGAGCAGACCCAGACCCCGGATCCAGAGAGTCAGAGAGAGAATATACAGAGAACGAAAGGACAGAGGAGCATATAAAGAGACAACAAGGACAGCATTTCTTCATCAACGCCAAGCAGTTCTTCTCCAGAGCCAAGGCTGCACCCGATCGTCCAAGGAGTAAGGAAGAGCTGCCGTCGCTTTCCCGAGCCTCTATCGTAACCCCCCCAGAATCTAAAATAAACAATTGTACTTAGATTGTTGTACCTAGGTTTTTGTCCCTAGGATTTCTTTGTACAAGCGAGTTTGTATTGTGAGTCTAAGTTCAGTCCTTCTATATAAATTGTTCTGTACTTTTACAATCAATGGCAAATATGGAACATGAACCTCTGCCATCTCAATATGGTCAGGCCTAGAATCAGTGCCCGACATCTTATAGAGAAGGGAAGTTTTATCCGCTGTAATTTCCTCCTCTCACTTGTCCACTGTAATGTCAGCCTCGCCTCCAGTAGGAGGCTTATCGACGACATTTTTGACATTTTGAGCCAGGGGCTCAGAATCAACAATAAGCCTCTGTTCTTCAACAGCATGTGTAGCCAAGGCCTCTATGGCTGCCACTTCGGCTCCTCCTCCCCTGTAAGGATTTCTCGCCCTTCTCTTTCAGTTTTGTAGGGGCCTCTGGTTCCACCTCCTCAACCGTATTTTCAGTTAACCCGATCGGGGTAACGAGTTTATCAATAATCCCGGTAGTCTGGATTGCAACACAGGCTATCTTAGCTTCCTCAACCTTCTCGGCCTCGGACACTTCAGTATCCGCCACGACCGTAAATATACCTGCAAATCATCAACCACTACCTATCCTGTGTAAAAGGGGTATACCAGAAGAACCTGCTTCATCTTGGCATCTCTTTTAACAAGCCTAGCCATAATAATCGCAAAATCCTTCCTGGCATAATCCATAGAGCCGGCATCAGCAAAGGGTTCTTCATCCTTCAGGATGTCGAACATAGAAACCTCAGCAGCCTCCCTCGACAAATCCACATCTGGAGTGGTTACGACAACTGGCTGTAATTAGGAGAAGAAGAAGGGCTAGGCACCTTCATTTGATGCCTCAATTTTCCTGCGACTACCAACTTTTTTATTCAAAGAAATGGCAAAAGGTTGCAAACCACAAAAAACTATTACCGGAGAGGTGGCCATGACTAGTGGGTCCTCCTATTGAGAGGTGGCTTGCTGCTTGGAAACGACCACCTTCTTCCTTGGCTTCTTTGAAGGTATCAAACCTACTTCACCCAGCGCAGGACGCTTGGCCCAAACCTTAGCTGGTTCATCCAATGGAGCATCACACCTCGTATCTACTATTATTTTGGCATTCGGAGGAAGGTATCGTCGGGCCTCCTGAATAGCCTTATCGGACGGGTCGAAACTCGTCCCCAAAATGAAAATCTACTCTCGATGGTAATCCGCACAAAGGTTATTCGCAGAGATGTAAAACTTGATGGTGGCGTAAAGTATATCCATCTCCGGACTATGCATAGGGACTATGAGATGTTCCTTCATGCATCCTGTATTATAATAATACCAAGCCCGTCCTCCATCAATAACCCCCTTTATACCCAAGGCAGCTACTTGGGTTGCCTAGCAATGATTGGCTATAATCGAACTGGTGTGCAAACCGGCTTGCCAGATATGGCTCCAAGTAGACCTTATTTTGGTTTCGGTAAACCAAATAAGACGGCTGAATTGACTATAGCTAGTAAAAATCTTCTTTTGGCATGCTCATGACTTGAGTTCCTCCATCCACGATTTTTTCTCCCTCACCAAATCCTACGTAGGTAGGGGGATCCCGAATAACTCATACCACTTCAGGTATGCTAACCGTTTGTAGCAAACATGCACATTTGTGTTTAGACACTCCTTGCGAAAGTACTGGAGAAAAGCATCATCTGTCTTAACCCTTTCTTCTAAACTCGGGTTTATTAATGATGGGTAATGCAAAATTAACCAACCCATTAAATAATGAAAAGGTAGCTCCACTGTGGGGATTTTACCCTTTCCATCATAATGTGGTATTCGGTCCAGGAAATCCCCTAGATCCCTATAAATGTTGTAGACCATCGGAGATAACAACGCCTTCTAATAGCAGAATACGAGCTGGACGGCAGGGAAGATGAGATTCATACTCACTCACTCAAGTGACCCCAATCCTTCGAGGACAACACAATTTTGCAACCATATCATCAAGTATGCGACTAATATTGCCTTCGAAGGTAGCCCGTACACATCATGATAAATATAGAGAAAACTCTTGGAGCTCGGATTCCCTAGCTCACCAGCTTTTGGGTTTGCCTTATTCTTTGTCGCCATAAGAGCGGTGATACTCAACGTAGTTAAAGCAATACAGATGTCAAACTGAATCTTCGACGGGTCCATTGATACCCGCGTAAAGGTGTGCCTCCTCCAAGCATGGACGTGTCAAAAAACTTTTGAAGATTGAGTTGCTGACACCTCATATGATGATTAGTAGCTCTTTATAGACGGCCATCATATCTGAATTCTTCAGTTCTAAAACTCGGTGCTCGTTATTACAAGGGGTGCACTCCTCGTATAGATTGATCTCAATGGCAGTTTTGAGAATGCATTCATCTCATGGATGGCCAATCCCATCTTCCCGTCTAGTGTAAAGAAGGTGCCAGTATCACAATGATACATCTCAAGCAGAGCAAAGAACATGGGGTTAGTTGTAAACCCCCTGAATTTTCAGGAAATTTTTAAATTTTTATTTTTTTTTAAGAATAGCTTGTTAATCTATTTACTTAAATAATTAATTAATTATTTCTAATCAGGGTTTAATTTATATTGTAAATATATATATAGATGCAAAATTACTAAATATTGTTATTTGTTAAATAAATGCTGTTACATTAATTATTAAATTATTTATAAACTCTAACCAAGTTTCATATAGATTTATTATTAGATTATATTTATATCAATAATTAAATATATATAGTGTTATTATTCAATTGGTTTTATTTTAGATTACATATATATCTATACTTATATAGATGTGGTGTTAAAATTCCTAGCAACCAAACCCATTCCTTAAGTTTAACCCTAACTTAGGCCCAATCCAGTATGGTCCTATTCATTTGGATCTCCTTCATGCATATATATATGCATCTACTCTCAACCCTAACCCTAAACTTGCCTCCACACAAACCACCAGCCCCCCTTCATCACCGCCACCCTATCCCTCTCTCTCTCTCTCGTCTATCTCCTTCCCCCCTCACCCGGAGCTCCGCCGTCGACGACGAGACACGGCGTTTCCCGCGCCCGCGAGTAGCATCCGGCGACCCCCTCGTCGGCGCAACCCCCCCTCGTCGGCAAGCCACCCCCATGCGGCATGGCAAGGTAACCCCGACCCCCCCGTGGCGCTGTCACGTGGATTAAATCCTCTTTGCATGCTTTAAACCAAGTTTTAATAATTAAATTCTAAATATTCAGATTATTGTAAGGATTGTTGTGATGAATAGATTGATGATTAATTAGATCTAAATGTAGAAAATCATTGGTAAATATGTAGGGGTTCTACCCTAATTTTCGTGTGATTTAATATTAATTATTGATATTTATTTATATTTAATTATGAAGTTTCAATGTTAGTAATTAATTAAATGTGTTTTCTGTTTTAATTTTTATGTAACATTTTGATTACGAACTAGAGAAAACTTTGTACATGAAAAAGTTTGTATAATTAATATAGTATTTTAAAATAATTTTTCCAGAATTTTTATAATTTAATTTATAATTATTTTATGTGAAAAACAGCAAATTTACACTGTTTAATTAATTCCATTTTGATGCTTATTATTTAATTAATAAATAATTAAATAATATAACTTATATGGAAAATATAGATTTAATTATAAATTAAGTTATGGAAATTTTTCCAGAATTTGATTGGTGTTTAAAATATTATATTTAGATTTATCTTGGAAGTTTTGTATTAATCAAATTGAATATTAAATATTGTTTTCAATTTATCTTATTTATTTGGTTAGTAATTAAATAATACTTATTGAATAGAAAATGTTTGTAATAGCATGTTATTCTGTAGAAAAATAATTCCAATATTTATTTATTATTATTTATAATTATTTGGATTTAGTTGAGTAATTTCTAGATTTATTACATAAGTTGAATATATTATATAATTAATTGTTATTAATTATATAAATATTGTAAATTTTGTGAAGTAATATAATTCTGTTAGAAATGTGTAAATATGGTATTTAGGAATTTATTTTATGTATTTTAGATATATTTATGAACTTTTAAGACTTAAATGTAATTTTGAGAATCATGTTTAGGTTTATGTAATCAATTGTGTAATAATTATTTATTGATTTAAATAATTATTAATTTTGTGTTACTACTGTGAATTTAGTTTTAATGATTAAATTTAAGGTTGGTGGTGATTTAATTGGATTTATTTAGAATTATTAAGTACTTATTGTTATTATTCAACTAGTTATTTAATAAATAGTTTAATGGTAATAATTCATTTTCTGTAAAATATATATATAATATATATTTATTATTCTGATATTATTTAGTTTATTATTAAAATAGACTAAAAATGATTTTTGAGGATTTTTACTATTTAAGTTAGTATTATTAGGAATTGTGTATTCATGTGTGTATTAAAATGGTTGGTTAATTGATTATCATTAATTAGTTAATTAATTATTAAATATTTAGTTGTAAATAAATTTCAGAATATAAATGGTATGATAATAAGTATGGTTACCTATTTATTATTGTATAATTATTATTCATAAAAATTTGATACTAGTTAGCTAGTAGTACTAGATTAATTTAAATTATAGATTACTTAGCAATTAAATGAATTGTTTAATGAGTAATTAATTAGAGATAAATTTTGTTTAGGATTATTTGCTTCTCGGGACTCGGACTCTACTTTGGACCCAGATACTCAGTTGCTGGACACAGGCAAGTACACCTTGCTTGATTGTATATTTTTGCAGTTAGTTTATGTTACCTAGTTACTTCTCAGTTGTGTGCACGCGTCTAGTAGTAGTGGACTTATCCCGTGTATTGTGAAGGTATGTGGTACCTTCTAGCCGGACACCGTATCATACACGATCACTATATGAGTGAGTTGAGAGCATGGATTTATGTGTCGACTGATCATTGGCACGTGAGTTCGCATCTGGTCTAGTGGTTGGTACAGGTCTACTTATATATACTATGACGTCTTGCATATTATTTGTACCGCGTATACGGTACGGATATACATTGGGTGGGGAGAGTCTACTAGTAGTGTATGAGAATTTCTGTTTCCAATGGACGCTGGATGCTCGTAGCCCCTCGTTTCTCAAACCGTAGAACGCTTGGTGGCCGTTTCTTCTTCTTCTCCCCCTCTCATGTGCCACTAGAGATGTCTCGAGTGCATTTTACACATAGATGGTTAGTTTACCTGTCGTATGTTGCATGATATATCCTGTCCTTGTTTGGTTGGGGAGATGTTATGTTACATTTTGTTCTAGTTATTTATATACTACCCTGTACTATCATGCATGTCGATTTCTTGTGTACTTGTTACGTCCCTCTGAGGACCTGGCACCTTTTCCAGATTGGGACGAGCACAGGTACCGACGGACTACGGAGATTGGAGACTTTTGCTGACGAGGACTTCAATGTTGAGCCTCGTGAGTTTCTTGAGTTCTTAGGTGATTTCTGCTAGTGACTATCTATTTCTTTTCTGGTTCAGTTGTACTCTTTTAGTAGTTCATTCATACATTTATTGGTGGATTATTTTCCACTAGTCATGACTTGTAGTTTGATTCAGACTTATTTTTATTCCTTCCAGCTTTATTCTGTGATTTTTCCTGTGGATGAGATTAGTATTTACCTGCCTGTATTGTTATTTAGTTGTTACTTCAGTGTACTACGATCGAGTATAGTCCATTAAATTGGGGTTTTTCTATACTTGATCGTACAGCTGGCACGCCACGTGTTCCTGGTCCCACATATCTTGGAACCGGGGCATGACATGTTTTTAGTGGTGGCCCATGCAGGTCGAGAAAATATTGTTTGGTTACTTTACCGTACCAAGCAAGCCTGCGTATAGGATTAGGACTATCGTGTCTCATCCACAATTGATTATTTTTATCCTTTGATCTCGTTTGATTTCGACTTATTTCAAACTCCTCGAAATACTTGATCTCTTCTTTGATTTATATCTTCTGACTCTTTGACTTCCTTGCAATTATATCCTTCTCGATCTAATCTACCATACCCCTTGCTTGTCATGATTGATAGAGGTTTGGAAGATGCTATACTATATACACTCTTGAGTAACTATATGGCTAGATGGGTTACCTTGGCAGCTAATTAGGCGGTTGAGTCTATAATTGAATTCTGGAAAAGTACTAAATATTGCAGGTTGATGAACACCATATTTTTGAAAGATATAATTTTGCATGAATGATTAGTTAATTCAAAGTTGAGTAGTAATGATATATCAATTTTGAATGATAGTGAGAAAGATTACTTATACTCATATGGGAAAGACTGTTAGAAGTTGATTAATAAAATAAACTCGATGATCGATTTGAGAGGATGATTTAAAGTTTTGATTTGAGTTTTTTTTTTTTTTTTAAAAATTTCTATGATTGGTTAGAGAGGATATAAAATCAACTTGATGATTAAAAATTTAAATATTCACATTGCTACATGAGATTTAAATTGGTTGATGATTTATGTTGGTTTCCAAAATAGAAGAATAATTTTTTTTTTAAATTTGAGGATAGATGATTGTAAATAGAAATAGTTAAGAGTTGCCTATGAGATTTATATTTCTTTAAAGATTGAATATTTTGACCTTGATGAAAAAAAAGAGTTTATTTAAGAAGAATTTAGAAATTTGATGCATTTCATAAAGTGATTTAAAATTTGGAGTTGGATAATTTTAATCTAAAAATTTTGAGGACAAAAGAAAAGGATGTTTGTACTATAATAAAGTTTATTTCGAGGATCGATTTAGAAATTTGAGGTATTTTTTTTGTGATTGAATTTTGTTTGATGGAACAAATTTTGATTGAAAAAAAAATTTGAGATTTAAATCTTTTTTTTAGATTGATAAATTTTTATTGAAGTTTCTTTTGGAAAAAAAGAAGAATTTAGTATTATGATAATATTTATCTCGGTGATTGATTTAAGTATTTTCATAAGAGAGTTACAATCTTTTATATTAGGTAAACTGAATTAAAGTTGAGGAAAAAAAGGGGGAAAATAAAAGGGAGTTGGTGTGATGATAAAAGGATTGGTTGGGTATTTTAAAGTTATAATTATGATTATATGCGACGATCTTAAAGAGATTAAGGAAATTGGTGGATGATTGTTTTGATTTAAAGATTTTATACTGAAGGAATTTATGAAGAAATTTTATTTACAGGAATTTGATTTTTTTTTTTTATCTTGATGAGGAAATAAACATAGAGGATGTTACTCTAATGAGATAGAAGTGTCACACCTTAGTTGCCATATTTTTCATAGCCATGATAGTGATTATATGCAGTTATAGTTAAGTCATCGACCCATGTGACTATGTCTTCTTCTTAAAATTTTATCATCCTTGTTCTCGACCCTAAACTAGTATCATGATTCCCTAATTGTTTCGAGCTATAGATGTCTATAAATTTTTCTTGACCATACCCCAAATCCGTCAACCAGTATATCTTCTCCTATATTTTAGTATTATATTATTAGTATTAATATTAGGAATAACTATTTAGTTGTTTGTTACTTTACCTGTAGACAATATTGGTTGATATTTTCTGTAATAAAAATTTTCCTTCACCTTTAGCTCATGCCACGGTTGCCGAGCTAAATGCTGTAAGGATTTTTTTTTTATTATCTAATTAGTTTATTTTCTTTCCTGATTTACTATTTATCGTGCTGCATAATTCTAGTACTATCGATCCAAAATTTGTTTTCTTAAGCAAAAATGGAAAGCAGATCATTACGTCTTATCCTTTTGAATAGACCAAAGGATTTTTTTTTCTCATGTTAGGATTATTATTGCTTCTCTAGAAAATTCTATGTTGTTGCTACAATTTGGTAGGATAAACTTGCTTCCCTAAAGAGACAGTTAGAGGTACTAGTTCAATTCTTATAAGTTGGGTAGTACACCTTGTAGTCTAGCATCATACTTTTCTCAGGACCATTAAGAAATTATAGTTGGATAACACTGACTATATGTTGGTATAAGTATTTAGATTACCTAGACATAACTTTGTGGGTTCCTATCCCTAGCTCAACTAAGGTTAGAGATTCATAGGGCAACTAGAAAGGTCAAATCATTATTTGTGTTTTGGACTTGAACTATCTTGTACTTTCTTTTCTTCTGTACGTTTATTTTTATCGTCTTGACTAATATTGCTGTTATAGCCTAGTTTTTACAAGCTTCTTCTTTTCTCAAGCTTGTTCTTGACACATATATTATTGGGTGCACCCACTAAAATGTTGTCTAATCAGAATCGGTGCATGATGGTCTGGCCAACCTAGTGCATGTTGATTCGCTTTCCCTATGATTATTTTATGCAGATGAAGATATAGTAAACTTGTCCTAGGATCTCATTTGCGACCGTTTGACAAATTTTGTTTTCTTGAAACATTTATTCGCATTGGACCTTCAAATTTGTAATCGACCCCATCCCCCTTGAACTCTTCTTTATTCTGCGCCTTAGTATAGAATTTCTCTTTATAATCCTTTATTAGCTATGATTTATAGTAGAACCATCTTTCTACTAAGTCAGTTAAGTATACCTTGTATGATATCTTATTTTAGTAATACCCTTAGCACCCTAGTAGCCATCTTAGACTGATTTTTAGTCGGACATTTAGCAAATAAAAGTTTTCCTATTATCCTTTCCTTGGTTCATATCATTTGATCCCTTACCATGACTTGGGTAATTGAAGCACAATATTAGAATTTTTCTTCCAATAATTGCACCATTATGATCTAGACAAACCGCACCATACACATGACATTTATGCCCCCCATAAACACACCTTTATGTGCTCTATTTTAATAACTCTACTTGTTTGACAAATCTTTCCCATAGAATAGACTATTTGTGTCCTCTCCTTATCCTATTAGATTTGACCATGCAATATCGATCTATTCCCTGATCACTTGGAAATCCTATGACCTATGTCGGACCTAGAACATATTCTTGTAGGATATGATGCCAGTTTTGACCCCTCTATAAACTCCCAAGTATCGTTGTAAATTGTCTTGTTGAGTAAGTTACAATTTACATATTTACTTTTCATTGATTTTCTTATTATTTCTTCGGTATTAGAATTATTTTAAATTTCGAGGACGAAATTCTTATAAGTTGGGTAGATTGTAAACCCCCTGAATTTTCAGGAAATTTTTAATTTTTTTTTTTTTTTGAAGAATAGCTTGTTAATCTATTTATTTAAATAATTAATTAATTATTTCTAATCAGGGTTTAATTTATATTGTAAATATATATATAGATGCAAAATTACTAAATATTGTTATTTGTTAAATAAATGCTGTTACATTAATTATTAAATTATTTATAAACTCTAACCAAGTTTCATATAGATTTATTATTAGATTATATTTATATCAATAATTAAATATATATAGTGTTATTATTCAATTGGTTTTATTTTTAGATTATATATATATCTATACTTATATAGATGTGGTGTTAAAATTCCTAGCAACCAAACCCATTCCTTAAGTTTAACCCTAACTTAGGCCCAACCCAGTATGGTCCTATTCATTTGGATCTCCTTCATGCATATATATATATGCATCTACTCTCAACCCTAACCCTAAACTTGCCTCCACACAAACCACCAACCCCCCTTCATCACCGCCACCCTATCCCTCTCTCTCTCTCGTCTATCTCCTTCCCCCCTCACCCGGAGCCCCGTAGTCGACGACGAGATACGGTGTTTCCCGCGCCCGCGTGTAGCATCCGGCGGCCCCCTCGTCGGCGCAACCCCCCCTCGTCAGCGAGCCACCCCCCTGCGTCGTGGCAAGGTAACCCCGACCCCCCGTGGCGCTGTCACGTGGATTAAATCCTCTTTGCATGCTTTAAACCAAGTTTTAATAATTAAATTCTGAATATTCAGATTATTGTAAGGATTGTTGTGATGAATAGATTGATGATTAATTAGATCTAAATGTAGGAAATCATTGGTAAATATGTAGGGGTTCTACCCTAATTTTCGTGTGATTTAATATTAATTATTGATATTTATTTATATTTAATTATGAAGTTTCAATGTTAGTAATTAATTAAATGTGTTTTCTATTTTAATTTTTATGTAACATTTTGATTACGAATTAGAGAAAACTTTGTACATGAAAAAGTTTGTATAATTAATATAGTATTTTAAAATAATTTTTCCAGAATTTTTATAATTTAATTTATAATTATTTTATGTGAAAAACAGCGAATTTACACTGTTTAATTAATTCCGTTTTGATGCTTATTATTTAATTAATAAATAATTAAATAATATAACTTATATGGAAAATATAGATTTAATTATAAAGTAAGTTATGGAAATTTTTCCAGAATTTGATTGGTGTTTAAAATATAATATTTAGATTTATCTTGGAAGTTTTGTATTAATCAAATTGAATATTAAATATTGTTTTCAATTTATCTTATTTATTTGGTTAGTAATTAAATAATACTTATTGAATAGAAAATGTTTGTAATAGCATGTTATTCTGTAGAAAAATAATTCCAATATTTATTTATTATTATTTATAATTATTTGGATTTAGTTGAGTAATTTCTAGATTTATTACATAAGTTGAATATATTATATAATTAATTGTTATTAATTATATAAATATTGTAAATTTTGTGAAGTGATATGATTCTGTTAGAAATGTGTAAATATGGTATTTAGGAATTTATTTTATGTATTTTAGATATATTTACGAATTTTTAAGACTTAAAAGTAATTTTGAGAATCTTGTTTAGGTTTATGTAATCAATTGTGTAATAATTATTTATTGATTTAAATAATTATTAATTTTGTGTTACTACTGTGAATTTAGTTTTAATGATTAAATTTAAGGTTGGTGGTGATTTATTTGGATTTATTTAGAATTATTAAGTACTTATTGTTATTATTCAACTAGTTATTTAATAAATAGTTTAATGGTAATAATTCATTTTCTGTAAAATATATATATAATATATATTTATTATTCTGATATTATTTAGTTTATTATTAAAATAGACTAAAAATGATTTTTTAGGATTTTTACTATTTAAGTTAGTATTATTAGGAATTGTGTATTCATGTGTGTATTAAAATGGTTGGTTAATTGATGATCATTAATTAGTTAATTAATAATTAAATATTTAGTTGTAAATAAATTTCAGAATATAAATGGTATGATAATAAGTATGGTTACCTATTTATTATTGTATAATTATTATTCATAAAAATTTGATACTAGTTAGCTAGTAGTACTAGATTAATTTAAATTATAGATTACTTAGCAATTAAATGAATTGTTTAATGAGTAATTAATTAGAGATAAAAATTGTTTAGGATTATTTGCTTCTCGGGACTCGGACTCTACTTTGAACCCAGATACTCAGTTGCTGGACACAGGCAAGTACACCTTGCTTGATTGTATATTTTTGCAGTTAGTTTATGTTACCTAGTTACTTCTCAGTTGTGTGCACGTGTCTAGTAGTAGTGGACTTATCCCGTGTATTGTGAAGGTATGTGGTACCTTCTAGCCGGACACCGTATCATACACGATCACTATATGAGTGAGTTGAGAGCATGGATTTGTGTGTCGACTGATCATTGGCACGTGAGTTCGCGTTTGGTCTAGTGGTTGGTACAGGTCTACTTATATATACTATGACGTCTTGCATATTATTTGTACCGCATATACGGTACAAATATACATTGGGTGGGGAGAGTCTACTAGTGGTGTATGAGAATTTCTGTTTCCAATGGACGCTGGATGCTCGTAGCCCCTCGTTTCTCAAACCGTAGAACGCTTGGTGGCCGTTTCTTCTTCTTCTCCCCCTCTCATGTGCCACTAGAGATGTCTCGAGTGTATTTTACACATAGATGGTTAGTTTACCTGTCGTATGTTGCATGATATATCCTGTCCTTGTTTGGTTGGGGAGATGTTATGTTACATTTTGTTCTAGTTATTTATATACTGCCCTGTACTATCATGCATGTCGATTTCTTGTGTACTTGTTACGTCCCTCTGAGGACCTGGCACCTTTTCTAGATTGGGACGAGCACAGGTACCGACGGACTATGGAGATTGGAGACTTTTGCTGACGAGGACTTCAATGTTGAGCCTCGTGAGTTTCTTGAGTTCTTAGGTGATTTCTGCTAGTGGCTATCTATTTCTTTTCTGGTTCAGTTGTACTCTTTTAGTGGTTCATTCATACATTTATTGGTGGATTATTTTCCACTAGTCATGACTTGTAGTTTGATTCAGAGTTATTTTCATTCCTTCCAGCTTTATTCTGTGATTTTTCCTGTGGATGAGATTAGTATTTACCTGCCTGTATTGTTATTTAGTTGTTACTTCAGCGTACTACGATCGAGTATAGTCCATTAAATTGGGATTTTTCTATACTTGATCGTACAGCTGGCATGCCACGTGTTCCTGGTCTCACATATCTTGGAACCGGGGCGTGACATTAGTTGACCTCCAGTCTATAATGGGTAGCCCTTATGATATAATATAATCCAACTTGTTCGAGAAATGCTTCATACTTGGTGAGGATCCATGCGGTCAAATCATACCACTCTTGCATGCAATGGGTCAGCTCATAAGTCAAAGTTTTCATGGTAGATATAGCACCCCCGCCACCAGCATTCGTTTGTAAAAGTAGAAGACCCGAAAGATAAAGAATTGTTGTCCACGTCGCTAAGCAATTTGTCTGGGCATAGGACCCGCAGCGTGTACGAAGGTCCGTCCTTCATGCATTTGAACTCATCTTTTCGATGAGAATGCGACTTAATCTTGAAAAAATTGGCCATCGCCCTACCTTGGTTATGAGTCAACTCTCACTCCATCCTCCTCTTCGAGGCAAAACAAGTAAAAGAAGACAAAGGTAGTTGACGCTTGATCTTCGTGATATACAAATGATGGTCCCTTGTCTTAAAAAATCATTCCACTCTTATCTTGATAATCTCATGGTCATTACAAACCACCTTATCCCTGAACAGATATTGGGGTCGCTTGTAGTAGGTCTTCGTACCATCACCAACAGGGATTTTGCACCAACCTAGCATTTGTTGAAGAAAGATATGACATTGCATCATGATACGAACCATCCTCCTAGCAGGCTGACCTTCGATGATCTTCGCCTTCACTGGGTTCACCACATCGTCTTCGATGTTCACACCCAAGCATAGAGAGGAATCGAAGAAGATATCATCCAACAAAGGTTTTGCCATAGATACTGCAGAAAAGGAAAAGCATAAAGTTAGAACAAAAGAAGAGGACAGGTCATAACACAAACATGACTTAAAAAGACATGCGCCATTCCCTAGCGTGCATGAACTCAGCTAAGGCAAGCCTTAGCGCAACACTGATAGAGCCTCACAGCAAAATCATGCGCCAGGATACACATCAACACAGTAATAACAGAGCCTCGCAGCAAAGTCATACGCCAGGCTGTACATTAGCGCATCATCTATACGTAGCTTTACAACAAAGTCATGCGTGTTTGAAAGATATCGCATCAACACATCATCTGAAAAAACATTCACAACAAAGTCGTATGTATCTGCGAGTGGTAGGCATCAATGCATCTCCTAGACCTAGCCTCTAGACTAGGTCAATGCACTTCAGCAGCAAATTTAGTCGGCACGTGATACATGATGGTTACCTATCCACGCAAGCAACCACGAATGAATGTTGTTGTATTCAAAGGATGAGCCATGCCTGTCCACGATATTTCCTCACCTAACTTCTTTGTGTATGTTAGGATGCGTCATGTCGACGACGAGCAGCTCCGTCGCAGCCTTAGGAGTATTGTCTTTGGCCTTACCCTTCTCCTTAGTAGCAGTTGACTTGGGTGCCATGGCAGCAATAACAAAGTTAGAAAAAGAAGAAAGAGATGACGAGTATTGAAAATCATAGCAGAGTAAAACTCTCTCTCTCCTACCCAAAGCATGTTTATAGGCCTCGGCTGTGCATAAACCGATAGAAGTTGGAGCGAACAACCGCCAACTCGGGATCAGGCCAAAATTATTTGTCTAATCCCAAAATTGATATGACAAGCTGCCAAAGCGGGGGCTACGGTAAACAACTCCCTAAAATACTCCCACGTCGTGCTTATTGTTGAAAGTATTTCAAACTTAGATAAGTTTGAAAACTTTGAAGGGGGTCTTATAGAAGCATTAAATTATGTATGAGCCATGAGCCTGATAAACCATATGCAGATCATCACGTGCGCTAAACAGACATACGCCCAAAGCACCATGCGTCTAAATCCAAAGTTGCCAGAAGTAACAGCTACGCCTATGAAGTCATCCGCCAAGGCGCCCCTTGAATAGGATGAGCATTTAATGCTCCATTGAAAAGTTTGTCATATGTTATCCATCAACTCGAGTGTGACGCAGCGTGCACCTCGAATCTTGTACAGATGACAGCAACACAGAAATCAAGGAGCCACTCACATTGTAAACCTATACACCTAGATGATGGCATTAGATAATATAGGAGTTGCTAATCCAACCTCACTAAAAGATAGGACGCTTCGAACAGCGAACAGACAACATATGTTAACATAATGATTAAATTTATGTCAAAGACAACTATGCAGTACTACATGGCCAAGCAACGACAAAACTACTCACATGCCAAGGTGTCCCATATGCCAAAAATTACCTGAGCATAGGATAACCCCTATGCTAAAAGGTTGTCATAACCGAACATATGGCGCATGCATATTTTCTGTTCTAACATACCAAGATCTTTGAACAATGAACACGCAACGTGTCATTAACTCAGTCATGCTTATAAACGTGCTCCGACAACCTAAGACTTCAGCAACTGATCAAATACCAACAACTGTCACATGTCAGCTCCTCCACAACACAATAGAGTAGTTGCACCAGAATTTTGTTTCAGAACCATGCACACAGTGTTCCTGCGCACCTAAAAGCCATGTGGGCATTGTATATGTTTGCATGGGTTGCTCATTCCAGAAATCTGTAAATAGAAGGAGCCTTCCCTCATTCCTCCGCCCCAGGATTATCGACACATAGGCATCCAGAGAGTCAGAGGAATTTCTTCTCGTCATCAGATCGTCAACGGATTATAGAAACTACTATAGTCTTCGATCTCCACCGTCATACTTCCCCAGAATCAAAAAGCCTATACTTTGAGTTTCTGTTTAAGATTTCTTTCTACTCTTTTCTGTTTGTAATACAAAAGTTGCATAACTTTTTATTCATGGCTAACAATAAGCAGGTCTAAATCACTTCAAATAGTTTTATTTATTTTGAATCTAATCACATGTTATTTCTGTTTGAAAATCATAAAAAGTATATTTTCAAAAACTAATAAATCTTGGATACATAGTAGGTCCAGTCAAACTGGACAATCTCATCATGTAAAAGACGTGTATGATATTACCTGATGTGTCACTTTGACAGAATTCGAATTGGTTGCAGTGTGCAACGAATTTGACATGTATTAGTCAAAAAATTATTATACTGTCACTTTTTAGAATTTTCTAATTACTTTATGCTTATCGTGTCATGAAGAATTTTATACTATTGGACTTACATAATTTTACTTATTATGTAGCTCATGTTTCGTTCGATTATGAGACAGTCAACCATATCGTCGTTTCGCGGCCCTAAGATCCAATTCGACGAGCATTTTTTAGATTGGCTCATCGGAATCCAATTATGGACATATCGTTGAGTTCGCATAATCGTTCTAGTCTTGCTAGACATATAATTTGCTGAATTTAGAGAGCTTTAGTTCAGCACTTTTTTGTGTAAACTTGTGAATCCTGTCTGGACCTAAAACTGCCATATTTGTTGTTGTGTCCAAATTCGACTTCTACTCATTCTGGAAAGGTTGTTGAAATTTGTTTCTGTAATACCCCGCTCCGTATGGTGCATTATGCTGAGTCGTTAACTCGAAGAAGTTACGTTGACCAAAAAATATTTTGAGTTTATTCGAGAAAGTAACGATTCGAATCGGTGCAAGTGTTAAGTCGATTCAAAGTATTAATTAAGTTGGTTTCATGTGCTGGCTTTTATGCTTAATTATTTGAGGTCGAACTTTTGCCTTATTTGTAATGGAGTCTGCTATAGAACAAAGTATCGCCTCGTAATGGGCTGAGCCATAGACACGATAGGTCGAGTCAGTTGGGTAGTTCAAAGGAGCATAAAGTGCTCGAATGGCTAAGTCAGATGAGTTGGCCATGGAAAAAAGTAAAGGAATCGAGCTGCATCAACTCGATGAAATTATGGACGAATCCACAAAGGTGGTAGGTCTCTTGACCCTTCTTTCCTACTCCGTTAGGGCTTAATAAAATGCACCATTAAGTAACTTAATAGATTTCCATGTTCGTGGCTGAGAATAAATAGAAGTCGTAGTGCATGTTCAACACTAAGGTAGAACATTGGACAACTAAACCAAAACGTGCATCAAGTGCATGACTCAGAGTAGAACATTGAAACATCGTATCAACAAGTGCCTCTGCGCATAAATCATAGAACAATGAATACTTTATCGACACGTTCCACAATGCATGAGTCATAGGATATTGAACACTCTATCGAGACGTGCCTTAGTGCACGAGTCGGAGGACGATTGAATAATAAGTCGTAGAATATCGAAAGACTCTATCGAGGCGTGCATCAAGAGCACGGGTCATAAAACATTAAACCCTAAGGCTTCATACATTGAAATACTGTGTCGAGGCGTTCATCAAATGCACGGGTAAAAAATTACAGATTTACTGTATCGAGGGAAAGTATTTGGATGCGACTTACAAATATGGCTTCATACGCGAAGTGGTCAGTTGTGGCACAACACCACAGAATAAAATCGAAAGATAAACTTCGTATACAAAGTAAGCAATTGTAACACAAATGTCACAGAACTACTGAAATGCAATTTACAAGCTTCGTAATCATAGTAAACAATTATGGTTCAAAACCACAAAACTATTTGATATGGTATATTGGCTTGAAAGTTGTCACGCCCAAAACCAGAATACTGGAGAGCGGAGGACAGACATAGCCAGCTACATACATTAAAGTGTAACATACCTCACAATACGGTCACGGCTGTCTGGATGCATGAGGGTTTATCTACAACCCAACAGTATCTTATGGTCAAGAACAAGCCTATTGTCTCAATCTCAAGCAAGCAAATAAATGTTTCAAAATATTAGATCATCAGACATACAAAGTAAGGCATCCCAAATATTACATATTCAGATGATCATGAAGCTAGTCATACAAAATGCGAAGACTAGCAAGAGTTAAGTCATACATGATCAACCCTAGGATTTGCCAATCATGTAATAGCCGTTAGATAGACATAAATTAAGTTTCAACACGAGCTAACACTTATCCGCGGCTAAACACCTTAAAAGAATAAGTTACAATAGAGTAGAGACCAAAATAAGAAAACCCACTCGTTGCCACAGTTACGTTTAGTGTTCACCATCTGGCAGGCAGGCAGGTAGATCCTAGGGTGCTACTCCGAAATCTGGCCACACAAAACCAGCTTGGTCAGAACCCAGAAAGAGCAAGTACCACAAGGGAGGCTCTACTTAGAAACTAAAACCAGCATATAAAGAATAGGAAAACTGATAAAAGAGCATAATTAAATAACATAAAAGACATGCTTTAAAGAATATACTAACTTGCATTAAGAAAATAAGAGGTGGATTATAATTCTAATGTTACTCATGAGACGATCATTCAGGCACGGCCAATCAAGTCCTACGGCTTGCTATCATTAGCTAACTAGGGTTATCACAGGCCTAGTTACTAACAGGATGGAGTTGAGATATTCCCTCAGTCACAAGCCCTGCAGAATATCCAGGTTATCTAAGCGAGGTTACAAGAGTCTATCAAGAATTAAAAGAACTATTAGGTGACTTAGAGTTCAACACATGAAAGTGTGCTGGAAATGTGCCCTACTCGACGGCAGGCTACAAGTCCACAGGTGTAGCCGGGATAACGGGATCGCCTGTAACTGGAAAATCTCTCTATATTAACTACTTGATCAATATAGTCGTTAACCTAGCCAGATTCATTATGAATCCCTGACCGTGGTAACCAGGAATCCATGTCCTAGACATAAAACAAGATAGGATGTGTAGCTTGTACAGGCACAATCAGGAAAATCAACCACGGAGTCAAGACAAGAATTCCACTTAGCAAGTCAGGAGTGGTTGTCGCAACAACGATCAAGATTAATCATGTCATGTCAGGTTTACTTGTCAGGTCAAGAGTACTTGTCAAGAGTTCGCCACGACGGGCCACGATCAAGATTATCAAGATGGGATCATGAGAAAAGTTCTAGTTCGAGTTCAAGTTCATCCAGTCGGGTCGTCACAATTTAGGCCAAGTACAGAAAACAAGCAAACAAGATCAAAAACTATGATTGAAACTATCAGTCGCATATGAACTCCAGTTAAGGTAAAACAAGAATATTTTTGAAGCCAAGACAAAGATATACAACTTTTAAGTTTTAAGTTTTTCAAGATTCTAGCTACAAAACAGCTTAAATAGACAAAAATGCCATTCGCGTGCATGGACAAAACTGCCCACAGTGTACGGGGCACGGAGGCATGGCACGCAGGCGTACGACAAATAAAATGCGTAGGCGCGCGGCCGCAATACACGCAGCGTACAGATGAACGAACTGCGGAGCGCGAGAGCACGGCACGTAGGCGTGCGGCGAAAGTATTGCACGAACGCACGGCCGCAAAACGTACAGCGCACGGATATACGACGTGCGGGGCACAAGAGCACGGCACACAGGTGCGCGGCTAACGATTCGCGCAAGCACGTGGCACAGGAAATGTATAGCGCACAGATGCACGACGCGTGGGGCACGAGAGCACGGCGCGCTGGCGCATGGCCAACGAATCTCGCAGGCGTGCGACACACAAAACATGCAGCACGCGGATACACGGCACATAGGTTACGAGAGAATGGCGTGCAGGCGCGCTTCCAATAAATCGTGCGCATGGCACTATTGATCGTCCCAGCAGCACCAAAGATGTGCAGGAACCCATGAATACGAAAAATGCCATAACTTTCTCAAATAAAATCGAAATCAAGTTGTTCAAAGCCAAAATTGGGTAGAATTGAATTCCCCACAACATGGAACCATTAGTTTTCAGAAATACCAATTTCTTGGAGATAAAAACAAAAAAAGATTAAAACTTAGATCTACAAAAATCTATCCATCAAAATAAAAAATTTCAACTTCTAAAATGGCTTAGAATCAAGCAAGAAAGACAATGAAACAATAAAATTTAAGATCCATCATGAAGAAAGTTACACTTGCCTAGGGCTTTCTAGGTGAGAGGAGTAAATGAAGAAGAAGAAGAAGAAGAAGTAAATGAAATTAATGGAGGAGAGAGAGAGGAGTTTGGTATATATATCAACCCTCTCATCCCAACCCAAACCAAACCAAACAAAGCAAAGGCAAGCCAAGTTTAACCAAGGTGAACCAAACGAAGTCAAGATTAAACGAAGACTAGGCTAAGCAAGACAAGTCAAAAATATGGGTTATGTGACAAATGTCAGAAATCCGTATATGCATACTGAAATACATATAATAGAAAACGGGGGTGACAACTCTACCCACCTTAAAAGAATTTTGTCCTCAGAATTTAATCAAGAGAGTAGAGATGTCGGGGCAAGCTATACTAACTACAGGAAATCCATGTCTAGCAGTCAATCAAACAATCATTCATGCTAGCAAGGAATTAAAAGCATAAGGCATAAGGAAGACATTATACCTTACGAGTCAAACAGATACGGATATCACGTTCGGATATCATCCTTACATTCCCAAGTTGACTCACACAAAGAGTGATGACCCCAAGCAATACGGACTAAACTAATAGTCATGTTCTTGAGTATCTTCTCCCTTCGGTCCAATATAGATACGGGCCTTTCCTTCCACAAAAGGTTGGTACCAACAACTAATTCCGAATGATCAAGAATATGGCTCCGATCCGGGATATACCATCGCATGGAATACGTCATATACCTCATGTAACGACGATGAAAGAACGAGATGATAGGACACATCACCTACTCGCTCAAGAATATTAAATTGCCCTATATACCTATGACTAAGCTTTCCACGTACGCCGAATCGAATGATGCCACAGGTAGGCGAGATCCTAAGGGATACGTGGTCACCGATAGAAAACTCAAGAGGACGTTGAGAATCGGTCCAAAAATGCTGACGATCTTGGGCAACTCGAAGATGATCTCTAACTTGTCTGACCACTTCGATAGTCCGAGTAACAATTTCTTGACCAAGTATCTGCCTCTCGTCTACATCTTCCCAAGCTAAAGGTGATATTCACTTCCTGCCATATAATGCCTTAAATGGTGCCATCTGGATACTAGTCTGGAAACTGTTATTCTAGAAGAACTACACTAGATGTAGGTGATCTTTCCGCAAACTACCGAAGCCAAGTATACATGATCGTAACATATCTTCAAGAGTTTGAATCGTGCGCTCCGACTGACTATCTATCTACGGATGATAAGCTGAACTAAACTTGAGATGAGTTTCCAAACTCTCTTCAAGACTCCGTTAAAAGTGCAATATAAATCTTGAATCTCTGTCGGATACGATACTGGCTGGAACTCCATAAAATCTGACTATATGTCTAAGATATATCTCTGCAAGCTGATCCGTTGACTGGCCAATTTTGAAAGAAAGAAAAATGAGCAACCTTTTTGAGCCGGTAAACTATAACCAATATTACATCTTCCAGCTAGAGATTTAGGTAACCAAGTTACAAAATCCATGGTAATGTGTTTGCATTTCCATTTCAAAATTGGTAAATGTTAAAGAAGTCCAGCTGGTCTCTAATGTTAAGCTTTAACTTGCTAGCAAACTAAACAACGAGAGACAAACCATGCTATCTTCCTCTTTAAGCCATTCAACCAAAAATATTGACGGATATCACGATACATCTTCGTACCACCAGGATGAATTGAATATTGTGAACTGTGAGCCTCTGCCATAATTTCCTACCTGATGTCACTACTGGGTACATAAAGACGCCTTCCATGTTTGAGTGTGCCATCTTCGTGAATGCATAACTCTGCTCTTTGTCTCGCTTCACATTCTTTCCTAAGCCGCTAAAGCTTAGAATTTGATGACTGAGCTATCTTGATTCTCTCAACTATACTAGACTAAACTTGCATACTAGCCATTAATGCCATATTGGTAGGAAAAACTATATTTATTCCCATCTTATGAAGATCCTCTAATAACTCTGGCTGTGCTGTGAAGAAATAAGCTTCGACTTTTCTGCTCAATGCATCTGCAACTACGTTGGCCTTCCCAGGATAATACTGCAGGTTGATGTCATAATCTACTAGTAACTCTAGCCATCTTCTCTGACACATATTGAGATCCCTCTGGGTAAACACATACTTAAGACTCTTGTGATCGGTGAAAATCTCTACCCGATCTCCATACAAGTAATGCCTCCAAAGCTAAAGTGCAAAAACCACCGCTACTAACTCCAAGTCATGTGTTGGATAA
This sequence comes from Iris pallida, assembly GCA_029216955.1. Taxonomy (NCBI): domain Eukaryota; kingdom Viridiplantae; phylum Streptophyta; class Magnoliopsida; order Asparagales; family Iridaceae; genus Iris; species Iris pallida. The sequence goes on from JANAVB010013398.1 coordinate 1,467,371, forward strand.
TTCCTCTATGATCATGAAGCTGACTGTTTGTCATGAAATATAAAAGAGCAGAATAGTTTTATGGGAGGACTGGACTTTTACTTCACATTACAAACTCGCTTGTACAAAGAAAGCCTAGGGACGAAAACCTAGGTACAGCAATCTAAGTACAATTGTTTATTTTGGATTCTGGGGGGTGACGATAGAGGCTCGGGAAAGCGACGACAGCTCTGCCTTACTCCTTGGACGATCGGACGTAGCCTTGGATCTTGTGACGAGATGCTTGGCGTTGACGAAGAAATGCTCTTCTTGCTCTCCTCGTATTGCTCTTCTGGCTTCTCTCTTTCTGGATTGATCTCTCTGTATTTTCTCTCTGATTACCGGGGGAGCCTCTCCTTCTTCTTTTTTTGTAAGGGAATGGCACCTTGCTATTTATAATAGTGGGGGGCATCATTAGGGTTTATAATGATTTTCCATTCTTAAAGTGGCAGCGGCCTGGTAAATGATCAATCTGGGCCATTAATCTTGAGCGTGAAGGATCTGGGCCATTAATGAGGATTATGCCAGATCATGTCAGTAATTAATGTTGATTGCAATAAATCTCCATCATGATGATTTGCTGATGTCCGCAAATCTAAATGAATCAATTTAATTCATTCTCTTGCCACGTGTCCCGAATTATTGGAATCTGACCCAAAATTTGATTATCTTTAGGACACGTGCCCTGTCATCATTGTTGAGCCGCATGAGGAGTGTTCATATTTGGGCCGCTTGAAGGTCATCATGACCGAGCCGCATGAAAGATTTTATGACCGAGCCGCATGAATAGTCTCTATACTCGAACTGCATGAAGGTTGTCATGACCGAGCCGCATGAATATGTTCATGACCGAGCCGCATGGGGGTTTTCATGGCCGAGCCGTATGAAAGTCTTCATGGCCGAGCCGCATAGGTTTCTTTATGGCCGAGCCGCATGGGGGACCTTCATGGTTGAACCGCATAGGTTTCTCTGCACTGGTCGCATGAACTCGTCTAGTCTGGCCGTATAGACTTGCCTCGAAGCTTGGTAGATAGTACCACATTTGCGAAGATTTTCTCCAGTTCCCTAGGAAGATAGTGCTCTTGTGTCAGTCATCATGATTACTTTATGTCAGGGCTGTTATTTGTCAGCTGTCAGCCGCCAGAGCATTAATTGTGTCGAGTGGCGCTGGGTACAGCTGTTTTAAAAAGACACATAGCTTCACTCTGGGTCGCAGGGAGTTTACTCGAGCTGTCTATGTGTTTGAGCCGCATGGGACTCCTGAGCCGCATGGGCCCTCCGAGCCGCATGAGGCTCCTTGGCCGCATGGATCATTTTTCTCTTCTTTTTTTCATGGTTCTACAAGACCCCCTTCAAAGTTTTCAATTTGCAAAATTGAAATACTTTGAATAAGAAGCATGGTTATGCGAGAGTCGCATGGATGTATTCTGTCCTAGCCGTATGGATTTGTCTAGCCGCATGATTACCTCAGCCGTATAACTCTCTGAGTCGCATGGGCTGTTTGGCCGCATGAGCTTCTTGCCACGTCTTTCTGCCACGTGTGCAAATCTTTTGTAAATCTTCTGCATTTAATGCTCTTGATTTGCTGTCAGATTTTAAGAGCCACTTTTTGGGCCAGGATCCCAAGAGTCAGGCTATTATTCAGCCATTTTGCCTCGATGACCGAAGAGTCGGTCATCATATTGTACGGGGATCGAAGCATTCCTTCCTTGTCTATAAATAGTAACACTTTCGTTCTGGGAAATCTCCTTTGCTCTCTTCGATCTTTTGCTGTTCTTGTTTGCCATTAAAATTCTTTGATTGCAAATTTTAATACAAACAGAACAGTATTACAATATAGGACTTAGACGTAGTCCTAGGAGTACACATTTATTCAATCTGGGTCCCTTGTGACGATGGAGTGAGTGGTAATACGTTGACTCTGTTGACGAGCTGACGACGGTTATCGGTTCTCTGAAGGTTTAGATTGCTCTGGGTGCTGGAGCTTGATGAGAGGAGGAAGATGTTGAGTGTCTGTATCTGCCTCTCTGGTAGTGCTAAGTCTCTGTGTTTGTTGTATATTCTCTGCCTCTTCTGTGCGTGGGTGAGAAGGAAATGATCCCTCTATTTATAGTTTTGCAGGCTGGCTGCTCATGTACGCATGTAGGATGCGCCGGTATGTGGGGACGCCACATGGTGATTGCTGATGGAGGTGCATGGACGATGCGCCCTAATCGAAGGGTAGACTTCTTCATGTTGCTGTTGTGAGCCGGCACGTAGCAAATGAGAAGATTTTTCTGTTGCTGAGATCTTGGGTGAATCGAGTCAAAGGACACGTGTCATCGACCCATGGCTCGGAGATCTCGGATTTGGTGGAGAATGATCGGGCGAGATGCGCCTTGGATCGGGCGCATGAGGAGGCTGCGGTTCATAACCTTTAGGAGTTTCGAACCATTCTGGGCGCATGGCTTTTGAGGCGCATGCAGGCGACTTTTCTTCTGTCTTTTGGGATCAGAGAACAGTCTGGGGCGCATAGCTTTTGAGGCGCATACAGATTTGAACGCATGGCTACGAAGGCACATGCGAGTGGTTGGATGGCCATGTGGCAGCAGCCGTCGGTAGAGAAGTAATGATGACGCTGACGTTGCCGATGCTTCGTCTTCTGAAAAAGCTGTCAACTGTTCAGACTTTGGGAGGTGTGCTGCCAACTCTGTCAGTTCAGTATTTAATGTTGGTGACATTCGATGGACAGCTGAGTGGGCGCGTTGATTGACGTTCAACTAGGCGTATGGGGACGCACGGGGGCACATCCCCTATGAGGCGCTTGGTGTTTGTGATGCACTTGACGCTGAGGGGCGCATTTGTATGATGTGCCTGATGTCGGAGGGCACATCGGGGTGATGTGCTATCTCGCCGGCGTATCTGATACGTCTTTAATGATGCGACTGTTACGTTCTTCGAGTGCTTTAAATAGCCGTTTGGCTGAATTCGAGGCGTCCGGTTCATCCATTTAATGCAAATTCATTGCACGGAATTCGGAGAGCCATCCACTTGGCATGTGGGTTTGATTTGCCCGGCCTATAAATAGGGGCATGGAGAGAGGGTTTGCTTCTCGTTCTCTCACGTACTTCCGATATGAACTTGTGTATTCGGGTGCGCTCTGCTGACGAAGTTCTCCCGAAGGTGAAGATGCGACGCCGTGTCTTCGTTGATGCACTTGAAGGTGACTGTTACATCCAAAAGACGGAGTCGAGGGCTTCCGGGGCGGGCGGAAGGTGCCTGTTGCATCCAAAGATAGGGATGCTCGGGCCTCGTTTCCGTTATTTCGGAAGAGCCGTAGATCGGAATGGTGGTGCTAGGCTCTTTTTCCTTCAAAGTGGGCGTTGCCCATTCTGGTTGTGTTGAAAGCTGCTCCTTTAGCTGCGGTTTCAATCACGATCTTCCTTCGCCTTTGGAGGCTCTTTCAAAGCCTCCCCTGGCCACAGATTTGCGGTGCTCTTCTCTTCCTTGGTTCCAGCCAGAGGGTTAAATGCTTCATTAGTCGAAGCACTTATCAGGTAAGCCTGGTTGGAAGAGCGGTACATAACTGGGCTGCTAAAGGGATGCACATAACTGGGGATGCACATAACTGAGCTGCTGAAAGGATGCGCCCTGCTGGATGCGCATGGCGGGATGCGCCTGGTTGAAGGCGCATTGTGGCTACTGCGCCTGACTGGAGGCGCATGGTGGTTGCTGGCTGTAGACTTAGGATCTTTTATACCACCTTTTCTAGACATGTAATAGACTTTTATATGTAATAAAAAGTCTTCTTTCAAATGTCTATATTTGTTGGTTTTGTTTGTGAAGTATTTGTCCGAGCTATGGCGCATGTAGTGTCTGGCGCATAGGATTTCTGGCTCTGAAATTCCATGCTTCTACAAGACCCCCTTCAAAGTTTTCAAAACTTTTAGATAAGTTTTGGAATACTTTGAATAATAAGCATGGTGGTCAAGGCACATGACTGTTGGAGGGCATGACTGTTCGGGCGCATGCCTGTTCGGGCGCATGCTCCTCCCAGTAAATGCAAATGATAACGTCTCGGTAACCGAAAAGATTAATGATGATCTTTTGGTTTTATTTGCTGTTATCTTTTCACAGGACCCGAGGCGACGGCTGAGGTCACCTTTTATCGGTTCACGTGTGCGACCGTGCCTATAAATAGGCATGAGATGGAGAGAGAAAGAGTTCTTCTTTTCTCTGCCTTTGCTTTTTTAGAGTTTCTTCTTCAAAATCCTAACTTTCTTCTTCAAGAGAATGGCTCCCGAGACTCCTCGCGACGGTGCTAAGGGAAAGGAGCCGGCAGAGTTCGCCGACGAGGATGCTCCTGCCACCATTGTGACCCCGGCCGACGTTCGTCCCGCGGTAACGGGTGGGTGTCGACTTTTGCTATCTTCTTTGTTCAGACAAGCTTTGGGTCATACTGTGCCCTAACTCTCTGCTACCGACGCGTATGGGCTTCTGTCCTTGATACGCTGAGGTTTTATCCTACCGACGTGCATAGGCTCAGGCCTTTATTATGCACCGAGGTTTAATTGCTGACGCGTATGGGTTTTGTACCTTGATGATGCGCCGAAGCCTTTTGCTGACGCGCATGGGCTTATGCCCTGATGATGCGCTGAAGCTCAAATGCTGATGCGCATGGGTTCATACCCTGATGATGCACTGAAGCCGAAGCGCATGGGCTTATGCCCTGATGATGCGCTGAAGCTTCCCTGCTGGAGCGCATGGGTTTATACCCTGACGATGCGCCAGGCTGCTTGACACATTTTGTCTTTTTGCCTGACTTTTATTTTGGTTGTACCAGTGTGATGACAATCCCTTTACTGAATGAGGTCCTCCTGGACCCCTCTCTTTGTCAAATGGGAGCTGATTTTGATGAGGCGGTGATCAACCCTGCGAAGGATGCTATCCTACAGAACCAACCTCGTGAGAGAGTGCTGCAAATCCAGAACCAGTTGCCAATTTTCCTCCAGACTATGATGGAGAGCGGTAGACTGAAATCTGCTGAATCTGAGGATGTCACTTTCTTAAAACCTGCCTTTCTGTTTGGTGACCGACTGGTCTCTTCTGAAGCGAAGATACTGAGGATCAGAGAAGGCTGGTTCTTTTCTGCAAAAGGAATGGTTTTGTACATGTGGCAACTTGGCCGCCAGTTGCCGCTGAAGGCCTTTTACCGTTTGGCTTCGAAGAGAAGGATGCGCTGGGAACTTACTCCTTCTCAAGGAGGGGCTTTGGGAGGTACCCTTTCGATTGATGCTACCTCGAACCAGAGGGATACCTTGGCCGCTTTACGAGCCGGTTCCTCGTTTAGTTGTCGAGTTTTACGTCCCGGGAGCCTCTACAGTGAAGTTCCAAGCGACACGTTTGCCTTCACTGCTCCGACTTTTGCAAATCGGATGCTGACATCGAAGGTTACGTTTCCGAAAGGTAACTTTAGAGTTGAAGGTTGGTGTCACTATATCCCGAGGTGGGACGAGTTGACCATTTTTGTGCTTTCGAAGTTCAAAGCCGAGCTTAATGAGATTGGGCTGACGGCCGCTATCCGTGCCACACAGGCTGGCGTGGATCTCAATAAGCCTATGTTCCTCGCCCTCTTGGAGTTGTTCAATACCCATACTGGTACCTTCTATACTTCGGTGGGGAAGTTGGGGTTGGCTCTCCATGATATGTACGAAGTGTCCAAGCTTCCTTGGGGCTCGAAACCGTACGGGGAATATTTCCCGTCGAATAAAGAGATCTAGGTTCTGGAAAATAAGGACCCAGAGATGATGGAAGTTTTTAAAAAAGTGGCAAGCCATCATTATCTGATGCACCGGAAAGACAAGGGTAAGACCCAGCCTCATGTGACTGCTTGGAGGGATTACGTTTTCAAGCAGGATTTGGCGGACTCCTCGAGGATCCGGTTTACGACTCCGCAAGGGCTGAAACCTGCGAAAGTGACTTCTGAGATAAGCCGGCTGGACGAGAGAGTTCCAGGTTCAAATGAGAGTGGCGAGAACGCCTATAGCTGCTTCTGGCACTCTGCGCACCGGATGTTGTCTAAAGCGGTGCTGACGGCATATTTGATGATATGGCTCTGGGATTGTGTGTTTGAGGGCGGATCTGGTGCGGTAGAGAGGGTGCATCGGAACCTTATTTTGCCCGTCGTGAAATTAGTCTTTGGACGACCTTTAGCCCTCCTCCCTGCGATGGTGTGTAACCTATTGCGGGGTTTGAGGATCTTTGCTGATGATGTCATCCTCGGAAAAGGTAAAAATGACAACTTTCCCCTGGCCGAGCTACCGTTCCATTATCTTATGGGGTGGTTGATTTTGCATCGTCCGAACGTGATGAGTCCCAGTCCGGAAGAGGATCATGTTGAAGGTGATGCCTTTATCCGCCGCTTCTACAAGAGAAAGTGGTTACACACGGGCGTCCCCGTTTGCAGGAGGGTTTTGTCCTACCTTCAGGGATGGGAGATTGTCATGTTTGGCCCTATCTTTAAAGACTTCGAGGCTGACCCAGATTTGGATAACTCTGGTGAGGATGCGATTACTCTGCCAAAATGGGGTTTTCGTTGGTTACAAAGTATTCGGTCTTCTCACTTGGTCTACCGCAACAAAAATAGATGTTATCTAGAGCCATATCTGCCCAGCCGGTTTGCTCGCCAGTTTGGCTATACCCAGCTAATGTTGCGAAATCCCAGTAGCAGTCTGGGGTTTATCGAAAGTTTGTTGGATGGGGCCCGGGGCTGGCAATATTATAATGCCAGGTGTACTGGTATTCGTTTTACTACGCCAGTTCGTAACCCTCGGCCACAAATCCAGTATTCGACCGCCAAGCTGTATTGCACCATGAATACTGCGTATCCTGGTTATGACAGGGAGACTAGTTTCATTGTTGGAACTCAGCTGGAGGCCACGGCGAATATGTTGATGGCGGCCCGGTCATATCGTCCGCCAGAATTGGCAGGATATCGGGCTGCTACTGCAGCCTCAGTGAGGGATCCCTCTGTTGGGAAGAGACGGGCCAACGTAGAAGCTGGTTGTTCTGTACCAAAAAGGCCGAAAAAGACGTCAACTCCAAAGGCAGGAGTGCCACCTGTAACGCCAGCGAAATCAGTTCCCACTGAGGTAGGGAGTCCTTCGTAACTTTGGCTCATCTTGTCATTTTTGTGGCTTTTGCTTTTCTTCTTGCAGGGATCGTCGAAGAAGAAGACCCATGTTTCGAAACCGGGTGTCAGTAAACCGAAGGAAGTGGCAAGCTCGTCTGACGAGCGTATTCCTCCGATGTTAATGTCTCCAGTGGAGGAGAGTCCTGAAGATGTTCCTGCGGAGGTTTTAGTATCTCCAGACTATGTTGAAAGAGATGCGGAGGTTACAACAACTTCCGGGATGGTGCCAGTTGCCGTAGAGGCCTTGGATGTTGAGGGCCCAGTGGACACGGGGCTTCGCGATGATGAAGTGAAGTGGAGTTCGTCGTCTTCGGATGACGTCGCTCCAGAGTTGCAAAAGGCTGTTGCGGGGGCAACAGAGGTGGTTGGAACAGAGGAGAGGGTTGATTCCCCTCCTTGTCATGATAAAGGTGGGTCGGCTGTAACACTGCCGAGCCCTACCCCAGACTCAGTCGCGGAGGTTGAGGTGGCTACCGATCAGGAGGTAGCGACAGATCTTGTCCCTGTAGAGGGATTTGGTGAAAAGATTCGTCTGCCGTCCCCAACTCCTAAGGCGGGTTAGGAGACAAGTGTTGATCTCCCCATTCTGCCAGGGGAGGTACTGGCTGCTGATAGGACATTGGGGGCTGAAGAGGTGGCCACTGACGTCGGTGGTTCTTCCGAGCTTGGGAAGGACAAGGGTGTGGAACCCCCTGTGGCTCCTTCCACTTGGGGTACCATCTCGGCGCCTGTCCCGAATTCTTCTGTTCCTTTGGCTCCTCAGGCTGGCATTCCAGCCCCTATTGATGAAGAGCCTAACGATGTCGAGGTTCCAGTCTCGCAGGTTGAAGTCGACGGATCTTCCTCCGGTCCGCCAACTACAGCAGCTCCTCCGACTCCTGCTATGAAGCCACAGGTACTGGCGGATGCAGATGAATATATGAAATTCTTCATTGAAGAGGTATATAAAATGTTGCAGAGTGGTGTGTCTGCGGTGATAAACGCCAATGGGAGCTTTGCAACGGCAAGAACTCTAGCGATGCCTTATATCGACCTGATCCGTCTTCACGAAGGCCATGATCATATGACCGAGATCCTGGAGGCTTCGGTGGTTGAGCTGGACCAGCGGCCGTCGGAATTTCAGCGCATCCAGCGAAATGACCCCTCCGTCTTGATAGATGCGGAGAAGGGGAAGCTGATCGCCGAGATTGAGTCTTCCTACCAGGCCACCGTGAGTGTCTAGGAGCGCGAGGTGGCTGAGACTGAAGCTGCAGTGGAGCGGTTGTCTCAGTATACACAGGAGAGAGTGAAGGTGAGAACTGCGTTGGACGCTAATATCGCAGATATTGATGCCCAGATCTGCCGCCTTGAGGATCAGCGAGCCCGACTTTTGTTAGATGCCGAACGTGCTCAGGCTGAACACGTGGCATTCAAGGAGGAGGAAGCAACCTTCACCCACCAAGCTCTTGCCCTAGCTCAGCAGCGGCAGCACCTGGATGAGAAGCATGAGAAGGACACCTCTCTTGAGGCCATAGAGGCGATGCGTCAAGAAGCTGAACGCCGGGTCTTGGCGACTGTGGAGACTCGGGTGGCAGACTTGAGGCGTCGTATTGAAGAGCTTTCGGCCAACCCTGGGGATGCTTAGGGGTCGCAGTCTCTTATTTTTGTGTTTTTTGCAACTCTTGCTGGGGATATTGTAATCCTTTACTCTCTTTTCTTAGAAATAAAGAAGTACACCCTTTTCTGTGATGTGTTCATTTTTTGCTTGTTATGAACTTGATGATTTATGTGTACCTATTATCTTTTGTGCACCTTAGTTTTTAGGTACAGATAATAAGTTTAAAAGAACCACCATGTTTGCTCAGAGGTAATGTGGACGTGGCAAATAGGGGGTTCAGACAATAGAATCTTCCTACTCAGAGGTGTTATGGACGTGGTAGAAATGACTCTGGGGGATACGTGGAACTACTCAGAGGTAATGTGGACGTGGAAGTTCTGCGATCAATGTACGGCAATACGGGGGTTGTCTGTACGGGATGTTTACTCAGAGGTAATATGGAAGTGGTAAACATGCGGGATAGCGTAGCCTTATGGAATGTAAGTTTTCGCTTTGTAGGGTGCAGGGGAATAACTCAGAGGTGATGTGAACGTGGTTGTTCTTCTACTTGAGGATGCCACGGAACAGCTAGGTTCCGAAAGCGCATGAGTTTGTGGAAAGGGATTGTACGTGAGCCTTGATGATTAGGTCCATAAATCTCCTTATGGAAGCACAAGTCTGAAAGATGTCAAGAGTAGTACTTCTTCAGGAACTTTCCATTGATGGGCATCATAAACAAGTCCCCATTGGGTTTGGCGAGGCGGTAAGCACCGTTTGAGCATACCGTCTCTATGATGAAAGGTCCTTCCCACTTGGGCTCGAACTTTCCTGGTGTCTTGTGGGTTAACACCAACGGCCTCCTGACTGCCAGAACCAGGTCGCCCAGTTGGAAAGTCCTCTGTTTGACTTTCTTGTTGAAAGCCTGTGATATACGGGCTTGGTAGAGTTCGATGCATTGTTGTGCTAGGAGACGCTTCTCGTCAAGTGCCTCCAATTTCCGCAGACGACGACGTTGATTGTCCTCTTCTGTGAGTTGATTTGTGATTGCTACGCGGAGTGAGGGTATCTGGATCTCGAAAGGCAGTACCGCTTCACTCCCGTAGACCAAGGAGAATGGTGTGTTGCCTGTTGGGGTCCGTACCGTTGTGCGATAGGCCCAAAGGCATTCGCCAAGCTTTTCGTCCCAATCGCGTTTATTTGATGACACAACCTTTTTGAGTAGCCTGATGATGGTCTTGTTGAACGCCTCGGCCAATCTGTTTGCTGCCGAATTGTAGGCGGTTGAGGCCACGTTTTGGATACGATTTTTGTCACAGAACCTGCTGAAAATGTGGCTGATGAACTGGAGACCATTTCATGGATGATCCGCCGGGGTACCCCGAAGCGGTAGATGACATGGTGTTTGATGAAGCTGATTACCCTGGAGCTCTTCACTTCTGCCAGTGGAACAGCTTCTGCCTATTTAGAGAAGTAATCAGTAATGGCCAGGATGAAGCGGTGTCCCCTCGATAAAGGAGGGGTGATTGGCCCTACAATGTCTATGCCCCAGGCTTCAAAGGGCCAGGAGGCGACTGTAGGATGTAAAGGTTCTGACGGTGTGTGAATGAAGTCTGCGTGAAGCTGGCACGCATGGCACTTCTTAGCGTAGTCGACGGCGTCAGCGGCTATGGTTGGCCAGTAGTAGCCCATGTGCCGCAGTCGGTCCTGCAGCTTAGGCCCAGGTTGATGAGCCCCGCAAGTTCCGTCATGAGCTTCTCGAAGGGCTTCGGCTGCTTCTTCATTGGACAGGCATCGAAGGAGGAGCCCATCGTAGGAGCGTCGGTACAGCATTTTAGTGGTTGTATCATAATAGAATCGAAGGGAACGTCTCCTGACTGAGACGGCTTCCTTCGGGTCTTCTGGGAGAATTCCGTAGACGGCGAAGTCGATGAACGGGAATCTCCAGTCTCGGACATTAACACCAGTATTTGTCGGCATGGCATAGGCCATGTGTGAGCATAGGTTGTTTTTAGGACAGACTAAGTCTCTTCCGACTACCGTGACATAGTGTTGAGTCCCGAGGGGTACTGCCAATGAGGCCACGAGGCCAGCCAAAGCATCGGCCTCCAGATTTTGTAAACGAGGTACAAGTTCGATGAAGAATTTGGTGAAGGCTGAAATGATGCTCAATGCCACTTCATGATAAGGGATCAGATCTTCATGGCGAACTTCGTATTGCCCTCTGATCTGGTTTACGACGAGTTTGGAATCGCCGTAGGCCTCCAAATGATCTACCCCCAGCTGTTGTGCCAGCTGGAGTCCCATGATGAGTGCGTTGTACTCGACAACATTGTTGGAGCACGGCTTTGAAAGGGAGTAAGCACGTTGGATGACCAGCTGATCGGGGGAGACTAACACCACCCCCACGCCTGCGATGATTTATCCTTTGGGGCCTGTTCTTGAAGCGCCATCGAAAAACATCCGCTATACGGAGTTTTTTTCGGTGACGTTGGATTCTTGGACCTCATCCGGGATGTCTTCATAGAGTTTTGAGGACTCTGGGATAGGGTGTGCAGCTAAGAAGTCGGCCAGGGCCTGACCCTTAACGGCTTTTTGTGGAACAAACATCATGTTGTATGGCGTTAGCAGGATCGCCCATATAGCCAGCCGGGAGTTCAATGATCCTGGCTTTGTCATGAGAACTCTGAGTGGATTGACTCGGGAGATGACGTGAATCGTCTGGCCCGAGACGTAATGGCAAGTCTTCTGGATGGCGAACACCAAAGCCTAGCACTCCTTCTCTACGGGGTTGTACCGGTGTTCGGCCCCGATGAGCGTTCGACTGAGGTAGTAGATTGCTTGCTCATAGCCTGTATCGCTATTCTGAGCTAGCAGAGCGCCGAGGGAATGATCCATAGCACGGACATAAAGGAAAAATGGTTTACCGGCGACGGGTGCCACCAGGACTGGTGGGCTCGTCAAGTAGGCTTTGATGTCGTCGAAAGACTTTTGGCATTCCTCTGTCCAGACGTAAGAGACTCCCTTCCTCATGAGCTGAATAAAGGGTTGACATTTGCCAGAAAGATTTGCTATGAACCTCCGAATGTATGCCAGACGTCCCTGTAGGCCCCGAAGTTCTCGAAGGTTCTTCGGAGGGTCCATGTTGAGGATGGCTTTAGTCTTCTCGGGGTCAACGTGAATGCCTTTTGCCGTGATAACGAAGCCCAAGAACTTTCTGCTAGAAACCCCTAGGAAGGATTTAGCGGGGTTCATCTTGAGTTGGTGCGCCCGCATGAGATCGAAGACTGTTTTGAGGTCTTGCAGGTGATCTCTTTTGAGACGGCTCTTGACTGCGATGTCGTCAACATAGCATTCGACTGTCTTGCGAAGGTGTTGACAAAAAATGGTGTTTATAGCTCGTTGGTATGTCGCACCGGCGTTCTTCAAGCCGAAGGGCATCACTGTGTAGCAAAAAACACCCTTCGGAGTCCTGAATGACGTGTGTTTTGCGTCATCGGGGAACATCTTGATTTGATTGTAGCCTGAATATCCGTCCATGAAAGACATGCGTTCAAAGCCACATGTGTTGTCGATCATCATATCGGTGATTGGAAGCGGGAATTCGTCCTTCGGACAAGCCGAGTTGAGATCCCTGAAGTCAATACAGACTCGTATCTTCCCATTCTTCTTGGTGACGGGAACGATGTTGGCCACCCAATCTAGGTGTTGTTCTTCACGGATGAAGCCGCTAGTCAAGAGTTTATCCACCTCCTGATCGATGGCGTTCATGATGTCCGGACGGAAGCGTCGCTGTTGTTGTTTGACAGGCTTGGCATCAGGTAAGATGTTCAGCCTATGCATCGCGATCTGGGGATCGAGTCCCGGCATGTCTTTATAGCTCCAGGCGAAGATATCGATATACTCTTTAGCAAGCTGGATTAAAGACTCTCGGTCTTCTCTCTCTAGGCTTTTGCTGATGAAGATGGGTTTGCAAGAAGCTCCGTCCCCAAGGTCGATCTGCTCGACTTCATCTTCGGTGGGAGGTTCACGTAATTCAAAACGAGACTCCCATTGTTCCCCTAGGCATTGACCCCAAGGTTCTTCTTCGAAGGGTTCCGACGTTTGGTCTTCGCCTTCATCTTCTTGAGGTTGTGCTGATGTCATGTTAGCTGACAACACTTTCCTGAAGACTGGTCCGATGCTGGTATCGGAATCCTACGTCGATGCTTCGGAGGAGTGAGAATGTTCTACTTCCTCTGCGTCCGAACTCTTTGAAGTTGATGGCGGCGTGACATAGCCTACCCCCCGTCGAGTTCGATTGTAGTAGTCCTACGGCTTTCCTTTAGGTGTTGGAAGCCAGAGAGGGACACGTCGACCCTTGCCATAGTTCAGGCCTTTATTGCTTTTTAGGTCGTAGCCCATCTTTTTGATGATGTGCTTTGCCGTATTCGTGTACTGATAGACTTGCATTCTGCCGGTATCTGGCTCTGGCTCGAGTGGCGGGAGGTCTTGATGACGCTCAACTTTGCCAAAGATGATGGATTCTTCGTCTCGACTTCGTGGAGGGACTATATAACAGACTCCTTGAGACGGGACTACTCGATTTACATGATGGACGGTCGTTATTTGTGTTTGCAACGACCGTAGAGCGTTATCTAATGTATACATGGCATTCCAATGTGGAAGACAGGAATAATTAAAAGACACTCTATTATTGATGAAATATGAGATTTTATCCCGTGGGATTATATTGTCTAGGGAGGGTACGTCTACATCAGCAGAGATGTATTCGCCTAGTTCCTCATCTGTAAGCACTGGGTTGGATCAGGAGAGTCCACCACAGCTTTGATTTTGGGGTCCGAGAGGGTTATGTGAGCCTTCTCGAGTATCTTGGATGACTGCGGCGGCTTGCCCTTGAGACGTACCTTCAGAGGTGCCTCAACTGCGTCTCCGGTGATTGGTGCCTTCTCTTGTAATTTTGCAACAAGGGGAGCCGATGTTTGAGGCGGTTTTCCCTTGAGGCGTATCTTCAGGGGAGCTTCAGGAGCAGCTGGTTCTTTTCCGAGTAGCTTAATGCTCATGGGAGGCAACTTCTGAGGTGGTTTACCTTTGAGTCGGATCTTCAAAGGGGCATCGGAAGTGACCTCAGGCTCCATGCCCGGCTCTGCTGCTGTTTCTGCCTCGTCATCAGCATCATTGGCTTCTTCCTCGTCAGGTGACTTGTACAAGTCGGAGTCGGTGAAGTAGGCTTTAATCCCTTTGAAAGGGTTGATGTCTGCGAACTACGTCCAGATGACGCCATTGGTGGATACGTACTTCATGCATTGGTGGAGCGTGGATGGCACCACCATGTACTCATGGAGCCACGGTCGACCGAACAGGATGTTGTAGTTGACCTCGGCATCCACCACGTAGTAGGTCACCTCGGTTCTGAGATTACCGATGTGACACTTCAGCCGAATTTTGCCCAGCGGCTCGCTTTTACTAGCATTGAAGCCACTGATTGTTGTGTTGGAGGGCGCCAGCCGGTACATCGGGATCCCCAGTGTTGAGAGTAGCGCCTTCGGAATGATGCTGAGGGAAGACCCCGGATCGATCTGAATCCGGTTTACCTTAACTGAACCGACATACCCTGTGCAGTACAGCGGTCGGTTATGTCAGTGGTGCTTGAGCAGCATGTCTTGTTGGGTGAAAGTTATATTCGTGATAACTTTATCCGTACAATGACAGTGCGCACAGGTAGTTGGGAGATCTTCAGGCTGCTTGACATGACTGAGGAAGGATTCAGTATCCTTCAGAGCTTCATAGAGAGCTTCTCGGGAGTCTTTGGAAAGACGCAGGAGCTCGAACAAGGATAGGCGGGCAGGAGTACTGGCCAGTTGTGCCAGTATGTCGAAGTTGTGGGGCTTGGCTAGCCCCGAAGCATTCTCCTTTCGTAGGGGTCTGTCGAAACGTGCCTCCAGATGCTTCTTCTTATTGGCTGCTGAGGGCTTGGATGGACCCTTCTCCTGGACAATAGGGATGGTGCCAGGGGGCACTACCTCGACGGCAGCTTCGTCGGGTTGGACGTTCAGTTGTGAACACGTCTGCACAGGAAGTACCTCTTCTGTTGAAGAAGAGACCGTGCGGCAAGACTTGATCTTCTTGCCTTTGGATTTGGAGGTAGGGCGTACCTCCGGTTGAGTCACCTCGGAAACGAGGTCGGGGTGAACCCATAGGACCTCCCCTCGAGATGTGGTGAGTGGGATGAGTCCACTCACGTTGTCACGGGTAGGTGGTAAGTTAACCACAACCATTGTCGCCTTAGTAATAGGGACGACGCCATCTTGTGTGGTAGTTGGCGACAAGGTGCCGAACTGTAGTGATACTACGTTGGCAGACACCGTCTTCTCCTCGTAGTCGACGGAGATTACATCCGCATTGATCATGCGCTGGATGTAATTCTTGAGGACATACAAGTCCTTAGTTGGGTGTCCGACAAACCGATGGTAGTGACAGTACCTCGGGTTGTCCACTTTTCCAACCTCGTTGGGACGCTTCGGGTCCGGAAGCTTGATCTTGTCACCCTGCTTCAGTATCTCAAAGAGTTGTAGAGTGTCTTCGTCATTGAACGAATAAACCTCCTCTGGCCTTGGCACGAGTGGAGGCTTCTGAGTAGGTGCTGACGCACCTTTTGAGGCATTGACAGTCAATGCCTGTTTCCCCTTTGTCTCTCGTCCGGGGTTGTTGGCTGCAGACCGCTTCCCCTTGTCCTCGAAGGCAGGGAAACTGACACCCAGAAGACGAGCATTGGTCGCCTTCTTCTCTGTGGCTTCTGCTTCAATGATCAAGGAACTCCAGTCGGGAGGAGGAGTGGAGTTCAGCCAGAGCTTAACTGCAGGCATCATGTTCATGCTGCAGGAGGAGAGAAGCACATGTACTGGCATGCCCGGAGGTAGTCTGAAGCAGGCCTGTCGGAAGCATTCGATGAACACTCGAACCTTTTCCTTCTCCTTCTGGCGTATTTCTATAAGGGACGCCATTATCATGTCCTTTCCACCGTCGTAGAAACGGTCGATAAAGAGGCACGTCAGGTCGTCCAAGGACGATATAGAATTGTCGGGGAGGCTGCAGTACCAGTCGTACGCCACTGCCTTCAATGCTCCGACGAATATGCTAGTGAGGAGCGCGTCCTCCTTCGGAAGATGCCCCGTCTGAGACTGGATGTACGTCAGGTAGCGACGCGGAGAGTCCTTCCCGTCGTACGGCGTCAGTGTTTGTGGTTTATACTTTGGAGGATAAACCACCTTGTTCCACTCGAGGGGATAAGGTTGGGGATGCCCATTTCTGGCGCTCCTCTTGCCTCGTTTTGGACTCAAAGCGTTCCCGCAAGTCCCTAATCATCTCGACCACGTCTTCTGTGGAGCTGGGAGTCGGGGAAGGTGGTACCACCGGGAGTTGAGCGTTTGAGGGCTCTGACGTCCGAGGTGCCTCGTGGCGATCCGTGTCCAAGGATATCCGTTGAAGGGGTACACTCGATTCTCCATTGGCCCCAGGATCAGGATCGGTAGAAGGTGTTCTGGCCAAGGCTGACCGTATCTCAAACACTGCCTGAGTCAGTGTTTGCATAGGGCAGAGAGGGTTTTGAGTCCTCCCTCTAATGTGTCTATGCGCTGGACGAGGTCTTGTGGCGGTGCATCAGACTCGATATCCGCCCCAGTCACGTTTACTGTCATGACGCGACCGGGAGTGGACGGATGGGTTGAGGATTCACTCTCGGCCTCGCTCTCTTGTGAGGGAGTTGCCTCTTCTGGCTCATTTTGGCCACCCCAGCCATGTTCTGGAGATCACTCCCGACGGGCGCATCTGCAAGGGCCTGATTACCCTCGGCTTCATCTTGAATGGCTCCTCGTCTCCGAAATCCAGGTCCGGGGATGCTAGACTACCCCCAACTATGTTCTGGGGGATATTCTCATTTTGAGGGTCTTCTGGGAGGCTGACTTCGCCTCGAGGATGAAGATGCGCCTCAGGTGTGCTTTGGGCACCTTCGTCTTCGGAAGAAGGCTCGACAAGGGTCTGACTACCTCCAGTCTCCTCCAAGATCTTCTTCCTCCTCCGAGTGCCTTCGAACACACCGGAGGACGAGACTGCTGCCTTGGTTTTCCTCGACTGGCTTTTGGATGAGGACGAGGAATTGCTAGTCGTCTTTCGGACTGACGAGGAGTTGGAGACCACGTTGTATGAGGCAACCCTTGGTTTTTCTTCTGGTGACCCCTTCTTCCCGAGGCGACGTCGGAGGGGTGTCGATGATTGCAGCCGCTGGAATACCGACTGCCTTGGTGGGACTGCCGTTTTACAACAGCAGTTGATGGTGACGACAGCACAAGTGTGCCCCTTGAGGGGTGCATCATGCTTGTTAGTTGACTCTCCTGATCGGCGCTTGTGAGTGATCACGTTACGCAGATCGTTGGAGGAGAGTGCCGCCTTCACACCCCCTTCAGACGCATGGTAAGGCCAAGCGCCGGGGTGGTCGGGTGAGTGCTGTGCCCCCTGATCTAATACCAAACAGGCATCCCGATCAGTAGAGGGGGAACCACAACATCTGAAGTGACTTGAACGGACCTCAGACGCACAACCAGAGGAGGTGTGGAAGTTCAAGACCACTGAATTTGCCTCGCTCAACTTGGGTGTGCATGCAATTGATGCGCCCAAGCGAGACGAGGACTTTGAAGGTCGACTCGTTTCTGGCGCAGAAGCACCTGAGTCGACCTTGTACAGCTTACCATCAGCGGCGCACATGATTGTGAGCGCATGCTTCTGGCTTGCTGCCGGCATAGCACGTTTGTGGCGCATGGCCCGTGCTGCCTTGGACTTCTTCGTACCAGGCGGCTGGGGCGCGTAGTACTCAGAATCCAAATTCTCTTTGCCACTACAGCGAGTGAGTCTGTCAAAGACAGAGACTTTTAGTGGTGCATCAGAGGTGATGCGCGAGGCATTGGCTGCGCCCCTGCTCCGTCGATGCATCTTCCTCGCCTGAGAGGGAGATGGCTGGGGAATGTGGTTAGCCGTATGCTTTTTCGAAAGATGCGCTGCACCGGTGGGCGCATCTTGGTTGCTGAGGACGTCAGCAGGAAGGGAAGGCTGGATTGGCGCATCCCCATCAGTGGTGGTGCCCGAGGCGTCGACCTTGCGCACCCAGACTCGGCGGGTCTTCTTCGGCTTTGGCAGCCACTTCAAAGGACTTGCACTGCCTTCAGAGATGAACTCCTCATATGCCTGTTGATTAAGGCGTACGACCAGCGTCTTGTGGGAGGAGCCCACCTTCACATCGTCGGCTTGCGACACAGCTTTCTCGGTGGAGGAGAAAGAGGTCTCCAGCAGAGTCGCCAGCTTGTTTGCCATTAAAATTCTTTGATTGCAAATTTCAATACAAACAGAACAGTGTTACAATATAGGACTTAGACGTAGACCTAGGAGTACACTTTTGTTTAATCTGGGTCCCTTGTGCCGATGGAGTGAGTGGTAATACGTTGACTCCGTTGACGAGCTGATGACGGTTATCGGTTCTCTGAAGGTTTGGATCGCTCTGGGTGCTGGAGCTTGATGAGAGAAGAAAGACGTTGAGTGTCTGTATATGCCTCTCTGGGGGTACAAAGTCTCTGTGTGTTTGTTGTATATTCTCTGCCTCTTCTGTGCGTGGGTGAGAAGGAAATGATCCCTCTATTTATAGTTTTACAGGCTGGCTTCTCATGCGCGCATGTAGGATACGCCGGTACATGGGGACGCGACATGGTGATTGCTGATGGAGGCACATGGACGATGCGCCCTAATCGAAGGGTAGACTTCTTCATGCTGCTGTTGTGAGCCGGCACGTAGCAAAGAAGAAGATTTTTCTGTTGCTGAGATCATGGGTGAATCGAGTCAAAGGACACGTGTCATCGGCCCATGGCTCGGAGATCTCGGATTTGGTGGAGAATGATCGGGCGAGATGTGCCTTGGATCGAGCGCATGAGGAGGCTGCGGTTCATAATCTTTAGGAGTTTCGAACCATTCTGGACGCATGGCTTTTGAGGCGCATGTAGGCGACTTTCCTTCTATCTTTTAGGATCAGAGAATAGTCTGGAGTGCATGGCTTTTGAGACGCATACAGATTTGGGCGTATGGCTGCGGAGGCGCATGCGAGTGGTTGGATGGCCATGTGGCAGTAGCCGTTGGTGGAGAAGTAATGATGACGCTGACGTTGCCGACGCTTCGTCTTCTGAAAATGCTGTCAACTGTTCAGACTTTGGGAGGTATGCTGCCAACTCAGTCAGTTCAGCATTTAATGTTGGTGACATTCGATGGACAGCTGAGTGGGCATGTTGATTGACGTTCCACTAGGCATATGGGGACGCACGGGGGCGCATCCCCTATGAGGCGCTTGGTGTTT
The DNA here is from genome assembly GCA_029216955.1 of Iris pallida. Taxonomy (NCBI): domain Eukaryota; kingdom Viridiplantae; phylum Streptophyta; class Magnoliopsida; order Asparagales; family Iridaceae; genus Iris; species Iris pallida. The sequence continues at coordinate 1,486,523 of JANAVB010013398.1, forward strand.
GTGATGCGCTTGACGCTGAGGGGCGCGTCTGTATGATGCGTCTGATGTCGGAGGGCGCGTCGGGGTGATGCGCTATCTGGCCGGCGCATCTGATACATCTTTAATGATGCGGCTGTTACGTTCTTCGAGTGCTTTAAATAGCCGTTTGTCTGAATTCGAGGCGTCCGGTTCATCCATTCAATGCAAATTCATTGCACAAAATTCGGAAAGCCATCCACTTGGCGCGTGGGTTTGATTTGCCCGGCCTATAAATAGTGGCATGGAGAGAGAGTTTGCTTCTCATTCTCTCACGTACTTTCGATATGAACTTGTGTATTCGAGTGCGTTCTGCTGACAAAGTGCTCCCGAAGGTGAAAATGCGACACCGTGTCTTCGTTGATGCACTTGAAGGTGACTGTTACATCCAAAAGACGGAGTCGAGGGCTTCCGGGGCGGGCGGAAGGTGCTTGTTGCATCCAAAGATAGGGATGCTCGGGCCTCGTTTCCGTTATTCCGGAAGAGCCGTAGATCAGAATGGTGGTGCTAGGCTCTTTCTTCCTTCAAAGTAGGCGTTGCCCATTCTGGTTGTGTTGAAAGCTGCTCCTTTAGCCGCAGTTTCGATCACGGTCTTCCTTCGCCTTTGGAGGCTCTTTCGAAGCCTCCCCTGGCTACAGATTTGCGGTGCTCTTCTCCTCCTTGGTTCCAGCCAGAGGGTTAAATGCTTCATTTGTCGAAGCACTTATCAGGTGAGCCTGGCTGGAAGAGCGGCACATAACTGGGCTGCTGAAGGGATACACATAACTGGAGATGCACATAACTGAGCTGCTGAAAGGATGCGCCCTACTGGATGCGCATGGCGGGATGCGCCTGGTTGAAGGCGCATGGTGGCTGCTGCGCCTGACTGGAGGCGCATGGTGGTTGCTGGCTGTAGACTTAGGATCTTTTGTACCATCTTTTCTAGACATGTAATAGACTTTTATATGTAATAAAAAGTCTTCTTTCAAATGTCTATATTTGTTGGTTTTGTTTGTGAAGTACTTGTCCGAGCTCTGGCGCATGTAGTGTCTGGCGCATAGGATTTTCGGCTCTAAAATTCCATGCTTCTACAGTTCTAACTCCTTTCCCTCCCAAGCATCTATGGCTCCCAAGAAGGTTGCTACATCGAAGGCTACGAAGGGCAAGGCGGTCGCTTCTGCGGCGACTGCGGCGACGAACGTGGCCACTCCTCCGCCGGCCGTCGTTCACTCCGACGTTCACCCACCTATTGCTGGTAAGGGCGTTGCCTTAGAACCCTAACTGCCGTGGCTCTGTTGCATAATTTATGCACAAGCCGCATGTACGAGACTCGTCAATGTGACCGTATAAGCACTTCACTCTTGGGGCCACATAAGCTTGTCATACTCGATCTGAACCGCATGTATACTTTCGGTTTGGGCCGCATGAGCGTAGCTCACTTTTGAACCGCATAAGCTTATCTGCTTGTAGCCGCATCAGCTCATATAAATCTGGATCGCATAAGCGTACTTAACTTGAACCGTATGAGTCTGTCTGTTCATGGCCGTATGAGTCCGCGTGGACTTTGAACCGCATAGTCTCACCGGAATCTGAGCCGCATCAGCGCCTAGGTTCGTCTGTTGAGTCCATATGAACCTTGAACCGCATAGGCCCTTCTGAACCCAAACCGTAGAAGCTTCATAAGCTCATCTGAACTTCATTTGTATGGACTCGTCTGACTCGGAGCCGCATAAGGCTATGATGAACAGAACCGCATGGGCTCATCTGGTTCAGAGTCGCATGAGGCTGTGACGACCCGAGCCGCATAGACAAAAATGATCTTTCAAATGCTTCTTGTTTTGACTATCTTCTAATCTTATTTCTTTTGTCTCTCTTCAGTGAATCTGCCAGTAAATCCTGCGGGGGAACTCCTAGTGGGCTCGAATCAACTTGCCATGGATATACGACGGGACAATTTAGTTCGTCAAGTGTCAAAGCAGCTCCTTGTCAATGAGCCTTTGGAGCGACTGAATGTTATCAGGATTCAATCTTTCCATTTCCTTAGTAACATGATGAGCTTCGGGAAACTAGATGGAAAGTATCTGAGGCCGGTCTTCCTCTTTGGGGATGCGTTGATCATACAAAACTCCCGAGTGCTGGATATTTCTGAGAGTTGGTATTTTAATCTGGACGGGATGCCGATTCATATCCCCATTATGAAGCGTCATTTCTCTTTTGCGTGGTTCAACATGATCTTGTTGGACAGGAAGATGACAGCCCCCCTCACTCCAACCAGACCGGGGATATTCGTGGGTAACATCCGTTACAATAAAACTACTGGGTCAGTGCACGCGATCAAGGATCCGGCCAGCCGATCTGTGATGGGGTTAGTTCCGGGTACCTTCATCAACACACCCGGTCCTAATTTCTTATTTTCTCAGGCTGATACCTTCCTGAGCCAGCTTGCTCGAAAAGGGTCCTATCCTGTTGGCAGATTGGCACTGCCGAGCTGGCTAAACCCTATTCCCCTGTGGGCTAACCTGACTTCGTGGATTCTGCGGAAATATGAGACGTTTTTGCGAGAAGTCAATCTTTATTACGCTATCCGGGGTACCAGCCACGGGCTGCCCATTAATAAGTCGTTGTTCATGGCCCTTTTGGAGATGTATAACCATCGGACAGGAACTTTCTTCACACCTGTAGGGGAGTTGGGGCTCGCTCTCCATGAGATGTATACTGTCTCCAAGCTTCCTTGGGGGGACGAGCCCTTTGAAGTGTACACTCCAACGAATGAGGAGTTCCAGGATCTAGATCGATGATTCCCAGGCTTCGTCGCTGTGTACCAAGAACTGTTATGTCACCATAGTACCTGTCACCAAACGGCTATCAAGAAAGATGGTAGCTCGGAAGGGGCCGCTCCCCATACCACCTCTTGGGTCTCCTATCTTTTTAAATTCAATGCTGCCGGCCGAGTTACTTTCCGATATCGTCAAACTCCTAGGGAAGTAGAAGGCTTGGTGTCGACTGCTAAGAGGTCAAAGTCCACGGGTGACAAGTTTGGGAGCCAGATTGACTCCTTCAGCTATTTTTATTATGGTACTCGACGGCTGTCAGAGAAGGCACTCTTGGCAGGGTTTTTAATGGTGCGGCTGCACAATTATGTGGTCTCAGGAGGGACGGGTTCCATCGAGAGGATCAGCCGTCACTTTATTCTTCCCGCCGTGAAGTTGGCCTTTGGAGTCAGGTTGGCTCTTCTTCCCGCTATGGTGTGGAGCATTCATCATGGTCTCCGCACCTTCTCGTCCAAGGTCATTGCTCACGACGTGGCAATGGACTTTGAACGTATAGAGCTGCCTTATCATTACCTGCTGGGGTGGCTGTTGTTGTATTATCGGTCTTTGATGAGGCCTGGGACGGGAGACGGCATTACGGACGACGATGCTTTTCTTTTCAGGTATCACTATCAGCCTTGGGAATATAGTACCATGCCGGCGTGTCGGAAGATGCTGGCGAGGGTGGACGGATATGATTTCTTCGTGTCCGTTCCCCGTTTTACCGACCAGGAAGTGAGGAGTGTCCATGTTGATGGCGTTGGATCTCCTTATTTCTTACCTGAGAAGATGCGTTTCTGGTTGCGTAACATTCGCCCGGCACATTTAGTTTATCGCAATCGCAACACTGTGTACCTGGAGCCCTACTTGTCCAATAGGTTTGCCCGTCAATTCGGGTACAGTCAACTATTCCTTGGACGTCCCAGTTCCTGCCTGGGATTTGAGGGTAGCATCCTTGATGGTATTAGGGCATGGAGCAACTATGACACTTGTCATACTCGAACTAGTTTCTCAGTTCCTGCAGCAAACGTGCCAGGGGCAATCTTGCATATGGTGACCTTATACCATGTTGTGGCGAGCCAGCCTCCTGTCAATTTTGACCCGAGGACTAGCTTCGTCGTGGGCACTCGTTTGGCGGAGAGGGCTACTGTGTCGACGGCAAAGAAGAAAGGGGCGAATAGGGTTCCCGCGCCCGATTCTGAGTCTTTTGACACAGTTGAGGGAAACAACGAGCAGGACGATGAGGACTCTCTCTCTTCTAGTGGCGAAGCAGCGGCGGATCAGCCGCCCATTATGGCAGATGAGATGATGACAGATCAACCGTCGGTCGTATTAGATGAGGTGGTAGATCAGTTGCCATCTGTACCAGAGGTGGTGAGGGTAGAACCACCGCCTGCCGTGCCTGGTCCCTTGCGTAAGCGAGGCAGGCATGAGTCTACTGATGGAGGAGTGACCTTTTCCGTAAAGAGAGCTGCGGTCAGACCTCGTAGGCTACTTATTACAGAGAGGGGTGAAAATGCTGACGATGTTCCGGAGGTGAGACTAAGTTGGAGCCATCTCCTTGTTATGGTTTTCTTTCTCTTGGGACATGATCTAATCATTTTTCTTTCTAGGTGTCTGACGAACCGGGCTCTCGTGAACCGTCTGCCGTTCCTGAGGTTGATCCGGCCTTTGCTGCTTTGATTAGTGGCATGTGTGCTGCGGTCCTTTCTGCGGGGGCTCTCTCAGCGGCGGCTGAGGACTCCCAAGTTGCTGAGGCCCTGGCCCAGGGTGACGAAGGTTTCCTCGGGCCTGTCTTCGAGATTGCTGAATTTCAGCAAGGCGACGCCGATCTCGTCCATCCCCTGCCGAGGATGCTGGGGCGGAGGAGCCTATTATATTCGACTCGAAGGCTGCTGGTGAAGAGGCTGTGGTGGCTGTAGGCGAACCCAGCCTCCACACTCTTTCGCTGGTAAGATAAGCCAAATATTGACTAGTGAAGGGGCTTATTTGCTCTATCAACATATCCTCTGGGTCAAATCGATTCATGGTTGTCTTGGTCCTACAGGTCCTGACCCTTTACTTCCTACAGCGGATGTTTTTGGGGAAGGCTCGGCCTGCTACGATCTGGGGAAAGGAACGTTTCCTCTCCTTCACCGACTCATGTCGAGGGGCCTCCCGCCAGCTCCGGGCAGATGGAAGTGGAGCTTGTTCCGGGAGCGATGGTCTCCGCCTCATCCTCTGCTGCTTATACGGCTTCAGAGATTGACTTCTCGACCCTGCCGAGCATTCAAGTTCTGCAGGCTGCTGAAGAGGAGTTGGCCGCTGTTCATGCGTCCTTCCATATGGAGTTTGTTTCCCTTGTGGCAGGGGTGGCAGATTCTGTTACGTCTTCTTTAGTGTTGCCAGCTACACTTCCGTTGACGCCGGCTTCTTCGGAGGCTCTGGACGAGGAGTCGCAGGATGTGGTCGACAGCTTCAATCGCCACTTAAAGAGAGGCGTAGATGCTGCCGTAGAACGGGGAATCCCTTTTTCTCCGTCCTTGCGGTGCGCTCGGGGTCAGATTGAAACTTTGAAGGCTCTTCCTGGCGGGGTGGGGTTGGCTGCGCTCCTGGAGCCCAAGTTGGCAGAGGCTGATCAGCTCGTGACCCAGTTGCTTGTGTTACGGCAGACTGACTTGCCTGATGCGATTGAACGAGAGCGGGGCTTCCTTATTGCCACTCGGGATAGGATAAAGTTCGCTCGAGACAATGCCGGGCCAGTTGTGAAGGGGGACCTTGACGAGCTTTCTGCTTCATATGACAGGCTGGGTCATCGAAGTCAAGCTTGTAGGGCTCGGAAAGAGACTGCTTCTCGTGGAATAGCTGGCACGAAGGAGCAGATTCTTGCACTTCAGAGGGAGTTGGCCTTCCTAGAGTCAGAGCTAAAGGCTGTTCGTGTGGAATAGGAGTCAATCGTTCAGGAGGCCGAGAAGGTTTTCCGATCTTCTGCTAACCTGGAGCGGGCTTTCAAGAAATTCGAGGACAACTGGCAAGCCCATGTTCATCTGGAGGACGCGGCGGTGCTAACCCAAGAGGCAGAGCGTCGAGCCAAACAGAGGTTTGAGCGGTCGGTTGCCTTACTGACGGACCGTCTCACGGTGTTATGTGCCCCAGAGCAGTGATCAGTTTTATGTTTTCTTTCACTATTTTTTTTTCTTTTTGTTAAGGGATGTGATCCCAGATGATGTAGTACTTTGAATTTTGAATAAATGAGCATGTTTCAACTCATCTTCTGTCACGACCCGCTCCCGAATAATCGGACACGAGTCGGACACGCCCAGCTTTCATTGTTAGACACAATGAAGTAAGCTGTACCAATCTAGGAAAACTAACCAGATAAACATGAAAGTATAGAATCACAGCATCTATATAATGTGTCCCAACCAGAAAAGAGATACAATATCTAAATTTATTACAATTCAACTATAAGAGTCTGCTAGTCTCAATACATGGAAAGATAAATGGAAACTAAATGAAGTACTAGGCCTCTGCGGCCTCTAGGTCACAAGCAGCTCCAGCTGGCTCAGGAGGGAAGGCAGTATCCTGTCCATAGTATGTGTCACACAAAGCCTCCGTCTCACCTATCATAACATATCCAGTCAGGAGCGGAGCAAAGTACAGTTCTAGGTAATGAACAATAACATAATGATATGAAAAGTAAATGCTGGAAGAACAGGATAAGAACAAGGTATGTAAAGAACATGAAGAACATGAACTACTGCTATAAGGATACAGGAAAGATCATGACTATAGCTAATATCAAGATCAGGATCATAGGAACTAATGTAAGAACAAAATCCTGAACATGTGTGTAATATATTTGAAATAATACTATGATATGTGACCGGCTTGGGTAAGACCATGAAAGAGCATGAAAAGATCCTGAAAGATCATATAAGGTACGGCTTAGGACCCGCATGCACTGTGCGAGGCCTAAGCTAAAGATCATGAATAAGTATCCGGGTTTGGTCACATATCTAGAGTATTTCCCCACCCCAAGATGCAAGTAAGATCATGAAAGAGCAAGTAAGATCATGAAAGAACAAGCCAGAAAAGATCATGAACGTGTCACAGTGTGTCAGCAATAAAGAACAAGAAAAATGTACTGAACAAAACCATAGAATGTACTTGCCTTGCTCCAGGAAGTACGAGTAGGTAAAAAGTGCTGGAGGATCTCCTGTTTAAATAATGATTTACAAGGATAAGTCGACAATATAAAATTGATGATTATGTCTAAGATCACTAAGACCAATTTTAGGTTCCACTTGATAAATACTAACTACTCTATAGATATGATTACAGATGAACTAAACTACTACATTAGCTACTTCTTGTAGGTGTAAACATCCTAACATCTGACCAAGAGTTGTATCCTGAAACCCTTGTTTATAGCAATAAGCATACATGGAAGGGTCAACCTAGAAATTGATTTAATAAGTCTTTGCAAAAATGCAATTACTCCCAAAACCTACACTTGGTTTTACTGTCTACTGCTGAACTTAGGATTTAATCTTGTGGGAAAAGTCATACACAACAGTGGTTGATCCTATAACAACACCAATTGTTCACTTATACTAAAACCAAACTTCCCCAGGTTACTGCCATATCCAGTTTAGCAAAAACACAGACAAAATAGCACCCATGCAAACCCAGTTCATGAAATCGAACCAGAACATGAAAGCATGGTCCCCAGGTTCAACAACAGTGCAAGTACAACTATAACTCAAGAGTTGTTGGTACCTAAACTGGTTAAGGATACCCAGATTGAAAGTTAAGTCATAACAGCACACAAGGCAATACAACTGCTATTAACCAACTGAATCCCATACCTTGGTCCCAACTATGTCCTGCTCTCAACAGTTCAAACTTAGGACTGATCTTCCCAGGTTCATGATAATTTCAGTTAACTGAGTTCTCAATGAATTAAATACCAAGCTTCTTAATTATCAAGAGAAACTCAAGTTCCTGGAAAACTCTCAGGTTCCTGAGAATTTCAGTCTCAAGTTCCTAAATTCCTGAGGCTCATCAGTTCTCAGTTCATGATGCAATAGCAGGCTCACAGTAATGTAGACAGGAAAAATACCATGGTATCTAATAGTTTGAACAGAGAATAGAAACAGGATATAGTAAAGAGCACCAGGTAACTCACCTATCAGAAAGGATCTCATAGGCTAAAAAGACTCAGTATCCAAACTGAAACAGCCTCCCCTTCCATAGTCAAATTAACTAACCAATGGTTGCAAAACAAGGGATCCTGAATGATACATTATTTTAGTTTAACACAGTGAAATACATTACAAGCCACTTGGAAACCATTCTCCCATCATATGTAGAATCACTAGAGCTTTTAAGGGAATTATAACAACCTCAGATTTCACCAGCTCGAAATCATCATAGGTTATTTTGAAGTAAGCTCTCAGCCATCCCCAACTTGATGTTTAACCCAACATATATTTCCAAGGGACTGAGATTGATTTCCCAGTCACAACCTCATCAAGTTGTTCTAATGGCTGCTAGGTAGCCATTGCAAAGCATTCCCAGCACAGTATCCACTGGTACATGATTTCATTGAACCATGTAGAAGTATTAAATACCCAATGACTGAAATGGCTCAGTCACAGCCTTCAGATTTCACTCATTAGACAGTATAGAAAACCTTGATAAACACATATCATTCAAACAGAATATGGCTGAAACCATATCACCCCAATATATGTGTCATGCCCATTCCCAGGAATCAACAGGAAAATCATTGGTTGTAAAACTCGATTCCAGATTATTATTTCCCATCCCACAATACTGCAGTATGAAAATAATCCAAATTACCATACGAGATACTAACTAATCATAGGAAGACAACTAAAACTTGCAAGAAGAAAATTATAGCTACCTGGTTTTCGAAAGAGCTGTTGATTCAGAAACGGAGCACAACCTCAATGTCCAAAATCAATGAGTATAACTGTTCAGGCAATACAACAAACACATAGAACACAATATAAAAAATGGTGCTCTCATAATGTTAGGGTGTCCAAAGAATCTCTATATTCTCTAAATTACCTAGTTAATCCCAGATTCAGACTTCCAAGCTAATCCCAGGCAATCGATCCAATGATCTAGCACACGAAATTCTAGGGAAGGAAACCACGGTTGAAATCAAAATCATTCACAATCGAGATTCAAAATCACTAGGTTGAACACTCACCATCGTTTCTCGTTCTCGATTGAGGAAGAACGATCGATCGATCACGAATCAATTCTCCCTACAAAATTTGATCAATCCAGAAAAGAATTGAGAGCTGGAATTACAAAACTAATTGATCAGAAGGTTGACTCTTACTGAAATTAGCTTGTCTCAACAGGAGCTCGACTGTTGGGAAGAGGGGTTGCCATGGCTGCCATTTCCATTCCTCCAGATCCAGGGAAATCGAATGAAAGAATTTAAGTTGAAGAATGAATAGAGGATGGCTTCATCCACAGAGAGAAGGGAAGGTTATATAGGCTAATGATGCGTGGAAGCTAGGCTAATCCAAAGAAATGGCGGGAGAATTGGCTCTCACAAGCGGTTAGAACGGTGGAGAGATAACAGAGCACATGGCTACTGTGCCATGGCCGTTAGAGTTAATTTGAAAACGAGAATTCAAAGAATGCTCTCAGTGAAGAGCTAACCTCTTCCAGAGAACCCTTAAAGAAACAGTGACAGCTAAAATCAATGGGCTGGTTTATAAAGGCTGGTTTATAAAGGCTGGTTTATGGGCTTAAGTGAAAGCCCAACATAAAACCAAAGTGAAAAGAATTTAATAAATTGGCTAAGGGAAAATAAATAACAAAATATTGGTTTTAAGAAGAACATATATTCAGAAAATTTATGGAAAAGGAAAAATTTACATTTCCTGAAAAAGTGGAGTTACAAATACTCTCCCCCTTGAAAAATTTCGCCCTCGAAATTGGAATGTAGACACAGAAAAATCAAAATAGTGAATCCAAAGAGTTGTTTATTGAATTCAAAAAAAATGTATAAAAAATACAAAGCACTCAAGTGAACAAACTAGAGTATCGCTCACGCATCTCATCCTCACGCTCCTATGTGGACTCTCCCGGAGAGTGGTGTCTCCACATGACGCAAACGAGAGGAATGGTCTGGTTCCGCAGACGTTTCTCTCTCCGGTCCAAGATCTCTATTGGCTGCTCCTCGTAAGTCAATCTCGGGCCCACCTCCAGCTCAGAATAGTCCACCACATGGCTCGGGTCTGGAATGTATCATCGAAGCTGAGATACGTGGAAGACATCGTGCACTCCCTCTAAGCTATCTGGAAGTGCTAGTCGATATGACACCTCGCCAATCCGTGCTGTCACGTCGAAGGGTCCGATGAATCTCGGACTGAGCTTCCCGCCTCTGACAAAACGAATGGTGCCTCTGGTCGACGAGATTCTTCAGGAACACTCTGCTTCTAGCTGCGAACTCCGGTGACCATCTGCTGTTGTCCGCCTAGTGCTTCTGTCGATCCACGACGCTCTGAGCCTTGAGTCCAAGTACACATAAGAAGTTTGGGATATCACGCTTTGACAAGGATCGAGGATCAAATAGTCACGAAGTGGAAGGAATTTCAATTACAACTTAGAGGAGCAACATCATGAAGACACAAATATTAAGTATGATAAAAAAATCGATAGTTTAACACAGGTGGCTAGCACAAGATAGGAAAATCATGGTCAGACAGACATGATTTAAGATCAAAATTTAGACAAGACACAAACGAAGTATGGAATCAAAATCTGGCAATGTATAATTTGAGAAAATTAATGATCTAATGATACAATACTAGAAGGTAATTAGCAAGGGTTGATTTGAGGAACGTACGAAATACTCAGGAGATACAGTATCAAATCAGGGTGAACATGCAAGGATTTGTGATTCTCAAAAACATTAATCATATGAAAAGGGATTATAGTCTCCAGAATATCCAAGAACATATTGGTATCTGCAATCACTTTGCTTAGAATCCCTACCCCGCCAGTATGTATCTGACTGCAGTGGACTTTCGGCTCCGTGACTCAAATAACAATATGTCTCCAAATACTCTATCAACCTTATCCATTTTCCAACAATCATTGACGAAACAACCCAAGAGATCAAGATATGAAGAATATGACAAGTCTCGACAATCCTCGAAAACCTATGGGTGTCTGAAATCACTTCAACTTAGAGTTCCTGCCTCGCCAGTGCGCTACTGGCTGCAGTGAACCCTCAGTCTCCATAATCCAGCTAATGGCTGCAGCGCGCAACTGTCATGCCATAGTAGGTCATCGAATAGCCTCTCGGCTTTATCCCTAGGAATTTTAAAAGAGTTTCAAGGAATTCAAAAAGAATTTCAATAGTCCAAGTCACGGAAATGGTGAAATTACCTGACTGTTAGCATACATGAGTTTATTAGGTACTAAAAATGATAAGGGATCCGATCAGTGAGTACAAAAGGACAGCCAGGGGGATTTAAAATTTTAGACAGAACGAAGTTTCAGATTATGACGGAATATCAACTGATATCTAGAATGGTAACAAGGTTCCACATATGGAACGTTATCTTGAAAGGATAACAGAGTCTCGAAGGACGAACTGAAGCAAGGTATCAGATAGAAGACAAGTTTCAAAATAAGAAATAAAATTTCGCACTGGAAACGAGTTTCAATAAAATCTCGAGTAACAATGAAATCTCAAGTAAAACTTGAATAGAAAACGAAATCTTAATAAGGTACACAGTGGAAAATAGAAAATCTAGTATCAACAAAGTCGTGAATAAGGAACAAATTCTCGAATAGAAAATCTCAATGAGGAGACAAGATTTGGAATAGGGAACACAGTCTCAACGAGTTGCGAGTAGGAACTGAAATTCAAAGTCCGGTAAATCTTGGATGGAAGGCAAAATCACGAATAAAACAAAGTCTCGAAATAGGAAACAGGATCTTAAATTCTCAAATGGAATCAAGTTATGAGTAGAAAAAGAATCAATGGGTGAGTAAAATAATATCCATGAAACAAGCGATACCTCAAATAGGGAACAAGATCGAAGCAAAGTTGTGAACAGAACAATTTTCAAGTAGAAACAAGCCACGTAGGAAACGAATCTTACATAGGGAACAGGTCGAAACCGAAGTTTTCAAACGATGTCTGGAATGGTGAATAGAAACAAGTATTGAATAAAAATCAAATTCCAACTATCCCCAAATAGAAAACTGGACTTCGGAAAGAAAACAAAATTTACAAATTGTAACTAGTCCTGAATAGGAAACAAAATTCCTGAGTAGAATCTCGAAAAGAGCAAGGTTACGAAGAATGGATTGGAGGAGTACCAATCAACGAATAGGAAACAATATCTCGAGTTAAGTTTCGAATACCAACCAAGATTTCAAAATAGAAAACAAGAAGTTCCAAGAAATGGTCTAGATGCTAAAAGAAATTTAAGAAAAACTAGGCTGCTAATCAAGATACATGGTTTTTCCAACCATGCAAAAATCTTCAGTCTTAGTCTGTCTTCAGTATTCCTCCGGAGTGGAAATCTCTCTAACCTTCTTCAATTGTCCTGACATAGGTTGATCCCTACGGTAGTGCTTCATGTGATTGTTGCATCTGGAGACGCGGGTCCCCTTGTTGTAGTCCTGGTGCTTCTCGCGTTCGTCCTTGGGCAGCGTAATCAGTGGCCTCCGAGCAGTTCTTGACTTGGTGGGCAGACGATCTACAGTGCAGGCATAGCCTCCGTCTTTTGCGGCACTCTTCATAGTGGCATCCTGAGAGGTGGCAGAAATTGTAAATGATCGTCGGCTGGATCTGAATCTGGATCTCCCGCTGGGGCTGAAGTGCAGGGCTCTGGCAGGAATATATGGCTGCTGGCGTGCTGGCTGCTGAGATCTGCTCCTGATGATGCGACTGGTGATGTGACCGATGAAATGCTGACTGAGTGTTGTGATGCTTTGCGGGTCCAGGGTAGTTGTTGTCTTTGTCATAAATCTTCACGTCTTTCATGAGCTTCAGCTTCCGGTTTCGTTTCATTGTCTGCGTTACATTCTGAATCTCCAGGCTGGTGGCTCTAATCTTCAGAGAAGTCGGATCCTCACATGCTGAGATGATCTTCAGTGGCGGCTTTAGGTTCTCGATCGGCTCTCTGGTGCAAGATATGCGCTTGGTATCGGAAAAGTCCAAGTGTCTGAGCGTCTGGAAATCAGAAGTTCTTCCTAGCTCAGAGAGTGTATCCACAAGTCTGACTTGGAAATGGTGGCCTGCTTCCTCTGGTTGTCAAGGGACCCTTCGGACGTCTCCGTCAACTACGTACTACCCATGGGAATAGTAGAGTGATAGAAGGTAGTGGAAGCTCAAAAACGTCAAGTGCAGGCGACTTGACAGTTCTGGTGTCGCATGCTTTTGAACTATCTGCAAAACAGAAAACTGTTAAAATAACCTAGACCTACATACAACAAGTGTTTATAGAATATCAAAATACCTGATACACCTGATATACCTGATATACCCTTATTTTCCGATTTTTCTATGCTGTGATCAAGTTTCCCTAGTGTAAATCAAGTCCCCCAATAGTACGCTAAGTCCTAGGTACCATTAGGATGGACCTGCATGGGCCACCACTAAAAACATGTCACGACCCGCTCCCGAATAATCGGACACGAGTCGGACACGCCCAGCCTTCATTGTTAGACACAATGAAGTAAGCTATACCAATCTAGGAAAACTAACCAGATAAACATGAAAGTATAGAATCACAGCATCTATATAATGTGTCCCAACCAGAAAAGAGATACAATATCTAAATTTATTATAATTCAACTATAAGAGTCTGCTAGTCTCAATACATGGAAAGATAAATAGAAACTAAATGAAGTACTAGGCCTCTGCGGCCTCTAGGTCACAAGCAGCTCCAGCTGGCTCAGGAGGGAAGGCAGTATCCTGTCCATAGTATGTGTCACACAAAGCCTCCATCTCACCTATCATAACATATCCAGTCAGGAGCGGAGCAAAGTACAGTTCTAGGTAATGAACAATAACATAATGATATGAAAAGTAAATGCTGGAAGAACAGGATAAGAACAAGGTATGTAAAGAACATGAAGAACATGAACTACGGCTATAAAGATACAGGAAAGATCATGACTATAGCTAATATCAAGATCAGGATCATAGGAACTAATGTAAGAACAAAATCCTGAACATGTGTGTAATATATTTGAAATACTACTATGATATGTGACCGGCTTGGGTAAGACCATGAAAGAGCATGAAAAGATCCTGAAAGATCATATAAGGTACGGCTTAGGACCCGCGTGCACTGTGCGAGGCCTAAGCTAAAGATCATGAATAAGTATCCGGGTTTGGTCACATATCTAGAGTATTTCCCCACCCCAAGATGCAAGTAAGATCATGAAAGAGCAAGTAAGATCATGAAAGAACAAGCCAGAAAAGATCATGAACGTGTCGCAGTGTGTCAGCAATAAAGAACAAGGAAAATGTACTGAACAAAACCATAGAATGTACTTGCCTTGCTCCAGGAAGTACGAGTAGGTAAAAAGTGCTGGAGGATCTCCTGTTTAAATAATGATTTACAAGGATAAGTCGACAATATAAAATTGATGATTATGTCTAAGATCACTAAGACCAATTTTAGGTTCCACTTGATAAATACTAACTACTCTATAGATATGATTACAGATGAACTAAACTACTACATTAGCTACTTCTTGTAGGTGTAAACATCCTAACATCTGACCAAAAGTTGTATCCTGAAACCCTTGTTTATAGCAATAAGCATACATGGAAGGGTCAACCTAGAAATTGATTTAATAAGTCTTTGCAAAAATGCAATTACTCCCAAAACCTACACTTGGTTTTATTGTCTACTGCGGAACTTAGGATTTAATCTTGTGGGAAAAGTCATACACAACAGTGGTTGATCCTATAACAACACCAATTGTTCACTTATACTAAAACCAAACTTCCCCAGGTTACTGCCATATCCAATTTAGCAAAAACACAGACAAAATAGCACCCATGCAAACCCAGTTCATGAAATCGAACCAGAACATGAAAGCATGGTCCCCAGGTTCAACAATAGTGCAAGTACAACTATAACTCAAGAGTTGTTGGTACCTAAACTGGTTAAGGATACCCAGATTGAAAGTTAAGTCATAACAGCACACAAGGCCATACAACTGCTATTAACCAACTGAATCCCATACCTTGGTCCCAACTATGTCCTGCTCTCAACAGTTCAAACTTAGGACTGATCTTCCCAGGTTCATGATAATTTCAGTTAACTGAGTTCTCAATGAATTAAATACCAAGCTTCTTAATTATCAAGAGAAACTCAAGTTCCTGGAAAACTCTCAGGTTTCTGAGAATTTCAGTCTCAAGTTCCTAAATTCCTGAGGCTCATCAGTTCTCAGTTCATGATGCAATAGCAGGCTCACAGTAATGTAGACAGGAAAAATACCATGGTATCTAATAGTTTGAACAGAGAATAGAAACATGATATAGTAAAGAGCACCAGGTAACTCACCTATCAGAAAGGATCTCATAGGCTAAAAAGACTCAGTATCCAAACTGAAACAGCCTCCCCTTCCATAGTCAAATTAACTAACCAATGGTTGCAAAACAAGGGATCCTGAATGATACATTATTTTAGTTTAACACAGTGAAATACATCACAAGCCACTTGGAAACCATTCTCTCATCATATGTAGAATCACCAGAGCTTTTAAGGGAATTATAACAACCTCAGATTTTACTAGCTCGAAATCATCATAGGTTATTTTGAAGTAAGCTCTCAGCCATCCCCAACTTGATGTTTAACCCAACATATATTTCCAAGGGACTGAGATTGATTTCCCAGTCACAACCTCATCAAGTTGTTCTAATGGCTGCTAGGTAGCCATTGAAAAGCATTCCCAGCACAGTATCCACTGGTACATGATTTCATTGAACCATGTAGAAGTATTAAATACCCAATGACTGAAATGGCTCAGTCACAACCTTCAGATTTTACTCATTAGAAAGTATAGGAAACCTTGATAAACACATATCATTCAAACAGAATATGGCTGAAACCATATCCCCCCAATATATGTGTCATGCCCATTCCCAGGAATCAACAGGAAAATCATTGGTTGTAAAACTCGATTCCAGATTATTATTTCCCATCCCACAATACTGCAGTATAAAAATAATCCAAATTACCATACGAGATACTAACTAATCATAGGAAGACAACTAAAACTTGCAAGAAGAAAATTATAGCTACCTGGTTTTCGAAAGAGCTGTTGATTCAGAAACGGAGCACAACCTCATTGTCCAAAATCAATGAGTATAACTGTTCAGGCAATACAACAAACACATAGAACATAATATAAAAAATAGTGCTCTCATAATGTTAGGGTGTCCAAAGAATTTCTATATTCTCTAAATTACCTAGTTAATCCCAGATTCAGACTTCCAAGCTAATCCCAGGCAATCGATCCAATGATCTAGCACACGAAATTCTAGGGAAGGAAACCACGGTTGAAATCAAAATCATTCACAATCGAGATTCAAAATCACTAGGTTGAACACTCACCATCGTTTCTCGTTCTCGATTGAGGAAGAACGATCGATCGATCACGAATCAATTCTCCCTACAAAATTTGATCAATCCAGAAAAGAATTGAGAGCTGGAATTACAAAACTAATTGATCAGAAGGTTGACTCTTACTGAAATTAGCTTGTCTCAACAGGAGCTCGACTGTTGGGAAGAGGGGTTGCCATGGCTGCCATTTCCATTCCTCCAGATCCAGGGAAATCGAATGAAAGAATTTAAGTTAAAGAATGAATAGAGGATGGCTTCATCCACAGAGAGAAGGGAAGGTTATATAGGCTAATGATGCGTGGAAGCTAGGCTAATCCAAAGAAATGGCGGGAGAATTGGCTCTAACAAGTGGTTAGAACGGTGGAGAGATAACAGAGCACATGGCTACTATGCCATGGCCGTTAGAGTTAATTTGAAAACGAGAATTCAAAGAATGCTCTCAGTGAAGAGCTAACCTCTTCAAGAGAACCCTTAAAGAAACAGTGACTGCTAAAATCAATGGGCTGGTTTATAAAGGCTGGTTTATAAAGGCTGGTTTATGGGCTTAAGTGAAAGCCCAACATAAAACCAAAGTGAAAAGAATTTAATAAATTGGCTAAGGGAAAATAAATAACAAAATATTGGTTTTAAGAAGAACATATATTCAGAAAATTTATGGAAAAGAAAAAATTTACATTTCCTGAAAAAGTGGAGTTACATCTTCTCTTTCTTGTACTTGTGGTATTTGTGGAATTAGACCTGCTGGGGGATTATTTGTGGACCTGTTACCCTGGGCATACCTTGGTTTTAGGTACGAGTAACAAGTTTTGGAGAGGAATACCTAGAATAACTTTACGATAAGACAGCTATAGAAGTTTGTGGTATTTGAAAGAATGCCAGGGAGCAACTGGGCTCCTAGGCATGATAGGGAAGGAATGGGCGTGTATTGGAGACCCAGTACAGCATCTGTGGTCGACTGAGGACATTTGTGGTCATCGAAAGATGTTTGTGGGCCTATTATCTTTGGACGTACTCAGATCGTGGGTACAGATAATAAGTCGAGGGAGGACCATCATACTTACTAAGAGGTAGTGAGGACATGGCAAGTATGGGGATTTCTTTACCGTAGAATCTTTCTACTCAGAGGTAGTGAGGACATGGCAGGAGTGGATTCAACGGAGGATATTTGTGCACCTACTATCCTTGGCGTACTCCGGTCGTTTGTACGGATAATAGGTTGAGAGGTAACCATCATACTTACTCAGAGGTGTACGGACATGGCAAGCATGAATGGTTTCTTCGACGGAGCCTTCCCACTCAGAGGTCACGGGGACATGGCAGGAGTGGGCTCAATAAAAGATACATAGAACGACTCAGAGGTAGGAGGACGTGGAAGTTCTATGCAAGGGGGTGGTTTGTTTTTGGTGGAAATGGAACAACTCAGAGGTAACATCGACATGGTTGGATAGGAATTTTGTGGATCTGTTACCCTTTTTTGTGCATTAAGAATACGGGTAGTAGATCAGGTGAGTTTAGCGGTACCAGCGGGTACATAACTCGGCAATCTAAAATTTTGTAGGTACGAGTTCAGTGGTACCAGCGGGTACATGATTCGATGATCTGGAAAATGTGAGCGTGAGTTCAGCGGTACCAGCGGGCACATGACTCTGCAATCTGAAATTTGGTGGGTACGAGTTCAGCGGTACCAGTGGGTACATGACTCGATGATCTGGAAAATGTGGGACTGAGTTCAGCGGTACCAGCGGGCACATAACTCTATGTATGGGACCAGAATGTAAGTTCAGCGGTATGGAAAGGTACATAACTTGACACTCTGAGATGTCTCGAGGATTTTGTTTCAGACGTAATACTTCTTCAGGAAATTGTCGTTGATGGGCAACATGAGCAAGTCTCCATTTTGCTTTGCGAGACGGTAGGCGCCGTTGGAGAATACAGTCTCGATGATGAACGGGCCTTCCCATTTTGGTTGGAATTTACCGGCAATTTTATGCGTCATAACCATCGGCCTCCGAACCGCCAGAACGAGATCGCCTACTTGGAATGTTCTGACCTTGACCTTCTTGCTGAAAGCTCCAGAGATTCTGGCCTGATATAGCTCGATTTGCTGTTGAGCTAACAGGCGTTTCTCGTCTAGGGCCTCCAATTCCTGTAGTCGGCGATGGTGGTTTTCGTCTGTCGTCAACTGATGTGTGAGGGTGACGCAGAGTGAGGGGATCTGAGTCTCTAATGGGAGGACTGCCTCACTCCCGTACACCAGGGAAAATGGTATATTCCCGGTGGCTGTTCGGACTGTGGTGCGATACGCCCATAAGCATTCGTCGAGCTTCTCATTCCAGTCGCGCTTGTTAGAGGACACGAATTTCTTGAGTAGCTTGATTATGGTTTTGTTGAACGCTTCTGCTAACCCATTGGCTGCTGGATTGTAGGGTGTCGAAGCAATGTTCTAAATTCGGTACTTGTCGCAGAATCAATAAAATGCATGGCTTGCGAACTGTGGCCCATTGTCGTGAATGATCCTTCACGACAGTCCAAAGCGGTAGACGACGTGATGCTTAAGGAAGCTGATCACGTTTGAAGTTTTCACCTCTGCCAATGGGATGGCTTCCGCCCATTTGGAGAAGTAATCGGTGATTGCGAGTATGAATCGGTGTCCTCTGGACGAAGGCAGGGTGATTGGGCCGACGATGTCCATACCCCATGCTTCGAATGGCCCGGAGGCCACAGTCGGATATAGGAATTCATATGGCTGGTGGATGAAGTCGGCGTAGATTTGACAGGCTTTGCACTTTCGTGCATAATCTATTGCGTCTGCAACCATTGTGGGCCAGTAATAGCCCATTCGGCGGAGGCGGTCTTGTAGTTTCGGGCCAGGTTGATGGGCTCCGCAGACACTATCATGGGCTTCGCGTACAGCTTCTTTGGCTTCTGTACTTGATAGACACCGAAGCAGTAACCCATCATAGGATTGGCGATACAGCATTTTCGCCTCTGTATCGTAGAAAAATCTGAGAGAACATCTTCTGATGGAAGTAGCTTCCTTCGGATTCTTCGGCAGGATGTCGTATACTACGAAGTCGATGAATGGCTGTCTCAAGTCTGGTGCTTCGTCGACTGCAAGGGCGGAGTAACTTTCAATGCATCGAACGTTATCCTTAGGACAGACCAATTCACGGCCTATTATGTCGACCTGATGATGAGCATAATTTGGCACAGCTAGGAAAGCGGCCAAACCAGCTAGGGCATCAGCCTCAATATTCTGGAGTCTGGGAACATATTCTATGAAGAATCCTCCTAGAGATGAGATGATGTCGATTGCTATTTGATGATACGAGATCATGTCTTCGTGGCGAACCTCGTACGACCCCCGAATCTGATTGACGATTAACTGCGAGTCGCCGTATGCTTCAAGATACTCTACCCCCAGTTCCTTCGCAAGCCGGAGGCCAATGACCAAGGCATTGTACTCGGTCACATTATTTGAACAGGGCTCTGTGAGTGAGTAGGCCCGATTGATCACCAAGCCGGAAGGAGAAATCAGCACCACTCCAACTCCAGCGACGATGTTGCCTTTGGGTCCAGTTCTTGAAGCACCGTCGAAGAACATTCGCCAGATGGCATCATAGGAGACTGCATTTGAACTGGTGACCTCGTCCGGTATCTCTTCATATACCCTAGTCGTCTCCGAACCTGGATGGGCTGCTAGAAAGTCTGCCTGAGCCTGGCCTTTAACAGTCTTTTGCGGGACAAAGATCATGTGGTATGGTGATAGTAATATCGCCCAGGTAGCAAGGCGAGAGCTGAGTGCCCTAGGTTTGGTTATGAGGACCCGGAGGGGGTTGATCCGCGATATCATGTGGATGGTTTGTCCCGTGACGTAGTGTCGCGTCTTCTGGATGGCGAACATGAGAGCAAGGCACTCCTTCTCTACGGCCGTGTATCGGTATTCTGGCCCAATCATCTTTCGACTGAGGTAGTATATAGCTTGTTCGTGGCCAGCGTCATTGTTCTGTGCCAACAGAGCACCAAGAGAATGTTCCATAGCTCGCATATAGAGCAGAAATGGCTTCCCAGCAAAAGGAGCTACCAGGACTGGAGGGTTTGACAAATATTCTTTGATGCTGTCGAAAGCGCGCTGGCATTCCTCATCCCATACGAAAGAGACTCCCTTCTTCATGAGATGGGTGAATGGTTGACATCGTCCAGAGAGATTAGAGATGAATCTCCTGATGTAAGCTAGCCTGCCTTGGAGGCCTCGGAGTTTGCAAAGATTTCTCGGGGGACCCATCTCCATGATTGCCTTTATTTTCTCGGGGTCGATGTGAATGCCCTGAGAAGTAATGACGAAACCCAGGAATTTCCCGCTGGAGACACCCAAGAATGATTTCGTAGGGTTCATCTTCAAGTTGTGTGCTCGCATTAGGTCGAACACTATCTTGAGATCTTGCAGATGATCTTCCTTCGAACGACTTTTGACGGCGATGTCGTCGACGTAGCACTCCACTGTCTTGCGCAAGTGGTCTCTAAAGATGATGCTCATAGCTCTCTAGTAGGTGGTGCCAGCATTCCTTAAACCGAAAGGCATAACGTTGTAGCAATATGTACCAATCGGTGTCCGAATTGATGTGTGCTTCTCGTCTTCAGGGAACATCTTGATCTGGTTGTATCCTGAGAAGCCATCCATGAAGGATATACGTTCGAAGCCGCAGGTGTTGTCGATCAAGATATCTGTGATAGGGAGAGGGAATTCTTCTTTAGGGCATGCCTCATTCAGATTCCGGAAGTCAATGCATATTCGGATCTTCTCGTTCTTCTTGAGAACTGGTACTATGTTGGCTACCCAATCTGGATGCTGCTCTTCGCGAATAAAGTCGCTGGCTATCAATTTGTTGACCTCGGCTTCGATAGCATTCATGACATCGGGACGAAACCGTCGTTGCTGTTGCTTAACAGGTTTTGCACCCGGACGAATGTTGAGTTTGTGGAGTACGATCTCGGGGTACAATCCTGGCATATCTTTATAGCTCCAGGCGAACACATCGACATACTCCTTGACGAGTTGGAGCAGCGACTCTCGTTCTTTATCTGTCAGACTCTGACTGATGAATATTGGTTTCGGGGAGGCTTCATCACCAAGATTAACTTGTATGACCTCATCTTCAGTGGGAGGTTCTCTTTGCTTGAAACGTTTCTCCTATTGTTCATCTAGCTGTTGTGTCCATGGTTCTAGCTCA
This sequence comes from Iris pallida, assembly GCA_029216955.1. Lineage (NCBI taxonomy): Eukaryota > Viridiplantae > Streptophyta > Magnoliopsida > Asparagales > Iridaceae > Iris > Iris pallida. Next base: position 1,508,195 of record JANAVB010013398.1, read on the forward strand.
AGAAGTTTGGGGATATACTCGTCTTCTTCATAGGCGTCGGCAAACGCCATGTTGACGGATAAAACTTGTCTGAAGACATCTCCGATGCTGACATCTGAATCGGAGGTTGGTGACTCAGTTGCATGTGAATGCCAATCGCACTCCTCATCCGAGCTTTTCGAGGTTGTTGCAGGTGTCACATAGCCTAACCCCCGTCTGGTTTTATTGGGATAATTGCGTGATTTTACGACCAGGGCTGGCAGTACGGGTGCTTGTCGTCCAGAACCATAATTTAGGCCTGGCGTGCTCTCTAGATCGTATCCTTGTTTTTGCATAAGATACTTGGATTGGGGACTATATAAGTAGAGGGGTAGCCTCCCGGTGTTAGGCTCGAGATCATCTTCTTCTGTACCGATGGGTAGCGGCTGATTCCTCCGGCCGAAGATGATTGGGTGATCGCCTTCCTCGACTATGAAGCATGCGTCTTCCATCGGAGTGAGTTGATTTACATTATGGACCTTTGTTACTTGTGTGTGTAGGTGAGTGCCTATACCATGCTCTTTAGCATACAATATACAAAGCTTTTAAGCTCGAGGTAATTCAAAGCTATCCCTTTATTGATAAAATAGGGTATCTTCTTCGGAGGAATTACATCATCTGTGGATGGGACATCGGCATAAGAAGCCACATACTTGGCTAACTCGGGTTCTTTTTCTGCCATCCCTAAGGCGAATGAAGACTGGGACGACGACCTGGGCAGCTTAATCGCCAAAGGTTCCACCGGTGGAACAGATCGCGGAGTCGTAGGTGCACTTGCTACCCCCGGTTGAATGCTCGGTGCGAGACGGGGAGTTGTCGGAGCACTTGCTACCCCCGACTGGATGTTTGGTTGCTGATTTGATTTAGGGAGACGAATTATCATTGGCTTATCGGAGGGATGAAGCGTCTCCGGCCATTGACGGTTGGCCCTTGGCAACCTGATTGTCAGTGGTTCTATCGTGGGTCATGGCGCTTGGCCAGACCTTGGTAACCGGATTACCATCTGCCCTTCTTGTGCCGAGAGGCTGATTGCATCCCTACGCAGAGTGGCTGTAAGCGGTACAGTTCTGCCGGGTTTTCTAGCTTGGAGGTGAATCGTCAAAGGTTTCTCTGGTCCTGCTGTCGCTTCAGTTGGAGCCTGAATATCTTCTTCAACTAGGTGCCTTTTCGACTTCTCATACAAGCATGAGTCAAAATAATAAGACTCGACACCTTTAAAGGGATCAATGTCAGCAAACTCTGTCTTCACAAAGCTGTGCTTGTCGACGTACTTGAAACACTGGTGTAGTATGGAAGGTACTATCATGTAGTCGTGTATCCAAGGGCGCCCCAAGAGGATGTTGTAGTATGTATCTGCATCTATGACATAGCAAGTCACCCCGGACTGGAGATCGCTGATCAGGTATTTCAGACGGATCTTCCCAATGGGGTAGCTCCTGTCCGAATTGAAGCCACTGATAGCAGTGCTGGTTGGCGTAAGACGATGCATCGGAATGCACAGATGGTGTAACAGGCTTCTCGGGATGATGCTTATGGAGGAACCTGGATCAATATGCATCCGATCTACCTTGATATCACCAATGTATCCAGTATAATACAGGGGGCGATCATGCAGGTTGGTCTTGATAAGCATATCTTGCAGAGTGAAGATGATGTTTGGCATTGCGCCAGTGCAGGCACTATCCTGGAGATCTACAGGTGAGTCCTCCCCGGTGAGGTTGGATTGAGCCAGATAGGCATCGGCATTTTGGAGTGCTTCGCTCAGTGCAATACGAACATCCTTGGAGAGCCTTAGGAGTTCGTACAGTGACAACTTGGCTGGTGTGTTAGCCAATTGCGCTAAGATGTCAAAGTTGTAGGGCTTTTCCAGCCCCTGTGGTGCTTCCCTTCAGAGCGGTTTGTCAAATCGAGTCTCCTTCGGCCTAGGCTTGTCGGTCGTTGAAGGTTGGACATGTCCTGGAACATCAACGGTGGCAGGCTGATGGTCATCTGCAGGGTTGCCTGGTGGAGGCTGCATTTGTGCCCCAGATCGGGTGACTACGGCAGTAACCTCTTCGACTTCTGCAGAAATCGTGCGGCATGATCTGATTTTCCCTTTTTTTTTTTGACGGCAGAGGGTGGCATAGGTTGAGTCACTTCAGGCACTAAGTCTGGATGGACCCACATGATTTCTTCTCGACGTATGGTAAGAGGTACAAGACCGACTGCCTGGTCTCGGGAAGGTGGAAGGTTAGTGACCTCCATCTTCGCTCTGGGAATGGGTACCACCCCGTCTTACATTTTCATCGGTGGGAAGTTACCGAATTGTACTGACACCATGCTGGCTGCCACAGTTACCTCTTCAAAGTCAATAGCTAGAGCATTAGAATCGATGAGATGTTGAATATACCGCTTCAGCTGGAAGCAGTCCTGTGTGGCATGGTGGAGATAGCGATAAAAATGGCAGTATTTGGGATTTTCCATCTCTGCATGACGAGGTTCACGCCTCGGAGGAGGGAGTTTAATCCGACCCCCTTGTATGAGCATGTCCAAGATGGGCTTGACATGACTGTCTTCGAAGGAGTAGTTTATTTGTGGCCACTGCTTGTCTGCCGGCTTTGACTCAGGCTTCTGGGCTGTGTCGGCCACCATAGCCTGCTTGCCTCTGTTGTCCCGATTGTTGGAGGGGTTACCCCCATTTTCGTTGTTGGTGTTTAGACGCTTGCCCTTTTTCTCTCCTTCCGAGATATGTATTCCCAGTTGGCGAGCCTTCTTTAATCGTTCTTCGGTACTAGTGGCGCTGATGGTGAACTTCTTCCAATCCCTAAACTGACTTTCGCCCATCCAGAGGCTGATTGTGGGAAGTAACCTTTTTTGGCAAATTTCAATTAGGGAGGAATCAGGGTTGCCGGAAGGCAGCTTCATTGCGGTTTGGCAGAACCGCTCAATATAATTTCTTGTGAGCTCCTTCTCTCCCTGAACAACGTCCATGAGGGTTGACATTGTGATGTCTTGTCCTACCTCGTAGAATATCTCCAGGAACATGCGCTTGAAGCCAGCGAATGAGCGGATACAGTTGTCTGGCAGGTTACGATACCAGTCGAAGGTGACTCCTTCCAATACCCCAATGAATAATCATGTAAGGATGGTGTCGTCATGAGGCAGATGGTCCGTGGTGACTTCGAAGTAGGTGATGTACCTACTTGCCGATGTCTTCCCATCGTATGGATTGATGTTGAATGGTTTATATCTTGGTGGGAAGGAAACTTCTCGCTATACAGCGGGATACGGTTGACGTACCCTGAGGTCCTGGCAAGTTTCTCGGGCATCGAACATGGCCCGGAGCTCTTGAACCTCTCATCTCACTTCTCTGGCCTCGTCTGTAGAGGTAGGAACTGATATTTTGGAAGGATTATCGCCCAAATTTGGTGCAGCCGAGTTCGAGTCCGCATTGATTGCGGGCCCAATATTTGTTTGGCCCTGTGTTCTTCCTTGCAGACTTGGAAGTGCCGCCTTGATCTCATCCACAGATTTGACCAAGGTGAGAAGTATGGCCTCTAGAGCGTCGATGTGTTGGCGATCACTGGAACTTTCTTGATTATTATCCGTCATGAACACCGTCTTCACGCGATGAGAGATGGAAGGGAAGGTGGAGGATGTGTTCTCGGAGTCATACCCCTGCGTTGAGAAGTCGTCCGGGTATGTGGGGATGTTCTCCTCTGGTTCAGATTTAGGAGGATTGGTACCCCCAGATTCCGAGTTTGCCTCGTCCTGAGAATTGTGGACGTCCCTAGGGACGTCGGAACTTTCTGTGTCTGTTGGGAGCACCGTTTCTCTTGAATTATCCTCTTGGAACATTGGATTATCGTAGATGTTTGGGGGAGTACTACCCCCGGCTTCGATGTTCCTTAATGAACCCCCAAGTGCAGCGGATTTTGTCTTTGAGCGAGTGCCTTGGAAGACTCCTCCTGAAGCGGTGGTAGCCAACTGCTTAGCAGAGAGTTTCTTGCTTGAGACCTTCGGACTAGATGTACTCGTCTTCTTTCCCTTTCCGTTGCCAGGGATTCTCAGAGCAGAGTTGCAGGATGCGACGAAAAAGGCCTCCCTTTTAGAATTTGGGTGCTATAACCGCTGGAAAATGGATCGCCGATCCTCTTGTAATGCTGTCTTGTTGTAACAACAATTGACGATAACTTGGGTGCATTGATGTTTATTTTCAGATTCTCTGCACACCAAGCTTTCGTTCCTTTTCTTAGCTTGTGGAGGATCACATCACGCAAATCACTTGCTTTCCCGGCTCGGGAATTCTGAGCACGCAAGTGTGTAGGCCTCCCGCCTGCTTCCTGACTCGAAGGCAGTAGGTATACTTGCCTTCGTTCGTTATTGGGATTACTTGATGACTATTTCGTCCATTGGCCGTAGAGGGCAGGGTACGAGTAGCTTTATACAACTTTCCACTAGAGGCTCGCGTGATAAACAGCGGGACGCCCCGATGGTCAGAGGTTGGGGCAGCTGACTGGGCTTGATGAGCCCGCGCTGCCCTAGACTTCTTCCTTTTAGCACTTGCGGGTGCGTAATAGAAAGAGTCCAAGTTGAATACCACAGAGTCTGGTTTATCATCCAGAGAACCATCAGGGTCAGGACCTCCTGAGAGACGGTCGAAGACTGATTGAGAGAAGCGTAGAACAGACGCTATGCGGCTAGGATTGGAAACCGTACAGGCTGTCTGCATGCGACTGTCTTTAGCTGCCAGATGAGTTGTTCTTGTACGACTAGGAGTCACTACCGTGCAGGCTGGCCGCATGCGGTTGGCAATTGTGGCCGCATGGGTTTTCTGCAAGCGATTGACTCCAGTTACCGTATAAGTTTCATCCATGTGGTTGGTAACTGTAGCCGCATAAGCTATACGACTGACAGATGTGGCCGTATGAGTTTTCTTCATGGGCTGGCAGATGTAGCCGCATGAGCTTTCTCCATGCGGCTAGCACCCTTATGCGGCTCGGATCGTATAGAGTTCCTCTTTGCCCCTGCAAGTCCAGCATCATAGTGTTTTCTTCTGTCGGACTTGGGGACAGCAGAGTTGTTTACGATCTGAAACGGGGCCGCAGGAGAGTCTTCATCGCCGTCTTGAGCAACAGAGGATATCTCTGCAAGAGCTTCAGTAGGAGCGAATGATCTGGGTCTCCACTCCTTGCGGGCCTTCTTTGTACGGGCTCGCTTCTGGACCGGGCCAGCGTTCTTGTCGGAGAGCATTTCTTCAAACGCCTATTGGTCGAACCGGGCGACCAGTATCTGTTGAGTAGAGCCAAGTTTGGCTGCATTCGATTTCATCACCAACTCCTCAACCGTGGAAAAGTTTGTCCCCAACAGAGTCACCATCGTGTTTGCCATGAAATATAAAAGAGCATAACAGTTTTATGGGAGGACTGGACTTTTAATTCACGTTACAAACTCGCTTGTACAAAGAAAGCCTAGGGACGAAAACCTAGGTACAACAATCTAAGTACAATTATTTATTTTTTATTCTGGGGGGTGACGGTAGAGGCTCGGGAAAGCGACGGCAGCTCTGCCTTACTCCTTGGACGATCGGACGTAGCCTTGGCTCTTGTGACGAGATGCTTGGCATTGACGAAGAAACGCTCTTATTGCTCTCCTCGTATTGCTCTTCTGGCTTCTCTCTTTCTGGATTGATCTCTCTGTATTTTCTCTCTGATTATCGGGGGAGCCTCTCCTTTTTTTTGCAAGGGAATGGCACCTTGCTATTTATAATAGTGGGGGGCATCATTAGGGTTTGCAATGATTGCACATTCTCAAAGTGGCGGCGGCCTGGTAAATGATCAATCTGGGCCATTAATCTTTAGCGTGAAGGATCTGGGCCATTAATGAGGATTATGCCAGATCATGTCAGTAATTAATGTTGATTGTAATAAATCCCCATCACGATGATTTACTGATGTCCGCAAATCTAAATGAATCAATTTAATTCATTCTCTTGCCACGTGTCCCAAATTATTGGGATCTGACCCAAAATTTGATTATCTTTAGGACACGTGCCTTTTCATCATTGTTGAGCCGCATGAGGAGTGTTCATATTTGGGCCGCATGAAGGTCGTCATGACCGAGCCGCATGAAATATTTCATGACCGAGTCGCATGAATAGTCTCTATACTCGAACGCATGAAGGTTGTCATGACCGAGCCACATGAATATGTTCATGACCGAGCCGCATGGGGGTTTGCGTGGCCGAGCCGTATGAGAGTCTTCATGGCCGAGCCGCATGGGTTTCTTCATGGCCGAGCCACATGAGGGACCTTCATAGTTGAACCGCATAGGTTTTTCTGCACTGGCCGCATGAACTCGTCTAGTCTGGCCGTATAGACTTGCCTCGAAGCTTGGTGGATACTACCACGTCTGCGAAGATTTTCTCCAGTTCCCTAGGAAGATAGTGCTCTTGTGTCAGTCATCATGATTACTTTATTCTTGTATTGTATGATTTTCTTGCTTAATTCCTTCTTGGCTTGGCTTGGTTATTTTCTTGGGTTGGTTCGGCCTGGCTTGGTTTTGCTTGGGTTCATGATGAACCCTTGGATGAACCCCCTACCTACCACCACCATTTGTATTTATTAGCCCTCTTCATTCTCTCTCTTCATTTATCATCTTCTTCTTTCTCATTTACTTCCTTACCTACCAGAGAGAGAAGAGAGAGGTCTAGGCAAGTGCAACTTGCTTCATGGAGGAACTCCAATTTTATTACTTCATTCTCTTCCTTACAACATTCTAAAGCACTTTAGTACTTGGCATTTCTCATTTCCATGGCTAGATTCTTGTAGATCTAAGTTTATTTTATTTTCAAATTTCTTGGGTTTTGATCTACTTAATCTTGTTATTTCAATGTTTTGATGGTTCCATGTTGTAGAGAATTTTATTCTACCCCATTTTGACCTATGGAAGTTCGGATTTGGGCTCCGGATGATAGAGTTATGCAGCTTGGAAGCCATGGCTTATGGTGTACTTCTTCTCGGAAATCTGGAGAAGAGGCACAGTTCCGAGCCGCATGATAGCACTTGACCGCATGAATATTCATGCGGCAAGTCAACTTCGAAACCGCATACACTATCAACTGGACTTGACCGTATGACAAGTTCATACGGCAAGTATTTAGTTCGGCCGCATGAGGCTCTTGTACTTCTAGCCGCATGGGGCCCTTCTTCCCGAACCGCATATGCACCCTTGCTCCCAGCCGCATAGGCATTGCTCCCCGCTGCCGCATGGGACTTCGCCCATCCCGAGCCGCATGAACTCCAATACTCGCGAGCCGCATATACCGCAGTCTCCCACTGCCGCATGAGGACCCGAGTCCTCTCAGCCGCATGACTGACTGATCCCGAGCCGCATAGACCCTGATTTCCTTCAGCCGCATGAGACCCCTTCTTTTCTGACCGCATAAGCTCCTGCAGCCGCATGCGCCGCACGCCCGTACTGCCTTGAGACCGACCTTTCCGAGCCACATGAACTCGGATTTTGGATCGCATGAACCCATATCCATTCAGCCGCATGGGCTGTTCTCTTCCAGCCGCATGTGATCATTCCTGGCCGCATATGCCTTAGCCGCATGGCTCTTCTATAGCCCTGAATATTGATATTTTATGAGATATTTTACGTCCATTTTATATCCTTACGCCTTTTTTTATGAACTTGAAAATCATGAATTTATTTAATATGTTTAGAACTGATAATTGAGCACGACCTGACAGTTACCCGTAGTGGTGCACTCCTGATATGACCAACCTGCCATGACCTGATAGTGGCCCGTCGTGGCGCACTCCTGACAAGTACACCTGACATGATTATCTTGAACAGCTGTTGCGACGGCTACCTGACATGACATGACCTGACAAGAATGAACATCCTGAACACCATGGGCGATTGTGCTTGTACAAATAATCCAGTCCTGTCTTGCATCATGTCTAGGAGGGGACTCCTGAGTACCACGGTCAGGAGTACCTACTGAAATGGACTAAGGCTAATAACTAGATTAATACAGTAGTCATGAAGAGATCTCCCAGCTACAGGCAATCCCGTTACCTGGGCGCGCTTGGGATCTGTAGCCTGCCGTCGAGTAGGGCACATTTCCAGCACACTGTCATGTGTTGCACCCTTCAAGCTACCTAAGGGTACACGTGTTTCCTGGACGGTGTACCCACCTGGATTCAACCCTAATCTTTCGTCCTGGGTAACCTGGATGGTCTGCAGGGCTTGTGGCTGTGGAAGATTCTCACTGCATCTTGTTAGTAACTAGGCCTGTGATAACCCTAGTTAGTTAAAGTATCAAGCTGTAGTTCTTGCTTGGCCGTGAAATGATTGGATGGAGTCTAACCAGTCTAGTCTTGCCCTGATTCTGTTCCAGACTACTGCATGACCAGAATTCTTGCATTTATTTTACCGATAAATGGTGAGAATTCCAAGTTCTGTTCAGACGAAGGGTTACAACCCCGGTCCTTGTTTGGTTTACGGGTTGTAACCTGGTTATCTGAATAGTTCCATGGTTATCTCGTCGTATATCATCCTGATGTATTTTCTTAAATTCCAGTTCTTACTTTTATTTATATCTTGTGCTGATTGCTGGTTTTAGTTCCTAAGTGAATCTTTCTTTGTGGCACTTGCTCTTTCTGGGGTCTGACCCAGCTGGTTTTGTATGGCCAGATTTCGGAGCAGCTCCAGAGGATCTACCGACTTTCCAGCCAGACGGTGGCTACTAGACGGAACCCTGGCAACGAGTGGGTTTATTTTTGATCTCCCACTTTATTGTAAAATATTCTTTTGAGGCGTTTAGCCGACGAGCACTTGTTTAGCTCGATTGCACTTTACTTACTGTCTGCCTACGGGCTGTAACATGATTGACAGATCCTAGGGTTGATCATGTATGACTAAACTCTTGCTAGTCCTCACATTTTGTAACGACTAGCTTCATGATCAGCTGAATATGTAATATTTGGGACGCCTTATTATTGTATATTTAATGATCATACATCTTGTAACATTTACTTACTTGCTTGTGATTGAGACACTAGGCTTATTCATGACCATAGGAGACTGTTGGCTTGTAGTAAACCCTCATGTATCTAGACAGCCGTGACCGTATAGCGAGATGGAATCCATTTCAATATACGTAGCTGGCTATGTCTGCCCCCGCTCTCCAGTATTCTGGTTCTGGGGCGTGACAGGCGCACGGCCAACGAATCGCACGTGCGGCACTGTTCATCGTCCCAGCAACACCGAAGATATACGGGAACCCATGAACACAAAAAATGTCATAACTTTCTCAAATAAAATCGAAATCAAGTGGTTCAAAAGCCAAAATTGGGTAGAATTGAATTTTCGATGACATGGAACCATTAGTTTTCGGAAATACCAAGTTTTTGAAGATAAAAACTAAGAAAAATTAAAAAATTTAAAACTTAGATCTACAAAAATATATCTATTAAAATCGAAAATTTTAAGTCCTAAAGAGGCTTAGAATCAAGCAAGGAAGACAATGGAACAATAAAATTTGAGATCCATCATGAAGTAAGTTGCGCTTGCCTAGGGCTTGGTATGTGAGAGGAGTAAATGAAGAAGAAGTAAATGAAATTAATGGAGAAGAGAAAAAGGAGTTTGGTATATATATCAACCCTCTCATCTCAACCTAAACCAAACAAAGCAAAGTCAAGCCTAGTTGAACCAAGGTGAACCAAAGCAAGTCAAGATTAAACCAAGAGTAGGCTAAGAAATACAAGTCAAAAATATGGGTCATCTGACAAATATCAGAAATTCGTATATGCATACTGAAATACGTATAATAGACACGAAAGTGAGAAAAGTTCAGGGCCTTCGAGCGTACATTAGAATATTTAGTTGCGTCATGGTGCCAATGGAGTGTAAGATAGAAGAATGGTAACATGAGATGATGTGACAGTTGAGTTTCAGACTCAGACTATGATTGTGTTGTATGAGTTAGACGCGTATTGCATGGTCAGGAACAAAAAGGAATGACCCGTGCACGGCTGGATTGCAATCCTGGAACGATAGTACCGGGGCACCGGGATCATTCTACCTAGAGGGTAAGTAGTGTTATTAAGCATGTTATTACGGGACCTAATATTGGGCTTACTACTCTGCTGATAGAGCGTGTCGTAATATGGATGTTGCGGGGTCTTCGATGGTCTTGCTACCAATGAACAAGAACATTCCGTTATATCGAGATACTATCTATTATGCTCGGAATGATAGTGAGCTTCATATAGATAGGTGTCGATGGGCTGAATTGTGCAGGAACACAAATCCTACAAAAATATCACTTTGAACATGATAGAAAAGAATAGTAGGCATTTACTTTACCTCAGTGCAAGTCTGAGTGCATCGGGTTGGTAAGAAGTCGACACGAAATAAAACTATACATATATATATTATATATACATATATACACGAGTCGTAAAACATCGAACCCTAAGTCTTCGAACATTGAAATACTGTGTCGAGGCGTGCATCAAATACACGGTTAAAAAATATAGATTTACTGTATCGAGGCATACGTATGTGCATACGACTTATGACATATGGCGTTATATGTGAAGTGGCCAGTTGTGGCACAAGCCACAAGATAAAAATAAAAGATATACTTTGTACACAAAGTGAGCAAATGTGGCACAAATGTCATAGAACTGCTGATATACAATTTATAGGCTTCGTAAGAGTAGTAAACTATTATGGTTCGAAACCACAAAACTATTTGATATGGTATGTTGTCTTGAAAGTTTAGGGCCTACGGGTGTTCATTAGAACATTGAGTTGGGTCATGGTGCCAAATGAGTATGAGATAGAAGAATGGTAACGTGAGATGATATGATAGCCGAGTTTTGGACTCAGACTATGATTGTGTTAATGAATTAGACGCATATTGCATAGTCAAAAAACAAAGAGGAATGGCCCGTGCATGGGTGGATTGCTTTCCTGGAATGAGAGCGTCGGGGCATCGGGATCGTTCTACCTAGAGGAAAAGTGGTGTTATTAAGAACGTTATTTAGGGACCTCCACTGGGGCTTGCTACCTCGACTGATAGGGCGTGTCGTAATACGAATGCTGTAATATCTTCGATGGGCTTGCTACCTATACACAAGAATAGGCCATTATATCGAGATATAATCTATTATGCTCGGAATGCCAGTGAGCTTCATATAGATAGGTATCGGTGGACTGAATGGTGCAGGAACAAAAATCCTGCAAAAATATTAGTTTTACATGATCGAAAAGAATGATAAGCATTCACGTTGCATCAGCGCAAGCGTGAGTGCGTCAGGTTGGCAAAAAGTAGCCACGTGTATATATATTTTTTTTCTTTTTATATATATATATATATATATATATATTTTAATTTTATTATATATATATATATATATATATATATATATATATATATATATATATATATATATATATATATTTATATAAATATATATATTTATATTTATATTTTTTTATATTTATATATATATATATATATATATATATATATATATATATATATTTTAAATATAAAAAAATATAAATATAAATATAAATATATATATATATATATATATATATATATATATATATATATATATATATATATATAAAATATATATATATATATATATATATATATATATATATATATATATATATATATATATATATATATATATATATATATACACGTGGCAAAAAGTAGCCACGTGTGTATATATATATATATATATATATATATATATATATATATATATATATATATATATATATATATATATATATATATAAAATATATATATATATATATATATATATATATATATATATATATATAAATATAAAAAATATAAATATAAATATATATATATATATATATATATATATATATATATATATATTTTATATATATATATATATTTTATATATATATATATATATATATATATATATATATATATATATATATATATATATATATATATATATATATATATATATATATGTTGCAAGTTTACTTACGTGAATCAAATATAACATGTTCATCTTGAGTACATGCTTTACTGCTCATTATATGCCATGAAACTGATCGTAAGGGTATGAGAGACAGATCACAAATTAAGCTGCATGATTCATGTTAGTGTCGGTTTATGAAAGTGGATTTTTCATTCGCCAGTACGAGATGTGTACTGATACCTAATCACCAGGTAATGAAGCGACTTGGACGTATTAAGCCATCGGGCTCAAACTTAAACATGAAGCTGACACCGGGATAGAAAAGACATGATGTATGGAACGGTGAATTTAGGATAATCAATGGGGCTAGCGAGAGCATTTGTATTCCACTAATTATTCAATAAAGAGAATTATTTCGTATACTCTGTTATAAGCCAATTTAGGATAATCATTGGGGCTCTGCTTTCTTCTGTTGTGGATGTTTGAATTGAGATAATCATTTAAAGATTGAATCATCTTGTCATGTATGAGTACAGCTTCAAACCAACGAGGACGGTCGATTTGGCTGAATCGGTGCAAGGATGAACGATTTAGCGAGTCTGGGCATGACAAAGTGGTATCAGAGATTTCGGTTCAATTTCCTCAGGACATATTGTTTCGTTTTAATTCAAAATTGCTTCCCATGATCAAATGACTCTTGACTCTACTCGATGTTGTACTGGATGTTCCACACAATAAGTCTATATAATGTTGCATATTTTTGCCATAAGTATTCCATAATCATCATATTGTCATTAAGTAACACCGTAAGGTGTTGGTTGCATCAATGCAGCAAGTCGTGAAATATTGGTTGCATTAATACAGCAAGTTGTGAGATGTTTGTTGCATAACGTGCAACAATTCGATAGGTAAGATGATGGGTTACATATGAGTATGCAGATGAATAACGAATGTGTCGAACAGATTCAAGCAATGGATTGTAATATCGAAAAATAAAACAATGTACGAGATGCAACGAATGGTATCTAGAAATCATAAATCGATAAGAATGAGTCGGTTGGTTGTGTGTCAAACTTGAGTAAACGAATGTTTACATTGGCTGAATTATGTGTCAAAATTTGAGTAAGCAAGAGTTACATTTGTGATCAGCATGGATCAGCGCGAGATGGTTAGTCGAAATAGATGTTGGATCATACAGAGTATGATACGAGAAGAATGACTCAATTTTTGAATGGTATATGCCATACTACTTATGCGATAAGTGCGTGGATATATTGTGTGAATTACGATAGGTCTATCCACGACAGACGAGTAGTGTCGATAATCGATTAAAAATTTGTATGACTATATGTTGATGCAAGTGTTCTATGCTGAATAGGTTAGAACGATTAGGCGCAAACTCATGTCAAGTAGATGATACGTTAGACAGGAATACAGAGATAATAAGTTGAACGATTTCGCTGCGAATAGCAAAATGATTTTTTTGACATAGAAATGATCGAATCGATTGGGTAGAAACAAATTTAAACGGTCACAATTTGGTAGCATGATCTGGAAGTTCGATCGGAATGTTGGTTGATGCGGATAATCATAGCAAAAGAAATAGTCATTTGTGCGAAGAGAAAACTGGTGAGTACAATTAAGTCGAGTAAAACTTAGAGGGTACGATCGCATAATTCGAGAATTCGATGTTATATAATCGATCATTCGGTTACGCGATCGAGGTATAGCATGATGCAACAAATTATGAAATAGTGTGATCCTTATAGAAATATCCATTATGAAACATCAATAAATGCATTGCATGTCAAGTTGACGTTGGTGCATATTTAAAGTTGATCCTCGTGCTAAAGAAATTGATATACGACAATGTGTAGTATGATATGAGGATACAAAATAGAGCAAGCCTATGATATCGAGACTTCGTAATTTGCAATACGAGAAGTCAAATCGATTGATCAGTAATCTATATGATGGATTCAGGGCAGAATATTGAAGTTATTAGGGATAGTTTCGATGCATCTAGCATTTCAAATATTGACCGTAGATCGATCGTAGGACTTTAGACGAGTAGATGTCCCTTGGTTAGTGGAATTCGTCAATGGTAGTACATAAGTTATAGAGGATAGTGGTACATCAGTTGCACAGGTTGAAATAATTATGTTCAAATTTGGATAGAGTCCCATAGAATTTATCGGAACATGATTTGGCTCTGAAATAAGATATATCATGGTTCATTGTAGTTGTCTCTCGTTGATGATCTACAATTATTTAGCATAGCTTCGGGCTAACCCTATAAGACTTGACCGCTAAATCAAAGTAAATATTGAAGACCCATAGATGACACAAATGATTTCGCATAAGGAATTATCGAGGATGAATATTAAGTGGTGCATATTGATGATAAGTCTACGTGATCGAATATATATTTCGAGATTTGATAGAACAGTCTTTGGCTAAAAATAATAGAGTCGATTTTGATGATTGGTTGAATGAATACTAAAATAATTATGTTGGTCGATGATCAAAATAGAAATTGACGAACGAACTTGGCGATACGGATAGATGATTGCAAAATCGTGCTATGTGCGAAAGCGAAGGATAGGGGAATGACCCTCAAATTGTGTTGTCAGATTGGATTCAAATAACGGCCAGGCCTACGCGTGATTTGTATAGATCTAAGTTATCGAGGTGGACAAGTTAGGATGATTGAAAATTCGGTCGATGATTTCATACTCGGTAGAGAAAGAAACATACGACTTATAGTAAGAGGACTTTTGTGTTGGATAGAATGTTACGTCGGTTTAAATTGCGTAAGATGAATTTAAGCACCGTATCTTGGTAAGTCACCTAGCTGGGGGCTAGTCTCGGATGTTGATGCATAGGCAGTTCAACGAAAGGATGATCTTATCGAAATAGTTATGTAGCTAGTCTTCATAAATAGTTAGGCATTGACTTGATTTGCGTAAAGAGGTGAATAACGGTTAGATGCAAAGGTGCGGTGGAGACTCATCGTGATCGGATACGCAACGGCTTGACGCAAGGCATATATTGGATGGTGGCATGAAACATATAGAATACAGAAGTGCGTGTAGAGACTTTGATGGATGATTCATAGTATCGAATATACCTATACGAAAGAGTTATGGAAATGGATGCTAGGATCATGTCCGAATAAGAGTACGAGATGGAAAAATTCGAAGATTAATGTTATACCTATTAGCTTTGTACAAATTCTCTATCACTGGGCTTGGCTGAGATGCATATATTTCTGGGATGCCTAAAATATGTGTACAATCCAAATTGAAAGATATGCTGAATTCAAATCGAGATGTTGGAAAAATTATTATATGTTGAGGAAAATTTGCATGAATATTTAAAAACAGGACATTAATAGTGTAATAGGATCGTGAAACGCGTGGATTGAGTATTGATTTCATTTCAAGGACGAACCTTTCTTTGAGTTGTATATTATGTAATGCCCTGCTCCACATAGTGAATTACGCTGAGTTGTTGACTCAATGAAGTTAAGTTGACACAAAGGAATATTGAGTCAATTTAAATCGGTACAAGTGTTAAGTTGATTCGAATAAAGTATTAATTGAGTTTGTTTCATGTGCAAGCTTGCTGAATTATTTGAGGTTGATCTTTTACCTTGTTTGTAATATAGTCCGCAAAAAATCAAAGTATCGCCTCGCAACGGGCTGAGACATAGGCATGATAGGTCAAATCAGACGAGTAGTACAAAGGAGCACGAAATGCACGAATGGATAAGTTAGATGAGTTGGCCGCAGAACGAAGTTAAGGAATCGAGTTGCATTGGCTCGACAAAAGGAAGGGCAAATCGGCAAAGGTAGAAGGACTTTGACCCTTCTTTCCAACTATGTCATGGCGTAATAAAATGCACCATTATATGCTAAGTAACCAAATAGATTTCCATGTATGTGTCTCGAGATAAATAGAAGTCGTAGTGTATCTAGAACACTGAGGTAGAGCACTGAACAGCTAAATCGAAACGTGCATCAAGTTTATGAGAAAGAGTAGAACATCGAAACACAACATCGGGGAATGCCTTAGTGCACGAGCCATAGATTATTGAATCATCTTATTGGCGAGTGCCTCCATGCACGAATCATGGAACATTGAATACTCTATCGAGATGTTCCCTAATGCACGAGTCGGAGGATATTGACTACTCTATCAAAACATGCACAAGTACACGGGTCAGAGGACGATTGAATACTAAGTTGTAGAATATTGAAAGACTCTATCTAAGTGTGCATCAAGTTCAAGAGTCATAAAATATTTAACATTGTCTTAAAAAATTAAAATATTGTGTCGAGTCGTGCATCAAATGCACGGGTCGAGAAATATTGTTTTACTATACCGAGGCATGCATATGTGCATGTAACTTATAAAGTAAAGCTTCATATACCAAGTTGACAGATGTGCCGCTACGCCATGGAACTATCATAAAATTGAAAGATATACTTCATATGCGAAGTGAGCAGTTGTGGCACAAATGTCATGGAACTGCTGATATGCACTTTATAGGCTTTGTTAACGAAGTGAATGTTATGCTTAGAAACCATGAAACTATTTGATATGGTATGTCGACTCGAATGTTTAGGGACTTTGGGAAATTATTGGATCATTGAGTTGGGGTGTCACCCCTCATTCCAAAATTTTGAAAATATTTATTATTATTATTTATTTGAATTAAATAACAATTTTTGGAATTAATAAATATTTTAATTAAATAGTTAGTATGATAGAATGCCTTAGACATGGTTAAGATTCGGAGTACAAGATGACTAGAAATTTTGGCAGGAAGAGTGTAGTCGAGTGCTTTGACTAGTATTTTAGCCATGGTAGGAAAGACCGAGCCATATGTGGGTTCTAACTAGGAAAACCATTCGATGTTGGGACTTAATCCCTATAAATAATTTAATTTGTTATTTATTAATTTATGACTTTACGAAATTCGATTGTACCAAGCTAGTCAGGACTGGGCCCGAACCATGCCTAAGCCCATATAGATATATAGTGAGTCCAAAGACGTCCATGTCGATATTGAGTGTATACTTCGCACCCTATTTGTAAATGGCCTAATAAATATTTTCCTAAAATAATTGTTATATATCTAATATCAATATTATTAATATTGGTTTGGTTTTTTATTTTTTGAACTATAATAACTTGCTAAATATATTTTAGATTTTCTGGGATAATAGGCTACAAGTACATGTACGTAAAAATATGTTATAGTATAAATATACTAGGTTATATGTATATATAACAAAAAGAAATATGTATTTCATTATAATTATTGAAATATTTATAAATTGTGAATTACAGACACAAAAATAGAGTTCAATTAAAAGATTTTGTATATGTTGAAAACTGTTCGATTATATATTATTTTTATATTGCTTGTGCATAAATATAAGTCATTCCAGATATATATTAAGATTTTGGAATATTTATATATATATATATATATATATATATATATATATTTTTTTTTTATATATATATATATATATATATATATATATATATATATATATATATGTATATATGTATATATATATATAGAGAGAGAGAGCTATTTATAATAAAGGAAATAAATAAATAAATAAAAATATTATAAGAAAGGAAATAAATAAAGGAAAAGAACCATATTGTTCCTTTCAAAAGCCAACCCGAGCCTTTAAAACCCATTACAGCCCAGTCCGAGCATAGGAAACTAAACCCCCCAAACTCTGTCTACAATGGGGGCTATATTAAATCAAGAGAGGAAAGGAAGAAAGAAACCAAGAAAAATCAACCTTAGCAGCCCTAAACCTAATTCCCAGATACTTTCCTGAGCCTGGGCGGCCACCTCGACACCTGATTGTCGCTAGAGTGCCGATAGCGATCACCTGAAATGCGTGTACAAGTTTGCAGTCGCATCAGTGGTGACAACATCAGCTCTCCATGAACCCAACTTCGTAGCGAGCTCTTACGACGCTCGATCGAGCATTTTATGAACCGACTTTTTTGGTACGTTGACAACATATACGAATTTAATCTCCTTCAATTAGTTTGTTTTTAACCGCACTAGATCGACCAAAAAATCAATGCAAACATTGGCAAAAAAAACTGTTCAAAACGAACAGAATATTAAGTCCCCGACCCTAATTTGGAAAGAGAATATTCGTCGATCTATCGACTATTTTGGAAAACCACCTGAACCTTATTTTAGTCAACCTAAACAGCATTAAAATCCCATTTGTAGTTCCCGATTTCATCAAGTTTGTGAAAAGTTATTCGTCTTTAAAAATCAAAAAAAATGTTTTATGAAAACAAAATTTTCGGACAATTTCTCGATATGACGTGCGCCCTGACAACCAGGCGACGTAGTCGCAGCCCATGAGCATTGAAAGATGTGTATAGATGTTGTCGATGTGTGGGATTCGAACGAACTCGATTTTGTTATGTGTGCGCGACGAAATCCATGCGTATCGGTCGAGATACTCGTATCATCCTCTTTGCAAACTAGCCCATAATTTTGTGCACGTTCGTTATCTCGAGAAAAAACTTATACCAACAGGACCTTGTCATTTTTCTGGTCCTGTATGCCAAGTTTGGTCCGATTCTGAGAAGCCCGGAACGCTATTTTGGCAAGCCCACGCCCCGATACAACGGATGAATTTGTGCACGGCCCACCGGAATCCAACTTTGGACATACCGTTGGGTTTGTATCATCAACTCAGACCCGTAGACATATAGTTTGATGAATTTAAAGATAGTAGATGTTGGCACACTTTTTGGTGCAAAGTGGGTCCAACGGTGGATATCGTTTTGACCCAAAATTACTATTTTACCCCTGTGTCCAGAATTAGACTTATGGATAGGCCATCCTAGCTAATTTGACTATTCTGAACACATTGGTAATATCTATTTTAGCCCCCAAAGACTGTTGTCAGAGTTTGACTTTTGTAGCTTGTCGATTAACTGGATAGTGTTGGTTCTTCGTGCTACCACCAGACAAAGATATCATGTCTTTCTTTACAGTTTATTTACATGCGTATGTTTCTTTTCCTTTGATACATGTTATTATCTAGTTTCTTTGGTTGATTATTGATATGAGTTTTCTTTCATAGTATGCATACTAGTTTAGTTGTCTCCTTCGTATACCGTCATTGTTCATGGTTTGACAATATAGTTTATATTGGCTTTGTTCTCACCTGTATTTTGACTTAGTCGTCCCTTATCGTAGGATAAGTGCGTTATAACTGAACTGCTACTTTTGTTTTTGCCTTTTCTCAACCTGCGAGTCCACATTAGGGGCAAGGGTTGATTGTTTGAACTATCCTGCGAATCCACACTAGAGGCGAGGGTTAGTTATTTTTTCAAACCTGCGAGTCCATACTAGTGACGAGGGTTTATTCTTTGAAGCTAACCTGCGAGCCCACACTAGGGGCGAGTGTTGAGAACATAAAATGTTATATTTTTATCACTTAATGTTCACCATTTATGCTCATTTTATGACTGAAGGTACTCATTATATTTCTATTTTGATTTAGGTTGTAGTTGGAGACACTATGTACAAAATGGAGCTAAATTGCAATTCTGGACAGTCTGACACCTTTTACCAAAATGAGCATAACTTTCTCATCCGAAAAGCATTGGAGGTGATTCAAAAAGATTTGGAAATCTAAGAAATAGGGATACAACTTTTATATTTTTTGTTTTTCACAAATCAAGCTGCATCATGGACGAAATCAGACTTGAAGTTGGGTCAATGATGCTGTGAACAAAAATAGGAACCAAAATAACCATTTTCCTACTTTTTCTATGACTTAATCTATTTGGTTTGAGAAGTTGTAACTTTTAGAGGATATGTGGAGAGATATTGTAGGCTTGAAACAACTAATTTATGGTGTATAAAAGGGGGTAGAAATCATCAGTAGAAAACACACAACACAACTCTTCTTCTTCTTCTCCAACTTTTCTTTTGAAGTTTTGATGAACATGTGCGGCTAAAAGTCTTGTTGATCGAAGAGTACGGAAGCCTTGGAATAAATAAAATTGTGAGATCTAAATTGTTTTTATATGTTTGATTTATACTTTGAATACTAAATATTTTTCTATGCCAACTTTTATGATTGTTTGGTTTAATTATGAGGAGGCCTACTTGTTTATTATTTATTTCGATCTACCGCTAAATTAGATATCAAATCTGTAATTGTTTGATGTTTCTAATTTGTGAAGCAACCAAGATTTAATGACCTTCTTTGTTTTATTAGATCTTAGGGGAAAAGCTTTTGAAAAAATTAAATAAAACCGTTTGTGCTTGTATTGTTTTGCTTTATCGATCTCTTTGTTCTTTAAGAAATTGCAAGATTAAATCTTTAGCGCTTTTCTGAGATTATTTAGTGATTAAAGTTAATTAGGTCACTTGTATCTAATTAACTAAGCCTAAGAGAAATAGGAAGATGCTTCCAACGGTAAATATTTAAAGTATGATTTAATTTATGCTTGCATCGATGATCAAATTTATGATTTCTAATGGTGAATGTTCACTAAAACCAATATTCCTCCCTTTGATTCATTTTAATACTTTATTATTTTTTTAGCTCTTCTTAAGTTTTCTCTTATCATATTCAATACCTCCGCCATCCTTATTCACATTTCATAAAAGTAAACTAATTGCTCTCCATAGGATCGATCCTTACTCTCACTTCTACAAATTATTTTAAGAGTAAAGGTTTTATTTTTGGGTGCCTACGACAGCACACCAAATTTTAGCACCGTTGTCGGGGAGTAATTCCAGTTGAAGTTTATGCTTTTTATTCTCATGAAATAATTTTCTGTTTATTAGAAAAAAAGATTTAATAGGACATGGCGACCAATTATAAACAAGTTGGCACTTGGCTGGATCTTCCATCTAGGAATGCTAATGAGGTAAATATTTCTTCTTTTGAACAACAAATTGCTAGTTTACCTTCTCTTGTTCATCAAATGGTTGTAGGTGGTAATATGCAAACAACAATGGCTTGTGAGATTTGTTTAGTATTAGGAAGTCCAACTGATATGTGCCTAATACTTGAAGACGAGCCCAGTATTACTCAAAATCGCTTAAGTTACCAGTAGTGCAAGCAACCATATCCCTATGAACAATAATTAGGCCAAACTTCTAACCGTGGTGTCTTTAGAAGATATTGTTAAGTCTCTTGCCGCTAATACTTTTTGATTTCAACAGGAAACGAGGGCCAACATCCAAGTCTGAACAATCAAATGAGCCAAATGGCTACAACAATTAATAAACTATAGGTACAAAGTTTTAAAAAATTATCATCTCAAACGATAATAAATCCAAAAGAAAATTCAAGTATAATCATTTTGAGAATTGGCAAAGAGGTTGACAACCTAGTAAAGAAAGTGCCTACATTGCAAAAACAAGAAGAAGATATCAACGACGTTGTCGACACGAACATTTCAAATAACAATGTAGTACCATATAAACAAGAAGTTTTTGAACTCAAAGGCAAAGGCGGATTCGATATTGCCATTAGTGAGCATGTTGAGGAAGTGCATGAGGAGTTATCCTTGATATCTAATTTGCAGAAAACTGTAGCAACATTCACTGATTTTTTGAAAATGCAACAGTCGGGTAACTTTCCTTATATCACATTGCCAATTTTTAACAAGATGCTTTTACCCTATATTTTGCAGGACTCTATTCAATATGTGAAACCCCTGCATAGTTGTGTCAAGTGTGCATAGAGTCAAGCCAACGACGTATTAAATAAAGGCGCTGCTTGGGAGGCAACCCAGGGGAGTTTGTTCTTATTCTTGCATTTTTTTGTTTATTTTTGTCTTTTCTTTGCATTTAACCTTACATTGGGACAATGTCAGTTTAAATGTGGGGGAGGAGATTTAAATTATTTTAAGCAGTTTTAGTTTTGTTTTATGTTTTAAAAAAATAAGTTTTTATTTTATTTTTTTGTGGTTTTCAATAAAGTTTTATTTTATTTTATTTTCAAAAAAAAAGTTTTGTTTTTTTGTGATTTCAATAATTTTTGGTTGTTTATGTCATGAGGAAGATTTAACTAAGTTTAAAAAATTCATAACATGATTGAATAAATAGTCTTTTCAACTTAGAATTAATTAGTATAGTTATTTTCTTGAGGCTGGTTGTGACTAAATTTCGTAGACAAAAGCTAATAAGATTTTGAACCTTTAGGCTGACACATCAGTCTCACTATTTGCTATGATGAGAGATATTCTTCCATGGACTTGTTTCTCTAGAACTTGCTTATATTCTCTTCGAGGTCATATCGGCACATGAATATGATTAAGGTCATCTTTGTTATACGCTACATAAGCCAAATAGCCGACCCTGAAATTATTTTTACTTTGGTTGAGCCCCTTTGAGCCTTATTGCTTCTATTTTTGTGAACCCATATTACAAGCTTTAACCTGGAAAAAAATATTACCCAGGCCAAAAAACTAGTGGAGCATTATGATATGTATGGGTGTATAAAAATAAGTATGGGGGTATCTGAATTTCTAGTTTGGCTACATATTTTTATTCTTAAATTCCTGAGTTACATCATGAAAAAATAAATGAACAAAAAGCGAAAAAAATAAAAATGAAAAAATAAAATAAAAAAAGATGATGAGAAAAAGAAAGAATGAAATAAAGACGTAATAGGAAAAAAGTGATAAAAAAATTTACCTTTGATATTCATTTTCATAATTCTTCCTCCAATTCCAAAAAATGGGTATGTTAAATGCTTTAAGGTCAATTTGAAGAAGCTAAATGGGGTGATTGGTTATATATATTCGATCTTAAGTTAAATCATTTTTGCTCCAATAGTTTTGATGTTTTTTTAGCTACACTCCCAAATATATCCTACCTTCATCCCAAGCCCCATTATAACCCATAAAAGTCCTTATGATTTGTGTTATGCATGTGGTCCAAGTGGTGGAGAATGAGAAGATATGCAAGCTTATGGTTGCAAGCTTATGGTAGATCATTTCTTTTGGAATGAATTTGAGCGAAACACATACCCTTCAAATATGTGAGAGTTGAGTGTTATTTCCGTGAGGGTCTACCAATTTAGTTTACTCTATCTTCAAATAAAATTACTTACTAAGTAATTAGAAGTTGTTTAAGAATATATTTTCATGATATGTTATGAGTTATGAAGAGCATGCTTATTCTTTATTTATTACATTACAACCTTGATTTTCGTTTTGAAAAAAATAAATAAATAAGAGTTTTGTCCGAGGACGAACAAAAGTTGTGTGGGGGTATTTGATGAGAACATAAAATGTTATATTTTTATCACTTAATGTTCACTATTTATGCTCATTTTATGACTGAAGGTACTCATTATATTTCTATTTTGATTTAGGTTGCAGTTGGAGACATTATGTACAAAATGGAGCTAAATTACAATTTTACACAGTTTTGACACCGTTTACCAAAATGAGCATAACATTCTCACCCAAAAAGCAATGGAGGTGATTCGAAAAGATTTAGAAAGCTAAGACATAGGGCTACAAGTATTATATTTTGTGTTTTTCTCAAATCAAGTTGAATCATGGACGAAATTAGACTTGAAGTTGGGTCAAAGATGTTGTGAACAAAAATAGGAACCAAAATAACCATTTCCCTACTTGTTCTATGACTTAGTCTATTTGGTTTGAGAAGTTGTAACTTTTAGAGGATATGAGGGAAGATATTGTGGGCTTGAAACAACTAATTTATAGTGTATAAAAGGGGGTAGAAATCATGAGAAGACATCACACAACACAACTCTTCTTCTTCTTCTCCAACTTTTCTTTTGAAGTTTTGATGAACATGTGCGGCTAAAAGTCTTGTTCGTAGAAGTGTACGGAAGCTGATGAGAACATAAAATATTATATTTTTATTCCTTAATGTTCATCATTTTATGCTCATTTTATGACTAAAGGTACTCATTATATTTATATTTTGCTGTAGGATGAATTTGGAGACACTATGTACAAAATGGAGCTAAAATGCAATTCTGGACAGTTTTGACATCTTTCACCAAAATGGGCATGTCACGCCCCAGAACCAGAATACTGGAGAGCGGGGGCAGACACAGCCAGCTACGAATATTGAAATGGAAACCACCTCGATATACGGTCACGGTTGTCTAGAAATATGAGGGTTTACTACAAGCCAACAGTCTCTTATGGTCAAGCCTATTGTCTCAATCTCAAGCAAGTAATGTAATTACAAGATGTTTGACCACCAAATATACAATAAAAGGCGTCCCACATATTACATATCAGCTGATCATGAAGCTAGTCGTACAAAATGCTAGGACTAGCAAGAGTTAAGTCATACATGATCAACCCTAGGATTTGTTAATCATGTTTACAGCCCGTAGGCAGACAGTAAGTAAAGTGCATCGAGCTAACAGGTGCTCGTCGGCTAAACGCCTCAAAAGAATAACTTTATAATAGAGTGAGCGAAACAAAATAGAAAACCCACTCGTAGCCCGGGTTCCTTCTAGTCGCCACCATTGGGCTGGAAGCTTGGTAGATCCTCGGGAGCTGCTCCGAAATCTGGCCACACAAAACCAGCTGGGTCAACCCCAGAAAGAGCAAGTGCCACAAGGGGGCCACGAAATAAGAACAAAAGCCAGCATTAACACAAGAAGATATAATACTTAAAACTAGAATTTATGAAAACATGGCAGGGTGATATACGACGAGATAACCATGGGACTATTCCGATAGCCAGGTTACAACCCGTAAACCAAACAAGGACCGGGGTTGTAACCCTTTATCTGAACAGAACTTGGTTTCCCACCATTTATCGGCAAGATAATAATGCAAGAAATCAAGACAGGGAGCAATCTTGTACTGGATCAAGACATGGCTAAACTGGTTATACCTCATTCAATCAATCACGGCCAAGCAGATACTACGGCTTACTACTTTAACTAACTAGGGTTATCACAGACCTAATTACTAACAAGATGCAGTGAGATGATTCCACAGCCACAAGCCCTACAGACCATCCAGGTTAGCCAGGACGAAAGATTAGGGTTGAATTCAGGTGGGTACATCGTCCAGGAGACAAATGTACCCTTAGGTGACTTAGAGGGTGCAACACACGACGGTGTGCTGGAAATGTGCCCTACTCGACGGCAGGCTACAGATCCCAAGAGCGCCCAGGTAACGGGATTGCCCGTAGCTGTGTCATCTCTTCATGACTACTGTGTTATTCTAGTTATTAACCTTAATCCATTTTAGTAGGTACTCCTGACCGTGGTACTCAGGAGTCCCATCCTAGACATGATACAAGACAGGACAAGTGGATTTAACAAGCAAGCAAGAAGAACCACCCACGGTGTCAAGGCAGGTCAAGTTAAGTTATCAAGTCATGTCAAGTCAGGAGTGCGCCACCACGGGCCGCTATCAAGTTATCAAGATAAATCATGTCAGGATACTTGTCAGGAGTGCACCACGATGGGCCACTATCATGTCAGGTTGGTCATGTCAGGAGTGCACCACTACGGGTCACTGTCGTGTTATGCAAGTTCCCTGCCATACCAAGCCATGTACAATAGTCATTCCAAACATATTAAGTAAAATCAAGTTCATGACAAAAAGGCGTAAGGATATAAAATGGGTATAAAATATCTAATAAAATATCAAAGTACAGGGTTATAGAAGAGCCAAGCTTAAAGATATAAAACCAAAACTCTAAGGGCCAATGGATTAAGTAAGGGGTCAAGGGGCAGCATACGTGCAAAAGTCACGCACGCTCAAGGGGCCGCGTATGTGAAAAGTCACGCACGCTACAGAGAGCAGCGTAGGTGAAAAGTCACGCACGCTCAGGGCGCAGCGTATATGAAAAGTCACGCATGCTCAAGGAGCAGCGTACGTAAAAAGTCACGCACGCTCAAGGGGCAGCGTATGTGAAAAGTCATGCACGCTCAAGGGGCAGCGTATGTGAAAAGTCACGCACACTCAAGGGGCAGCGTATGTGAAAAGTCACGCACGCTCAAGGGGCAGCGTATGTGAAAAGTCACGCACGCTACAGAGAGCAGCGTAGGTGAAAAGTCACGCACGCTCAGGGGGCAGCGTATGTGAAAAGTCACGCACGCTCAGGGGGCAGCGTAGGTGAAAAGTCACGCACGCTCAGGGGACAGCGTATGTGAAAAGTCACGCACGCTCAGGGGGCAGCGTATGTGAAAAGTCACGCACGCTCAAGGAGCAACGTACGTAAAATGTCACGTACGCTACAGAGAGCAGCGTACGTAAAAAGTCACGCATGCTCAGGGAGACACGCTTCCAACAGAAAGCATACTCAAGTCTGCGTACGCACGCTAAAGAGCGTGCGCAGCTCAGTATGCGTAAGCTAAACAGCTCTCCACACTGCTCACAGTCATCTCCAAACAGCAAGAACACCATGGTAGAACCCAAGCTTCAAAAGTTCATAACTTGGCCATCCGAACTCTAAATCCAGATTTCCAAAGTTCCAACTTGGGTAGAATTGAATTCTCTTCCACATGGAAACATCAAAACTCATAGAAAACCAACATAAATAGCTCAAACCATACAAAATCTGAAAATAGGAAAAACTTAGATCTATGACAATGGGGGCTCCAAATCAGAAAAACCTAAGTTCTAATGTTGGTCTCCATGTCCTAATCTAGCAAATGGACAAAGAAAAGAGGGTTCTCATGTAGTGGCAAGATGCACTTGCCTAGGGTTGGGAGAGTTGTGTTGAGGAAGGAGAAGAAAAAGAAGAAGGAAATAAATGGTGGTTATGAGGAGAGAGAGTGGTAGGTGGGGATATAAAGAGGAGGAGTTGTGGTGGGGATGAGGGGTAGCATAGGCTAAGGTGATCCATCACATAAACCAAACCAAACCGAACCAACCCAATAAAACTGAGCCATACCAAAACCCAAAATACGAGAAATACCGATATTCTACAAGTTGAGAAAAATAAAAATATATGCCAAAAATCCAGATACGAGTATAAATACAAAATACGGGAAATACGGGAAATGAGGGTGACAGGGCATAACTTCCTCATCTGAAGTGAAATTGAGGACCTTCAAAATGGTTCGAAAAGCTAAGACAGAGGGCTACAACTTTCATATTGTGATTTTTGAGATTCTGGCTACGTCATGGACGAAATTAGGCTTGAAGTTCAGTCAAAGATGTTATGAACAGAATTAGGAACCAAAATAACTATTCTCCTTTTTTTTATGACTTAGTTTTTTTGGTTTGAGAAGTTGTAACTATTAGAGGATATGTGTGGAGATATTATGGGCTTGAAACAACTAATTTATGGTTTATAAAAGGGGGTAGAAATTATAAGAAGGGACACCACAACCAACCACAACACATCTCTTCTCTTCTTCTCTAACTTTTCTTTTGAAGTTTTGATGAACATATTCGGCTAAAGTCTTGTTGGTCGAAGTGTACGAAAGCATCAAAATCAATAAAAACTTGTGAGATCTAATTTTTGTTTATATGTTTGATTTGTACTTTGAGTATCAAATGTTTTCTTATGCATATTTCATGATTATCTTGTTCAATTACTAGGATGCATATTAGTTTATTATTCTTGATAAACTACTGCTAAATTGGATATCGAATCCGGAATTGTTCGATCCCTCTAATTTGTGAAGCAACCAAGATTTAATAAATTACTATTTTAGAATATTAAATCTGTCAAATCCCTATTTTTTTGAAAATAGTATTTGACTGTATTTGTGTATTTGGAGGATTTTTGAAATTTGGGTATTGTTAAAATTTTATTGATATTTTCTGGAAGGTGAATTTTATTCGTATTATTGTTCTTGCCACTATTATTAATATCATTGTTATTATTATTATTATTATCATTTTAATTTTTCCTATACCTAACCCCCTCTCTCTTCACTCAAATCACCCTTCACATCACTCACCCACTCCCTCTCTCCTCCCTCACCTTTCCCACTCTCACACTCTTCCTCTCTCTCCCCTCTCACTTGCTGGAGAAGCCAGCTCCCCCTCTCTCTCTTATTCTCTGCTCACTCTCTCTCTCCCCTCACTCTCCCCTACTCGAGCTCCCTCTCCCCCTCACTGCTCCCTCTCTCTCCTCTCGGCTCTCTTTCTCTCCCTCGATCTCCCTTTTCTCTCTCTCCCCCCGAGCTCCGGCCGCCGCCGCCAGCTCTCACTCCCCCGCCCGCTTCTCCGCGGCCACCGCCATCAGCCTCCATCTCCACCATTATCGTCGTCTCCGCCATCAGCCACCACCACCACGACTTTCAGCCACCGCCGCCACCACCATCGTCTTCTTCTCCTTCTCCTCCGCCTGGCCATAGCCGCTGTCGCTGCTGCTGCCCTCTCCTCCGCCGCAGCCCCTCTTCTCCGACAGTCGACGCCGTCCCGACCTGGCTGCCGCCGCTGTTCTCCCCCTCCGCCGGTGAGTCACCCCGCCTGGCCAAACCCCTCCGGTGAGCTCCTCCGCCTCCTCCTCTCTCTATCCTCCTTCCGTCGGAGCCCCCGACCTCGCCTGGCTGGGCTTTCCCGGCGGCCACCGCCTGTTCTTCCGCCTCCTCTCTCGTCCTTGGGCTGTGAGCTCCTCGACGAACGAGCCCTTCGATTGGCGTGCCTCGGGCAGCGTGCTGTCTCGAGCAGTACGCTACTTCGTGCAGCATGACGCCTCGAGCAGTATGCTACTTCGTACAGCGTGACGCCTCGGGTAGCGCACCCTCAATTGGTGCGCTCTCCTTCGTCTTTTATGCCTTTTGGGACACGTGCACCTCGGTGTCCATGTTTCTTTGTTTTTTGCGTGCCTCGATTTGCGTGTGCCTCGATTTGTACGTATTCTTGGTTTCCGTGCACCTAGATCTACGTATTGCCTTGGGCAGCGGGACGCCTCGAGCCCCATGCTGCTTCGGACAATGTACTATCTCGGTTTGTACACCGTCTCATTTTCCGTGCCTTATCCTTTGTGCCTTTCTTGATTTTCGTGCCGCATCGATTTGCGTGCGTACCTCAATTTGTGTGCCGTATCGATTTACGTGATCTTTGAACCTTGGGTCGTCTCGATTTATGTATACGTCTCGATTTACGTACACGTTTATGTTTCTCGTTCGTCTCGATATTCGTGTTCTCTCGATTCTCGTGTGTGTCTCGATATACATGCGCGTCTCGATTTGCGTGCCCGTATCGGTCCGCGTACCTCGATTTCTGTGCTAGATTCCTGCGCTGCTTACGGGACCCGTACGGTATAGCCTCGTGCCATTCTTTATGATTTTGTCATTATTTTTTATTTCATTCTGATGATTGTTTATTGTGTGTTCTGAGGATCTCGATTGGCGTGCTAGCTTGGATCGCGACTGCCGAAGACTTGCTTACCTAGCCGAGCCCTCTAGGCAAGTATCCCTTGCTCATCGATGGCTCTTGCCCTCTCTTCTGGATTTTATTTCATTTAATTAAATTGTACTTGTAATTTTATAACCATGATTAGTGTAGCCTAGTAGTAGAACTGCCAAGATAATAGCTTAGGATAGCTTGGTCCGATGCCGGGATAGACCGTATCGGATAATTCGGATGGGTCATCCACACCTCCGAGGACACGAGCACGACTCACTTGTATGGATTGTCCCCGTATGCCCCGTGTCTAACTCGCGGTCGGGTAACGGCTTAGCGAACTACTCATGTGGCTGTGATTGTGCTAGGGTTAGAACTATAGACATGTGCTGTGATGCGCCATGCGAGGCGGTTAGTTAATTATATTATGCATATTGGCTTGGCGCCCAGTACGTATTGTAGCGCTGCTGGAGGCTGGGACTTAGTGGTCTCGGGTTCGATTGGTTTCCAGTACGTATCGTAGTGCTACTGGAGGCCGAGACTTAGTGTTCTCGGCTATCGACTTGTTTCCAGTACGCATCGTAGTGCTGCTGGTAGCTGAGACTTAGTGTTCTCAGTCTGCGATTCTGTGATTCTGCGGCGGGTTGCGCCGAGTGGTTTTAGCCCCAATTCGTAGGGTGCTTCCGTCCAGATTACAAAGGAGACTCTGCCGGATTTTTCCAGAATTCCCAGTTGGGAATTTGGTTCGAAGGATTGGGCAGAACCATTCCTTTAGTTTGCTGGACTAAACTCACGCATGTTCATCTTGGTATAGTATACCTGATCCTATTGCCTGCTAGGTAGACTCCATACTAGATTAGTCGCCTAGCTCCTGACCTGTCTTGTCCGTCGGATAGCGTAAGAAGAGCGGTTCCACTCGGGAAACGGTCTGCAACCCTGGTCCTTGTTTGGTTTAAGGGTTGTGGATTTGCTCCAGAGCGGTCCATGTAATCCTTGCCCCTTCCGGCAATATTTATTACCGAACTCTTGTCCCCTGACCCTTCATCCTAGGGGTTGTCCTAGTCTAGTCAGATAGAGCTGACAGTTGTCCTATGTATTGGGAGTTGTGACATGTGGATATGACTGAGGATTGAGTATTATGGAGAGTACGATCTCGGGATATTGACTTGGTGGATCTATGTGGATTCTTGGATTTTGGTGATTTTGAATATTTCGTGGAACGTGGTGAATATCGAGGGTATTATTATATGACTTTTACTCGACTTCCCAAACGCCCAAAACATGGTACCTTTGTGTATTCCGGTAGTTGGGGAACCTGGTTTGATTGCTATGTCTTAGTAGTTGAGAGGCTTGTTTTCTAGTGGCTTGTGATCATCGACTTGGAGGATTCTTGTGAGTCAGAGGGCCTAGCATTGTTTGGGGATGAGCTTGGTATTTGGTGGTTGTCTTTATTGACGTGATATTTACTCCATCATGGAGGGGTGACACTTGATAGATCGATTTGGTGGATAGACCGACTTGATGATTGGAGCTGTAGGCTCCCATATAAGTTTGAGATGATATTGTAGTAGAGATTATGATCTTGTACTTGACCTGATATCCATGCCACGATGTGGGCAGATAATTTCATGTGACTGACAGATTTGTCCTTGTTCCTGACATGACTACCTGTATCCGTACTATAAGTCCAGTTACCCTTTGAGGAACTGGCCCTGACCTTGCACTGCGGTGCCCTTGTCTACTGGCACTTTGAGGTGCTACCTCCATGATTATATGGCATTGCGAGGCCATCTTGACATTCTAGCTATATTATATGATTACCTGCATGGGTATCTGGTAGTTGGCCCATAGTCTTAGCGTGGTTAGGATTGGTTGCTTGCTTGTTGCATAACACTAAGGATGGATCACAACTGGGACTATAGGTGCCGAGGTTGATTCTTACTTAGCGTTCTCGTACTGAGGTGCGACATCTAGGAGGATGATCATGTGACCACGGCATGTGATTCCGGATAAATGTATGTTTAATCTAGGCAACTTAAACTGGTAGAAGCATTGGAGGGGAACGGAATCCCGAGATCGTGCATTACCAGCCTTATCCCAGATATTAGTTATGACCTGCAGGCTGGCCGCCACGGATATTGTTACCATTCGCACTAGCGGATGGCAATATCCGGCTACTTATGTACTATACATTATATAC
This sequence comes from Iris pallida, assembly GCA_029216955.1. Classification (NCBI taxonomy): domain Eukaryota; kingdom Viridiplantae; phylum Streptophyta; class Magnoliopsida; order Asparagales; family Iridaceae; genus Iris; species Iris pallida. The sequence goes on from JANAVB010013398.1 coordinate 1,539,744, forward strand.
ATGGCATGCTCGGCACGGTAGCCTTACGAGGGACCGGTGGTGACATGCAGAGCCCGGGGGTCTTGCGAAGGACCGGCGCTCATCTAGTCTTGATATACTTGGCCCCGCTAGCCCTGCTGGGATGGCACGATCTGAGGATTCCTATATTGCATTGTTGGGGTAACCCAACCTCCACATAGACAGCCGTAGGCATTTGAGTGGCCGTTTATTTATATAATTGTTTGGCTTGTTGCTTGCTAAGCTGGCTGGCACGTAACGCTGTCCCGGCGTAGTAATTCATTCCCTTGTTCTTGTTTGATGTAGGGATGGGTTACTGTTCCGATGACAGACTACGAGTTCCAGTTGGCAATGCAAGCATTAGTGGATGTTAGGATGACTGTGATGATTGTTGGTTACTTACGTATTAGTAGTTGGATTGCTGTTTTATAATCTGTAATCCTGCGTTGGTACCGCACGATCCCTTACCTTATTTACTACTTTTAGATGCTATTTCTGTCATATTTTATTCTGCTGGTTTTCTTCGCCCGTCCTTGAGCCTTCCTTTCAAGTACTTGCTGCGGTTGGCCTGACCAACCCTGGATTGTTCCCAGATTGACTAAGACCAACCCGGTAGATCTTCCAGACTTGACTTGGAGGGTGTGCTTCAGTTCCAGACCATGCTAGGAACTGTGGGAAGGTATACTTGTCAACATTATTATTCTGTACTATAGATTCCTGATTTTCATATGAGTATTTCCTGTTTTTTATATGATTATCTCTCTTGATAATATTTTATTGTGTTTTACCTGTGGATATGAGATCGGATTTAGTCCATAGATTGATTACATGCTAGAATACCCAACCAGACTGGACAGCCGTCATTACCGTATAGCGTATTCGTACCTTATACGGTGTAGCTGGCCGTGTACGTCCCCATATTCCGGAACTGGGGCGTTACATGGTGCATGCTAGCTTAGATCGCGACTGCCGAAGACTTGCTTACCTAGCCGAGCCCTCTAGGCAAGTATCCCTTGCTCATCGACGGCTCTTGCCCTCTCTCCTGGATTTTATTTCATTTAATTAAATTGTACTTGTAATTTTATAACCATGATTAGTGTAGCCTAGTAGTAGAACTGCCATGATAATAACTTAGGATAGCTTGGTCCGATGCCGGGATAGACCGTATCGGACAACTCGGATGGGTCATCCACACCTCCGAGGACACGAGCACGACTCACTTGTATGGATTGTCCCCGTATGCCCCGTGTCCAACTTGCGGTCGGGTAACGGCTTGGCGAACTACTTATGTGGCTGTGATTGTGCTTGGGTTAGAACTATAGACATGTGCTGTGATGCACCCTGCGAGGCGGTTAGTTGATTATATTATGCATGTTGGCTTGGCGCCCAGTACGTATTGTAGCACTGCTGGAGGCCGGGACTTAGTGGTCTCGGGTTCGATTGGTTTCCAGTACGCATCGTAGTGCTACTGGAGGCCGAGACTTAGTGTTTTTGGCTATCGACTTGTTCCCAGTACGCATCGTAGTGCTGCTGGTAGCTGAGACTTAGTGTTCTCAGTCTGCGATTCTGCGATTCCACGGCAGGTTGCGTCGAGTGGTTTTAGCCCCAATTCGTAGGGTGCTCCCGTCCAGATTACAAAGGAGACTCTGCCGGATTTTTCCAGAATTCCCAGTTGGGAATTTGGTTCGAAGGATTGGGCAGAACCATTCCTTTGGTTTGCTGGACTGAACTCACGCATGTTCATCTTGGTATAGTATACCTGATCCCATTGCCTGCTAGGTAGACTCCATATTAGATTAGTCGCCTAGCTCCTGACCTGTCTTGTCCGTCGGATAGCGTAAGGAGAGCGGTTCCACTCGAAAAACGGTCTGCAACCCTGGTCCTTGTTTGGTTTAAGGGTTGTGGATTTGCTCCAGAGCGGTCCATGTAATCCTTGTCCCTTCCGACGATATTTATTATCGGACTCTTGTCCCCTGACCCTTCATCCTAGGGGTTGTCCTAGTCTAGTCAGATAGAGCTGACAGTTGTCCTATGTATTGGGAGTTGTGACTTGTGGATATGACTGAGGATTGAGTATTATGGAGAGTACGATCTCGGGATATTGACTTGGTGGATCTATGTGGATTCTTGGATTTTGGTGATTTCGAATATTTCGTGGAACGAGGTGAATATCGAGGGTATTATTATATGATTTTTACTCGACTTCCCAAATGCCCAAAACCTGGTACCTTTATGTATTCCGGTAGTTAGGGAACCTGGTTTGATTGCTATGTCTTGGTAGTTGAGGGGCTTGTTTTCTAGTGGCTTGTGATCATCGACTTGAAGGATTCTTGAGAGTCAGAGGGCCTAGCATTGTTAGGGGGATGAGCTTGGTATTTGGTGGTTGTCTTTATTGACGTGATATTCACTCCATCATGGAGGGGTGACACTTGATAGATCGATTTGGTGGATAGACCGACTTGATGATTGGAGCTGTAGGCTCCCATATAAGTTTGAGATGATATTATGGTAGAGGTTCTGATCTTGTACTTGACCTGATATCTATGCCACGATGTGGGCAGATGATTTCATGTAACTGACAGATTTGTCCTTGTTCCTGATATGACTACCTGTATCCGTGCTATAAGTCCAGTTACCCTTTGAGGAACTGGCCCTGACCTTGCACTGCGGTGCCCTTGTCTACTGGCACTTTGAGGTGCTACCTCCATGATTATATGGCATTGCGAGGCCATCTTGACATTCTAGCTATATTATATGATTACCTGCACGGGTATCTGGTAGTTGGCCCATAGTCTTAGCGTGGTTAGGATTGCTTGCTTGCTTGTTGCATAACACTAAGGATGGATCACAACTGGGACTATAGGTGCCGAGGTTGATTCTTACTTAGCGTTCTCGTACTGAGGTACGACATCTAGGAGGATGATCATGTGACCATGGCTTGTGATTTCGGATAAATGTATGTTTAATCTAGGCAACTTAAACTGGTAAAGCATTGGAGGGAACGGAATCCCGAGATCGTGCATTACCAGCCTTATCCCAGACATTAGTCATGACCTGCATGGGCCACCACTAAAACCATGTAACGCCCCAGTTCCGGAATACGGGGACGTACACGGCCAGCTACACCGTATAAGGTACGAATACGCTATACGGTGATGACGGCTGTCCAGTTTGGTTGGGTATTCTAGCATGCAATCAATCTATGGCCTAAATCCTATCTCATATCCACAGGTAAAACACAATGAAACAATATCAAGAGAGATAATCATATGAAAAACAGTAAATACTCATATGAAAATCAGGAATCTACAGTACAGAATAATAATGTAGACAAGTATACCTTCCCTTCAGTTCCAGACCATGCTAGGAACTGTGGGAAAGTATACTTGTCTACATTATTATTCTGTACTGTAGATTCCTGATTTTCATATGAGTATTTCCTGTTTTTCATATGATTATCTCTCTTGATATTGTTTCATTGTGTTTTACCTGTGGATATGAGATCGAATTTAGGCCATAGATTGATTGTATGCTAGAATACCCAACCAGACTGGACAGCCGTCATCACCGTATAGCGTATTCGTACCTTATACGGTGTAGCTGGCCGTGTACGTCCCCGTATTCCGGAACTGGGGCGTTACAAAATCTTAGGAAGAAATCATTCGACTAAATTAAATGAAACCGCTTGTGCTTTTGTTGTTTTGTGTCATCGACCTCATTGAGTTTAATATGCTACTAGATTAAACCTTTAGCGCTTGTCTGGGGTTGTTTAGTAGTTAAGGTTAATTAGGTCACCTGTTTCTGATTAATGGTGGCTAAAGGAGATAGGAAAATAATTCCAACGATGAATGTTCATAATACATATCAATATTTGTTTGCATCTATGATCAGTTTCAAGATTCTGATGGTAGATGTAGACTTAGACCAACGTGTGTTGTTTTGATTTATTTTCATATTCTACTTGCTCTTTTTGATTGACTTTCATTTTATTCATCCCCCCTTTCATTATTCACAGAAAATGAATCTAAATTAATTACTATCTGTGGAAACGATCCTTACTCACACTACTACATTTCCAAGAGTATAGGTTTTATTTTTGGGTGCCTACAACAGCACACTAAATTTTGGCGCCGTTGCCGGGAAGTAACTTGAGTTAATTTTTGTGATCTTTATTTTGTTCTTGTAATAAAATATTTTTTATTAGCCAAAAAATTAATAACAGGACATGTTGACCAATTCTCAACAATTTAGCACTTGGCTGGATCTTCCATCTAGGTACGCTAACAAGGTAAATGTTTCTTCTCGTCAACAACAAATTGCTAGTTTAACTTCTCTTGTTCATCAAATGGTTGTAGGTGGTAACATGCAAACAATAATGACTTATGAGATTTGTTCAATAGTAGGGCATCCAACTGATATGTGTCCAATACTTGAAGACGAGCCCAATATAACTCAAAATTTTCCAAGTTACCAGCAGTACAAGCAACCATATCTCCATGAACAACAATCGAACCAAACTTCTAATTCTGGTATGTCTCTAGAAGATATTGTTAAGTCTATTGCCACTAATACCTTGCAATTTCAACAGGAGACAAGGGCCTGCATCCAAAGTCTGAACAATCAAATAAGCCAAATGGCTACAATAATTAAGAAGCTAGAGGCACAAAGTTCAAAAAAATTATCATCTCAAATAATAAATCCAAAAGACAATACAAGTACAATCATTTTGAGAAATGATAAAGAGGTGGACATTCTAGCAGAAGAAGCACCAACGTCGTCAAAACAAGAAGAAGAGAAAAATAGCGCTGTAGACACGAATATTCCTAATGACGACGTAGTACCAAATACAGAAGAAGTTTTTGAACTTAATGGCGAAGATGGACTAGATATTGCCATTAGTGAGCATCTCACGAAAGATAATGAGGAGTTAGTCTTGAGTAATAATATGCACAAAACTGGTGCAGGATTGAATGGTTTATAAAAAGACAACAATCAGGTAACATTCCTTATATTTCATTAACAATTTTTAATAAAATATTTTTACCCTCTATTTTGCAGGCCTCTATTCAAGATGTAAAATCTTTGCGTAGTGGTCTCAAGTGTGCATAGAGTCGAGCCAACGACGTATTAAACGAAGGCGCTGCTTGGGAGACAACCCAAGGAAAGTTTTTCATATTCTTGTATTTTTTTATTTTTGTTCATTTTTGTCTTTTCTTTGCATTTAGACTTTCATTGGTGACAATGACAGTTTTAATTGTAGGTGAGAATATTTATGTTTGGTTATTTTATTAAAATAAATGAATTTAAAAATAAAATTTAAAATAATTTTTTTTCTTAATTTATTTTCTAAAAAAAGGGGACATTTGTTCTTATGGTTTTCAGTAATTTTTGTTGTGTACGTCATGACGAAGATTTAACTAAGTTTAAAAAATTCATAACGTGATTAAATAAATACTCTTTTCAACTTAGAATTAATTAGTACAGTTATTTTTCCTTGAGAATGGTTGTGACTAAATTTGATAGACAAAAGCCGGTGAGATTTTGAGCCTTTAGACTGACACATCAGTCCCACTATTCTTCATGAGTGATATTCTTCCATGGATTTGTTTCTCTAGAACTTTCTTAGATTCTCTTCGAGGTCACATCGGCACATGCATACATGAATATGATTAAGGCCATCTTTGTTATATGCTACATAAGCCAAATAGCCTACCCTGAAATTATTTTTCCTTTGGTTGAACACCTTTGAGCCTTTTTGCTTCTATTTTTGTGAACCCATATTACAAGCTTTAACCTGAAAAAAGTCCTTACCCAGGCCAGAAAACTAGTGGATCATTATGATATATATGTGTGTATAAAAGTAAGTGTAGGGGTATCTGAATTTCTAGTTTGGCTACATATTTTTATTTTTAAATTCTTGAGTTCCATCATGAAAAAAAATGAAAAAGCAAAAAAAAATGAAAATTAAAAAAATGATAAAAAAGATGCTGAGAAAAAGAAAGAAAGAAAGAAGTAATGAAAAAAAAGTGATGGAGGAAACTACTTTTGATATTCATTTTCATAATTCTTCCTCCAATTCCAATAAAGGGGTATGTTAAATGCTTTAAGGTCAATTTTAAGAAGCTAAATGGGGTGATTGGTTTTTTATATTTTATATATTCAAGCTTGAGTTAAATCATTTTTGCTTCACTAGTTTTGATGGCTTTTGAGCTACACTAGTCAAGCCCCAGAACCAGAATACTGGCAAGTAGGGACGGACCAGGCCAGCTACGTATACCAAAGTACTCCAGTACTCCGAAATAACGTATAAGCTGTATAGATGGGGGTTACTACTACAAGCCAACAGTCGATCCTAGGTCAAGCAATCCTAGTTATCTCAATCACAGGCAGTAAACAATGTACAAGAAGTAAGATCAACTGGAATATAAAATAGTAAAGCGTCCCAAACTATCATATATCAATAATCATGAAGCTAGTAATACAGAGTGAAGACTAGCAAGAGTAATAGTCATACATGATAAGCTCTAGCTATAGTATAGAATACGCAAATCATGTTCTGGCCCGTAGGCTAAATGTCAAGTCCAAAACATGCGCTAAACACGTGCTCGGAGGCTAAACGCCACAAAAGAATAATGTACATAACTAGTGGAAGAATGAAATAGAAAATCCACTAAGGTACTCTGGTGCTCTGGGTAATCACCAACGAGTAGAAGGTACGGAAGATCCTCCGGGCTCCTCTATCAGATCTGGTCATTGTAAAACCAGTGGGGTCAGACCCCCAATAGCAAGTACCACAAAGGAAGCCAAACAATGAACTAAAACCAGCATGCAAATCATAGCAATGGATAGAGAGAGAGATGAGTAAGTACTAATCGAGACCCGTGCACGACCAATGCACTTATCCCGAGAATAGAAGGACAATAAGTAAAGCAACATGTAGCATAAAATAAAGGACATGTGACGTAATGTAAACTGTGTACATATAAAGAAAAGGAAGCATGTGAACATGAAAGATAAACTAGACATGTGAGCATGTTAAGTAGACGGAGCATGTGAGCATGTTATGTAACTGGAGCATGTGACCATGTTAAGTAATTGGAGCATGTGAGCATGTTAAGATAACTGAAGCATGTAAGATAACTGGAACATATGAGCATGTAGGGTAACTGAGACATGTGAGCATATAAAATACTATATAGAACGATAAATGATAAGATGACTTAGGAACTATTCCGAAACCCAAGTTACAACCCATAAACCAAACAAGGACCGGGGTTGTAACCCTTCTCCTGAATAGAACTTTAGTATCTAATCATTTACCGACAAAGCATAAACAAAGATGTACTGAAATAAACAAATTCGGACACTGCCTAGACAAACTAGACTAGACTGGATTCCATACAATAGTCACGACCAAGCAATGATTACGGCTTTATACATTAGCTAACTAGGGTTGTCACAATCCTAATTACTAACAAATGCAAGTTTGAGAATTCCAAGTCCGGTTACCTGCCTGCTGCCACCTATTGGTCGTACCGGAAAGTGATTACATGTGTATCCTTGTGCTCCCACGCGACGGTAAAGCTGGGAGAGTGCGCATCTCGACGGATAGCTCCAAACCCTTAAATTAAATGTTATAACGACCTAGACCAAAGGTAACAGGTAACTGGGAAATCCTCCCCACCCATGTTCTAATGATCAATCTAGTTATATAATCCTTACCATTTTCTTGGATTCTGGGTGTGGCATTCCGCAGAATCCATCCTAGACATGAGACATGCGAGACTGGACAAAAGCGAGAATGTACACCATAACAAGCCACAACAAGAAAATATAATAAACTGGAGGCTGGGAGTGCGCTACGACGAGCCACTATAGGGAGTGCGCCATGACAGGCCACTATCATGTAAGCAAAGAAAGACATGTACAAGAGTGCACCACGACGGATCACTATCTAATAAGCAAAGAAGACATGTAAGAAGAGTGTGCCACGACGGGCCATTATCATGTAAGCAAGGAAGACATGTAACAATCATCATAGCTTGTAAGAAGGAATCTATCAAAAGACATATCATGGCATGTGGAAAACAATAATTAAAGCTAAGTACATTTCACAGAAAATGATTGAACATGTGCTAGTGTCAAGTGTATATAGGGTGTACAATTATTTTTTAACTATGCAAGATCATCTAATCATGTTAAAAAATCATTACAATCGAAGAAAATATTAAAAACGGACAAAAACGGGCAGAAACGGGCGAAAACAGACAAAAATAGGCTAACCGGATTATCCTGCGGATTATTGCAGATTTCTGCCGGATTTTTCGAAGTGTCACAGCAAGTTTTGTGGTGCAAGTTCGGATTTTCCGACGGATTTCCGCAGATTTCCGACGGATTTTCCGAACCGTCACAGAAAGTTGATTTTTGAACTCAAAACTTGTTTCGGCCATAAAAACTTCGTTTTAAATCGAAATTCGGGTTTTCAAAAGTCAAAATTGTATAGAATTGAATTTCCTACAACATGGAAGTATTATTTTTCACAAATCAAAACATTTGATAGATCAATACCTTAAAATACTCCCAAACAGAGGTTCTCGGGACACCGAAACGGGTTTCGATTGCCACCAAACTCAAAATCCATGATATACAAACTAGGTGAGGGCATCATATATGTATATGTGACAAAGATACATGATGGTAACACGAGTATCACTCTTGATACCAAGTTTTCTACTAAGTCCATATTGGGTTTTAACAGAAAATCAAAACCTTGCATAAACAAGTTTTGGAAACATGCATATATACGAGAATCATAAGAAAAACATATTTAACAAAATGAGTTTGGGAAAATTCTAAGCATTTAATACCAAGGAAAAACAAAAATGACAACAAAACAATATGGTTCATAGATTTGGCAAGATGTACTTGCCTAGGTTAAGCTCCAAGCCTAATCTTCAACTCCTCCTCCTAGGGGGTTAGATACCACACCTAAGGCCTCAAGGCCAAGCTCTTGGCAACTCCAAGGGGGAAAGAAGGGAAGAAGAAATGAAGAGAGAGTGAAGAGAATGAAAAGAGGGAGGAGAGAGAATGTGAAATGGTATATATAGAAGGAGGAATTAATCTTAGCCGTCGGATCATGATCCACAAGCTTATGGTAGATCATTTATATTAGAATGAATTTGAGAGAAACACTTATCCTTCAAACCATGAGAGATGGGTGTTTATTCCCGTGAGTCTACCAATTTAGTTTACTCTATCTTCAAGTGAAAATACTTACTAAAAAATTATAAGTTGTCTAAGAATATATTTTCAAGACATGTTATGGGTTTTAAAGAGCTTGGTTATTCTTTATTTATGACATTACAACCTTGATTTTTGTTTTTAAAAAAAAATAAATTTTGAGTTTTGTCCGAGGACGAACAAAAGTTAAGTGTGGGGGTATTTTATGAGAACATAAAATGTTATATTTTTATCCCTTAATGTTCATCATTTTATGCTCATTTTATGACTAAAGGTACTCATTATATTTATATTTTGCTGTAGGATAAATTTGGAGACACTATGTGCAAAATGGAGCTAAAATACAATTCTGGACATGTCACTACCACTTTTCTAGCATGAGAGTATTTTGGTCATTTTTAAAATTTTAGGAATAATTTAGAATTATTATGTATTATTTAGATTTATTAGAATTAATATAATTTTTAGTATAATTGATTTTGGTGCTATAGTTGACTTTGACTAGTGTTGACTAGGAGACTAACCTAGAGACTAACCTAGGTCATGACTACTTGGTTAGGTTAAGTAACCTTAGCTTGACCTAAGTTAGTGATGATTAACTCATTAGAACTTATTTGGAAAGATTAGGAAATGATTAGGCTAGAATGGCTTGTGACTTCATAAGTCATGACTAATGACTTAAGCCTTAAAAGCCCATAGGCCCACACCATGTAACCAAACCCTAGCCCTATTCCAACAGCCCATGGCTGGCCATATTGATTCCCCCCTCTATTTAATGCTCCTCAAAGTTAGGGCTAGCCTCCATTAGGAATTTTACAAAGTTTTAGAAAGAGGTAAGTCTCCATCTTCATTAAATCCTATAAAATCCATTTCAATTCCTTTTTCACCCAAACCAATTGCAATAGGTTCTAATTTTACTCTACTTGCTGTTGGTATCAAGAAATTTTAGCTTGGGAGCAAATTGGAGAAGTTTGGCTATCAAGAGGAACACCTCTCTTTGAAGCTTTTTGAGAATTTTGACACATATAGGTAAATTCCATTCTACACCATAGAATTCTGATTTTATTGAATATCTAGGAAGCTCTAGGCCTAACCTAACTGTAGGACTAGCTAACCCTAGTTTTTGTGTCCTTTTCGTGTCCTATTTGGACACGTATCAGTCCTATGGTGCAAGTGTTTGATGAAATATCCCAATGGGCATTTCGATTGATTTTTAGGAATTTTAATGAATAGAAAATTAGATTTTTATGTCGCTTATGTGTTTCTAGTATCCTGATGTGGTTTTTGTGTCGTGTCGGGTCGCGGGGGACACACGAACATGCGGGTGCACCTCTCGCGCACGCACTATTTGCTTGCCCTGCTACTTGTGGGCCACAACTCACTGGACACGCCACGTGGACACGAGAAATTTGACACGTGGGTCGGAGTTGACACTGACACGAGGCTCCCCAAGTTTCATGAGTCCTCGTGTCGTATCGGACACGTACGAAGACGTGCATCAATTTTTTACTGAATCGACTGCTGTCGATTTCCAGCACTGATATGCATGTCATATCGTATGCACGCGTATCGTGGACACGTGTCAGGGTGTCCTAGCCCTAGCCCTAGTCCTAGTCGACACTGGGACACGACCACGAGGTCTGTGTCGTGTCGTGTGCACGAACTCTGTGAACACGTGCACCAGGAATTGTCCTGTTTGTATTGTTTCATGTTTTAAATCCGTTTGAAAACATTTGTGTCTACTTAGGTGGACACAAATACATTGTATGACATGTACACTATATGTACTTGTATTACCAACCTTTGATTTGGTGTTTTAGTTTAATTTTGATGCTCATTTCTCAATTTCTCTAATTTATTCTAATACCTTAAATATCAGTCTTCATTCCGGTGTTTTTCCAGATTTTTGATATGAATTTTGACATCATATTTAACCTATTTTTACTGTTAATTAGTATGGTTTAAGACCTCAATTTGGTACACCTACATGATTGCTAAGTGTATGTTGATTTGGGGTTGATTTGGTTTTAGGTTTGGCTCAAAAACTTGATGTTTGATTGGGACTGAAAAACTGTGATTTGTGTCACTGTTCTGAAATATTAAACTAATTTCTTTCCCTTTTTGCAACTATTCTGACACCGGAGATTGTTCCAGGATTTAGACTAGTTAGACTGTTTTTGCAACTGTTCAATACCTGAGGGTTTTTGGAATGAAATGAACTGATTTTTCATTGTTTAACATTAGCTGAAATTCTTTCTTAACCTGTCACTTGTACTCACTGATCTTTATACACATACCATACTGTTTCAGGATTTTCCCACACCCTCATACATACCCCCTATTGCCATGCCTTAGCTCACACCCACTGTTTTTCCTATAGTAGCTCACTGTTTTCAATGTCTCTCTCACACACACACCTTCATGCCACACTTGACACACCCTTATGTTTAACACATCCTCACACCCTCAAGCTTAACACTTACACACTTGGCACTATGTGACACTCACACTCTCTTGTGACTATACACTCATGTCTCATTGTTACACACACACACAAGTTATCACACACATTCATGTGACACACACACACACACACTTGAGTACATGTGTATCCCCCTCTCTCTTTACATATGTCTGTATAGTTATATTGATATATATATATATATATATATATATATATATATATATATATATATATATATATATATGTATCCTATATATATGAGTGTGTGCTATTATATATATGATATATATGTATGGGTGATATATCATAGGTGGTCTATAAGCTAATGTGTATTTTAGTTATATTATAATACATCAATATGTGTATTATTTTAGATATAGGTATAGTCATGTGTATAGGTGATTTGTAGGTTGGTTAGGCATGGTATTGCCTAATAGCCTATAGCCTAGTCTCTTAGCCTATGGGTGTATCTGTGTGTCAGTTTAGAGTCTAGTTAGACTTGTGTAGTCTTGCTAGACCTAGAATAGACTAGTTAGACTAGTATAGACTAGTTTGACTTAGGTTTGACTTGGTTGACCTAGTTTGACTTCTAGGGTTGACCAGAGTTGACCAAGAGTTGACTTTGGTCTAGATTGACCTAGATTCATGTAGAATTCATCGTAGTGAATCTTATTACTATTCTGGACTTGTTGTGACTTGTGTTGTTCTAATAGGAGCCAGACACCACTCCTCGGATTGTACTTTCGTCTTGGACATTCAGTTAGCAGACGAGTACATTCTCTGATCTTTTCATACTTATCTGGACTATATTCTTGCTCTAGATTACTTTACTTGATGCTGACACGTATCTTCACGGATTAGTACTATATGGATCCTTTCCTGAGATGTTATCCCTCTACGGGTGCATCAGGTATTTCATGTTCATGTACTTTATCATGTGCATCAGGTACTCCTTGTACTCATACTAGTTCATGTATTTACATGAGAATCATGTATTTACATGTTCTCATGTGCTCTCATGTCCTTTATCACGTGCCTCATGTACTACTAATTACATGAGTTCACGTATCTTAGCTGTATTTATGTGCCAATAACGTAACTTGAATGGATCCTTGTGTATTGATTGGGGCGGGATGAGTAGAATTGGTTATATGATCATTATCCCCAGTAGCTGTATTCATGTGCCTCTTAGTTGTATTCATGTGCCCCTAAGCCGTTTACATAACCATATTGTACTCTAAATCACGTAGCCACTTACAGTCTCTACTATCATGTATTTACTTTCAGTTACAAAATATCTCCTATTTACTCGTACTTCCTTTTCAGCACTTCTTGTATTTTACTCTATTGCATGATTTATACTCCTAACCTGCTATGAACTATTTTGAGAGATATGTGCTCGTTCCCATCCTGATTGGACCTGTTGACAATTTTACAGAGTACGAGGAGGAGGCCTGCTTAGACACTTTCTATAGGATAGCCTTAGAGGACACTCGCAATCCGGACTTCCAGTCGGATCCCTTAGCAGTAGAGGCTGTTGCTCCATAGATAGTTTTATCTTATTTTATAGTATTTGGGGTTGAGATGTATATATTGGATCTGTATTATGTCTGGATGTTAGTGGAATTTATCATAGACACTTAGCTTCTCTCTATTTGTATTCCTGTGGATTTGGATCTTGCATCTTTTATTATCTATCTATCTTCCTTTCATGTTCTACTTTAGATGTGATTGAGATATATTCTGTTATGTCACCCCCATTCAGGGAGTATAACTGTTTATTACCTTTAACTGTTAGATGTTGTGACCTAGGACAGCGTTCTACCGCCGACACTGCGATATAGGCTGGACGTACCCACATCTCGTGCCCTTACTCTAGGGTGCGGGTCATGACACGTCTTTAGTGGTGGCCCATGCAAGTCTAGGTTGGAAATGTAGTGGTATTCGTACTAGAATATCGCTGCAGCCTGTAGTAAGAATTAGTATATTTTTGAAGGTACTCAATCAGACTAGAAAATTTTTTTTATCAGATTCCGTATATCTATTTTGCTGCTTATTGTCTTCCTTAGAAATTTAAACTGTCCTCCTTTGATTTATTGACTCATTCTTAGTAATTGTTTCTTGTTTGATCTGTGTCTCCAGGATGGTTGAGACGAGATCGCATCACCCCGGGACGGGAGATGCTGGAGAGGCGTATGCCACCTCTCGTGTCCAGCAGCCAGCTCCCAGTACCGTAGGGCCAGTGCATCCCTCAGGAGTCGGTGTCTCTGCAGCTTTTGGAGGAGCACCTCCACCAGCCAGGAGGCAGAGCCCTGTGATTCCTGATATCCTTCCACTGCAGCAGCCTCCACCTGCGGGGATGGTAGATGCTGTATATCTCTTCTCCTTCGTAGAGAGGATTCTGTAGTCCCACCAGCAGCAGCAGACGAGGCAGACCACCAATTTCCGTCAGGGGATCGACGAGGCACACCAGCTGGTTCGTACTACAGTCGAGATGATTACTGCTCAGGGGGCCCAGTAGCAGCCCCGTCGGAGGAAGAAAGACATTCAGTACTTCCAGAAGATGCACCCTCGGGAGTTCTTCGGTACAGAGGGCATCCATATTGCAGACGACTGGATAGAGCATATCGAGGAGATCTTCCGACTGGCGGAGATACCAGATCGACTCCAGATCGAGGCGGCGGGCAGCCAGATGTAGGACTTAGCCCGTGCGTGGTATCAGGCAGATCCCAGGATGGGAGTTGAGGGCCAGACTTGGGCCCAGTTCAAGGAGCTGTTCAAGGAGCAGTTCTTTCCTGATGTGGCCTTGGGAGGTATCGAGGCACAGTTCGAGGGTCTGGTTCAGGGGAACCAGACGGTAGCTGAGTATGCCGGGGAGTTCTGCAGATTGGCCCAGTTTATAGATGACTTGACCGAGAAGATGAAGGCGAGAAAGTTTCGCCGGGGCTTGATTAGAGAGGTTCGATCGCTGACTAAGAGCGACGGGAACGCTACATTTGCTGAGATATTTTCTGGGGCTATGGCGGTAGAAGACGACCTAGGGCTGAAGCAGAAGAGGGGTCGTAACTTCCAGGGCAGCAGCAGCAGTCAGGGGCAGGCCAAGAGGACTTACTTCCAGCAGCACTTTCAGCAGCAGAGGCCAGCTCAGCAGTATCAGCAGCAGGGTCGTACACCTTTTCAGCAGGTACAGCAGCAGCAGAGGCATCAGCAGCAGGTATCCCGTCAGCAGCAGGTAGTCATTTGTGCCTTCTGTAAGAAGCCGGGGCACATGATCCATAAGTGCAGGAAGAAGCTAGGCAAGTGCCTACTTTGTTGTATAGGAGATCACCAGTTGAGGGATTGCCCTGGGGCTTTTCGACGAGGAGCTCAGGGAGGTGGAGCCAAAGCTCCCGCAGGCCAGCAGAGGGGACCAGCCCTATAGACCCAGCAGCAGAGGTTCCAGTAGAACCAGCAGCAGGCACGAGGTAGACAGCAGGGGTGAGCTTTCACCATGGAGGCTAAGGATGCAGAGGCCATCGGAGAGCTGATAGCAGGTTCGGTTCTTTTCGACTCCCTTTCGGTATTTGTACTCTTTGATTTTGGGGCTTCCTACAACTTTGTGTCAGTATCGTATGCTATTAGACACAGTCTGGTTTCTGAACCATTGCCTAGGACCTGCAAGATCACGACCGGAGGTGGGGTCATCCTCGTGAGTGATGTTTGGAGAGGGCAGAGCGTCTTATTGGAAGGCCGAGAGTTGGAAGTGAGTTTACTCGTCATGCCATTACCGAACTACGATATAGTATTAGGTATGGACTAGCTGAGTAGATACCACGCCCGCATTCATTGCTGAGGGGGTAGAGTTTTGTTCGTGGCGCCAGGAAAGACAGAGTTTGACTACACCCATCGGTAGGCAGAGCAGGACGACGGAGTCTTCTGTGGAGCTTCAATTGAGGAGCAGAAGGCTCCGTATCCCTTGATCGCAGAGTTTATAGACGTATTCATAGAGGAGTTGCCAGGGCTTCCACCGGACAGGGATGTAGAGTTCTCGATAGACTTGGTTCCCGGCACGGAACCAATTTTCCAGCATGTCTATCGAGTGAACAACAGCGAGTTGGTGGAGCTGAAGAAGCAGGTGGATGAGCTGTAGGACAAGGGCTTCATTCGATCTAGTTCTTCACCTTGGGGTGCATCGGTACTCTTCGTACCCAGGAAGGATGGGTCGGTACGGATATGTATCGACTACAGGGCACTTAACAACCTGACAATCAAGAACAGATACCCACTGCCGCAGATCGATTATCTCTTTGATCAGTTGAGCGGAGCCCGGGTGTTCTCCAAGATTGATTTGAGGTCAGGTTATCACCAGGTGAAGGTGAAGGGGGAGGATATTCCCAAGACCGCTTTCAGGACGCGGTACGGGCAGTTTGAGTTTTTGGTTATGCCTTTTGGGATGACCAATGCACCAGCAGTGTTTATGAATCTAATGAACAAGGTGTTCCACCAGTGCTTGGACAAGTTCGTGGTGGTGTTCATTGATGATATCTTGGTATATTCCAAGACAAAGGAAGAGCACGAGGATCACTTGAGAGTAGTACTGGAGACGCACATGAGGGAGAGATTGTATGGCAAGCTCTCGAAGTGCGAGTTCTTCCTAGACAGAGTTGACTTTTTGGGTCATATGGTGACTGGAGATGGTATCTCAGTGGACCCGAAGAAGATCACAGCAGTTGAGGCTTGGACAGCGCCGACTTCAGTGTCAGAGATCAGGAGTTTCTGGGGCTGGCAGGATATTATAGGAGATTTGTGCAGGATTTCTCCCGGGTTGCAGAGCCGTTGACTCGGTTGACCCAGAAGGATGTTGAGTATATTTGGTCAGAGGAGTGTCAGGCAGCTTTTGATGAGTTGAAGAAGCGGCTTACGACAGCTCCGATTCTGACATTACCTTTAGGATCAGGTAGATTTACTATTTATAGTGATGCTTCAGGGAAGGGGCTGGGTTGTGTGTTACAGCAGCATGGGAAGGTGATTGCCTATGCTTCCAGGCAATTACGTCCCCATGAGAAGAACTACCCTACACATGACCTGGAGTTGGCAGCGGTGATTTTTGTTTTGAAGTTATGGAAGCACTATCTGTATGGCGAGAGGGCGGAGATTTTCACAGATCACAAGAGCTTGAAATATGTGTTTACACAAAAAGAGCTCAACATGAGGCAGCACAGATGGCTAGAGTTGATGAAGGACTTTGACATCTCACTTCAGTATCACCCGGGGAAGGCCAACGTTGTTGCCGATGCCTTGAGTAGGTATCCGATAGCCATGTATTTGACTATGGATCGACACTTGCTTGCAGACTTAGAGAGCCTTGGGATTGAGGTGATTGTGCCTAGAGTGCAGATGCAGTTATGGGGCCTTCAGATACAGTCAGACTTGATGGAGAGGATCAAGGCGATGTAGTTTGAGGATGTGGCTCTGCGGTGTATCCGAGAGTAGATCGGTGCAGGATTGGAGGATAGTGAGGTTTCACTTACAGAGGTTGGTGCCCTGAGGCATGGTTCCAGGTTATGTGTGCCTAGTAGGAAGCTCAAAGAGCAGATCATGCAGGAGTCTCATAGATCGCAGTACTCTATACATCCTGGTGCCAACAAAATGTACTGGGATCTGCGAGAGCATGTCTGGTGGTACGGGATAAAGAGGGAGGTATCCCACTTCGTAGCTAGATGCTTGGTCTATCAGCAGGTCAAGGCAGAGAGACAGAGGCCCAGAGGATTATTGTAGCCGCTGCCTATTACAGAGTAGAAGTGGGAGCATATCACCATGGATTTTGTATCGGGGTTGCCGCATACACTAGGAGGAAAAGACGCAATTTGGGTAATCGTTGACAGATTAACCAAATCAACCCACTTCTTGCCATTCAAGGTGGGTACGTCTACAGAGAGGCTTGCGGAGTTGTATATGAGGCAGATAGTCAGGATTCATGGAGTTCCCGTCAGCATCGTCTCAGATCGGGATAGCCGCTTTACTTCCTATTTCTGGAGGAGTCTGCAGACTAGTTTGGGCACTCAGCTCAAGTTTAGTACTATATACCACCCCCAGACGGACGGACAGTCAGAGAGGACTATTCAGACACTTGAGGATATGCTGCGGACGTGCGTCCTGTATTTTGGAGGTTCCTGGGAGGATCATCTATATTTGGTGGAGTTTACTTACAACAACAGTTATCAGGCCAGCATTGAGATGTCACCTTTTGAGACTCTGTACGGGCGTAGGTGTCGTACACCCTTATCTTGGGATGATGTTGGAGAGCGAGCTTTACTGGGACCAGAGATGGTTGTTGACGCAGCCGAGAAGGTGAAGCTCATCAGGGACAGACTTCGCGTGGCGTAGGACAGATATCGGCACTGGGCCGATAGCCACCGGAGGCCGTTGGAGTTTGAGGTACATATTTAGAGATAGGATTAGAAGTATGTTGTTTTTTGTTTTGTTTGATTGATCGTATTTGATTTTGAGTAACTTGAGACCTTGCTTGTGATTAGGTTGGAGACATAGTTTTTCTGCGGATATCTCCGACACGTGGTACGATACGTTTTAGTGGAGGTGGGAAGCTTAGCCCGCGCTTCATCGGCCCTTTCGTTATCAGCGGGAGAGTCGGTGACGTGGCATACAGGCTAGACTTGCCACCCTTACTAGTGGGAGTTCACAACGTATTTCACGTATCACAGTTGAGACGGTACGTGGCTGACCCTAGCCATGTGCTCGATCATTCGGAGATTGAGGTTGGACCTACTTTCAGTTATCCAGAGCAGCCTGTGGAGATTCTGGATCGCCGGGAGAAGGTACTGAGGAACCAGGTGATACCCTTGGTACGCGTCGCATGGAGGCATCATTCTCCAAGAGAGTCTACCTCGGAGCGGGAGGATGAGATGCGCGAGCGGTACCCCTATCTTTTTGGACCTTGAGGTATACTTTTCTATCCTTCTGAGCAGTTAGTTTCGCCTTTAATTTCGAAGACGAAATTATTTTAAGGGGGGTAGATTTGTCACTACCACTTTTCTAGCATGATGGTATTTTGGTCATTTTTGAAATTTTGGGAATTATTTGGAATTATTATGTATTATTTAGATTTATTAGAATTAATGTGATTTTTAGTGATTTTTAGTATAATTGATTTTGGTGCTATAGTTGACTTTGACTAGTGTTGACTAGGAGACTAACCTAGAGACTAACCTAGGTCATGACTATTTGGTTAGGTCAAGTAACCTTAGCTTGACCTAAGTTAGTGATGATTAACTCATTAGAACTTATTTGGAGAGATTAGGAATTGATTAGGCTAGAATGGCTTGTGACTTCATAAGTCATGACTAATGACTTAAGCCTTAAAAGCCCATAGGCCCACACCATGTAACCAAACCCTAGAACTATTCCAATAGCCCATGGCTGGCCACATTGATTTCCCCCACTCTATTTAATGCTCCTCAAAGTTAGGGCTAGCCTCCATTAGGAATTTTGTAAATTTTTAGAAAGAGGTAAGTCTCCATCTTCATTAAATCCTATAAAATCCATTTCAATTCCTTTTTCACCCAAACTAATCACAATAGGTTCTAATTTCACTCTACTTGCTGTTGGTATCACAAAATTTCAGCTTGGGAGAAAATTGGAGAAGTTTGGCTATCAAGAGGAACACCTCTCTTTGGAACTTTTTGAGGATTTTGACACATATAGGTAAATTCTATTCTACACCATAGAATTCTGATTTTATTGCATATCTAGGAAGCCCTAGGCCTAACCTAACTGTAGGACTAGCTAACCCTAGTTTTTGTGCCCTTTTCGTGTCCTATTTGGACACGTATCAGTCCTATGGTGCAAGTATTTGATGAAATATCCCAATAGACATTTCGATTGATTTTTAGGAATGTAAATAAATAGAAAATTAGGTTTTTATGTCGCTTATGTGTTTCTAGTGTCCAGATGTGGTTTTTGTGTCGTGTCGGGTCGCGGAGGACACACGAACATGCGGGTGCACCTCTCGCGCACGCACTGTTTGCTTGCCCTGCTACTTGTGGGCCACAACTCACTGGACACGCCACGTGGACACGAGAAATTCGACACGTGGGTCGGAGTTGACACTGACACGAGGCTCCCCAAGTTTCATGAGTCCTCGTGTCGTATCGGACACGTACGAAGCCGTGCATCAATTTTTTACTGAATCGACTGCTGTCGATTTCCAGCACTGATATGCGTGTCATATCGTACGCACGCGTATCGTGGACACGTGTCAGGGTGTCCTAGCCCTAGCCCTAGTCCTAGTCGACACTGGGACACGACCACGAGGTCTGTGTCGTGTCGTGTGCACGAACTCTGTGAACACGTGCACGAGGAATTGTCCTGTTTGTACTGTTTCATGTTTTAAATCTGTTTGGACACGTTTGTGTCCACTTGGGTGGACACAAATACATTGTATGACATGTACACTATATGTACTTGCATTACCAACCTTTGATTTGGTGTTTTAGTTTCATTTTGATGCTCATTTCTCAATTTCCCCAATTTATTCTGATACCTTAAATATCAGTCTTCATTACTGTGTTTTTCCAGATTTTTGATATGAATTTTGACATCATATTTAACCTATTTTTACTGTTAATTAGTATAGTTTAAGACCTCAATTTGGTACACCTACATGATTGCTAAGTGTATGTTGATTTGGGGTTGATTTGGTTTTAGGTTTGGCTCAAAAACTAGATGTTTGATTAGGACTGAAAAACTGTGATTTGGGTCACTGTTCTAAAATATTGAACTGATTTCCTTCCCTTTTGGCAACTGTTCTGACACCTGAGATTGTTCCAGGATTTAGACTAGTTAGACTGTTTTTGCAACGGTTCAATACCTGAGGGTTTTTGGAATGAAATGAACTGATTTTTCATTGTTTAACATTAGCTGAAATTCCTTCTTAACCTGTCACTTGTACTCACTGATTTTTATACACATACCACACTGTTTCAGGATTTTCCCACACCCTCACACATACCCCCATTGCCATGCCTTAGCTCACACCCACAAGTTTATATCCATGTTCCTACTCACTATTTTTCCTATAGTAGCTCACTGTTTTCAGTGTCTCTCTCACACACACACCTTCATGCCACACTTGACACACCCTCATGTATAACACATCCTCACACCCTCAAGCTTAACACTTACACACTTGGAAATATGTGACACTCACACTCTCTTGTGACTATACACTCATGTCTCACTCTTACACACACACACACACAAGTTATCACACACATTTATGTGACACACACACACACTTGAGTACATGTGTATCCCCCTCTCTCTTACATATGTATGTATATATATATATATATATATATATATATATATAATATATAATTTTTTTATATATATATATATAATATATATATATATATATATATATATAAATATATATATATATATATATACATAAAAATATATATATATATATATATATATATGTATCCTATATATATGAGTGTGTGCTATTATATATATATGATATATATATGTATGGGTGATATATCATAGGTGGTCTATAAGCTAATGTGTATTTTAGTTATATTATAATACATCAATATGTGTATTATTTTAGATATAGGTATAGTCATGTGTATAGGTGACTTGTAGGTTGGTTAGGCATGGTATTGCCTATGGCCTAGTCTCTTAGCCTATGGGTGTATCTATGTGTCAGTTTAGAGTCTAGTTAGACTTGTGTAGTCTTGTTAGACCTAGAATAGACTAGTTAGACTAGTATAGACTAGTTTGACTTAGGTTTGACT
The DNA here is from genome assembly GCA_029216955.1 of Iris pallida. Lineage (NCBI taxonomy): Eukaryota > Viridiplantae > Streptophyta > Magnoliopsida > Asparagales > Iridaceae > Iris > Iris pallida. The sequence continues at coordinate 1,561,245 of JANAVB010013398.1, forward strand.
TGGTTGACCTAGTTTGACTTCTAGGGTTGACCAGAGTTGACCAGAGTTGACCAAGAGTTGACTTTGGTCTAGATTGACCTAGATTCATGTAGAATGCATCATAGTGCATCTTATTACTATTCTAGACTTGTTGTGACTTGTGCTGTTCTAATAGGAGCCAGACACCACTCCTCGGACAGTACTTTCGTCTTGGACATTCAGTTAGCAGGCGAGTACATTCTCTGATCTTTTCATACTTATCTGGACTATATTCTTGCTCTAGATTACTTTACTTGATGCTGACACGTATCTTCACGGATTAGTACTATATGGATCCTTTCCTGAGATGTTATCCCTCTACGGGTGCATCGGGTATTTCATGTTCATGTACTTTATCATGTGCATCAGGTACTCCTTGTACTCGTACTAGTTCATGTATTTACATGTTCTCATGTGCTTTCATGTGCTTTATCACGTGCCTCACGTACTACTCATTACATGAGTTTACGTATCTTAGCTGTATTCATGTGCCTATAACGTAACTTGAATGGATCCTTGTGTATTGATTAGGGCGGGGTGAGTAGAATTGGTTATGTGATCATTATCCCCAGTAGCTGTATTCATGTGCCTCTTAGTTGTATTCATGTGCCCCTAAGCCGTTTACATAACCATATTGTACTCTAAATCACGTAGCCACTTACAGTCTCTACTATCATGTATTTACTTTCAGTTACAAAATATCTCATGTTTACTCGTACTTCTTTTTCAGCACTTCCTGTATTTTACTCTATTGTATGATTTATACTCCTAACCTGCTATGAACTGTTTTGAGAGATATGTGCTCGTTCCCGTCCTGATTGGACCTGTTGACAATTTTACAGAGGACGAGGAGGAGGCCTGCTTAGACACTTTCTATGGGACAGCCTTAGAGGACACTTGCGATTCGAACTTCCAGTCGGATCCCTTAGCAGTAGAGACTGTTGCTCCATAGATAGTTTTATCTAATTTTATAGTATTTGGGGTTAAGATGTATATATTGGATCTGTATTATGTCTGGATGTTAGTGGAGTTTATCATAGACACTTAGCTTCTCTCTTTTTGTATTCTTGTGGATTTGGATCTTGCATCTTTTATTATCTATCTTCCTTTCATGTTCTACCTTAGATATGATTGAGATATATTCTGTTATGTCACCCCCATTCGTGGAGTATAACTGTTTATTACCTTTAACTGTTAGATCTTGTGACCTAGGACAGCGTTCTACCGCCGACACTGCGGCGTAGGCTGGACTTACCCACGTCTCGTGCCCTTACTCTAGGGTGCGGGTCGTGACAGGACAGTTTTGATACCTTTCACCAAAATGGGCAAAACTTTATCATCTAAAGTGCAGTTGAGGTCCTTCAAAATGATTCAGAAAGCTAAGACAGAGGGATACAACTTTCATATTTAGTAATTTTCGAGATTCTGGCTACATCATAGACGAAATTAGGCTTGAAGTTCGGCCAAAAATGTTGTGAACAGAATTAGGAACCAAAATAACTATTCTCCTATTTTTTATGACTTAGTTTTTCTTTGGTTTGAGAAGTTGTGACTTTTAGAGGATATGTGGGAAGATATTGTAGGCTTGAAACAACTAATTTATGGTATATAAAAGGGGGTAGAAATCATGAGAAGGGACACCACAAAGAACCACAACACATCTCTTCTCTTCTTTTCCAACTTTTCTTTTGAAGTTTTGATGAACATATTCGGCTAAAGTCTTGTTGGTCGAAGTGCACAGAAGCCTCGAAATCAATAAAAACTTGTGAGATCTAATTTATGTTTATATGTTTGATTTGTACTTTTAGTATCAAATGTTTTCTTATGCATATTTCATGATTATCTTGTTTAATTACTAGGATGCATACTAGTTTATTATTCTTGATAATCTATTGCTAAATTAGATATCGAATCCGAAATTGTTCGATCCCTCTAAGTTGTGAAGCAACCAAGATTTAATAAATTACTGCTTTTGCATTATTAAATCTTAGGAAGAAACCATTCGACTAAATTAAATGCAACCACTTGTGCTTGTGTTGTTTTGTTTCATCGATCTCATTGAGTTTAATATGCTACTCGATTAAACCTTTAGCGCTTGTCTGGGGTTGTTTAGTAGTTATGGTTAATTAGGTCGCTTGTTTCTGAATAACTATGGCTAAAGGAGATAGGAAAATAATTCCAACGATGAATATTCATAATATATATCAATATTTGTTTGCATCTATGATCAATTTCAAGATTCCAAATGGAGACGTAGACTTAGACCAACGTGTGTTATTTTGATTTATTTTCATATTCTACTTGCTCTTTTTGATTGACTTTTATTTTATTCATCCCCCCTTTCATTCACATAGCAAGAATCTAAACTAATTACTCTATGTGGAAACGATCCTTACTCACACTACTATATTTCCAAGAGTATCGGTTTTATTTTTGGGTACCTACGACAGCACACCAAAAAGTCTTGTTGGTAGAATTGTACGGAAGCCTTGGAATCAATAAACTTGTGAGATCTAAATTAATTTTATATATTTCATTAATACTTTGAATATTGAATGTTTTTCAATGCCAATTTTCATGACTGTTTTGTTTAATTACTAGGAGGCCTATTAGTTTATTATTCATTTCGATCTAGCTCTAAATTAGATATCAAATCCGTAATTGTTTGATGTTTCTAATTTGTGAAGCAACCAAGATTTAATGAACTGCTTTGTTTTATTAGATCTTAGGGAAAAAGCTTTTGACAAAATCAAATAAAACCGCTTGTGCTTGTATTGTTTTGCTTTATCGATCTATTTGTTCTTTGAGAAACTGATAGATTAAGTCATTAGCGCTCGTATGAGATTATTTAGCAATTATTGTTAATTAGGTCGCTTGTATCTAATTAACTAAGCCTAAGAGAGATAGGCAGATACTTCCAACGATAAATATTCAAAGTATGATTTAATTTATGCTTGCATCGATTATCAATTTTATGATTTCCAATGGTAAATGTTCACTAAAACCGATATTCCTCCCTTTGATTCATTTTAATACCATAAATTTTTTTGGCTCTTCTTAAATTTTCTCTTATCATATTCAAGACCTCCCCCATCCTTATTCACATTGCTTAAAAGTACACTATTTGCTCTCCGTGGGATCGATCCTTACTCTCACTTCTACAAATCATTTTAAGAGTAGAGGTTTTATTTTTGGGTGCCTACGACAGCACACCAGCGAGGGTTAGTTATTTGTTCAAAGCTGCGAGTCCACACTAGGGGTGAGGGTTTGATTATCCTTTGATTTCTTATCATATATTCATGTCACCTTTTCGTTCATTTATGCATAGTTGTTCTCATATTGACGTTTTGTTGTTGCTTAGTCCTTTTTCTGTTTAAATATTAACATTTTGTTATTGCTTAGTCCTTTATGCATGTTATACTGTTAGATAGGCATTTTTATGTATCTTGCTAGTCCCCTGAGGAGGTGATAATCTTTTCAGGGAGTGGATTACATGGATTTAGTTAGTTGATCATGATGGTGGTTGATTACATCAGATTTAGGTATCTTTCGGGATTACATATTTACATTCGTTATTTGCACTCTGCTTGTTAGCCCAGTTATATAAACTCATACTTCCTTTTGGTCTATTCGGGCATATATGCCAGTGAGCTGCAGACCACGAACTATATTGTTCCTTCTTGATGTTTATTATTTATGTGGATTGAGATATAGTTTAACTTACCATATTAGATATGGTACCCTATTCTAGACAGCATATACATATTCGAGTTGGACTGAAGTCCGCTTGATACGTAGTTAGCTTCCGCACGCACTCGTATCCCGAAAAGCATGTACGGATCGTGACAAGTTTTTGTGGTGGCCCCTGCAGGTCAGAGTATATCGTCTCGACTACGTTACTGTGTCGAACGAGCCTGCAAAAGTGTTAAACATGACTAGGGATCTTAATCCACACTGATTTGAATTTTTTTCCTTAAACTCGTTTATCACCTTTGAACTCCATATTCGAACTCGATCATACTCTTCTTGAATTTCTTATTATTGTTTCTCATCTTTCCTATTTTGGAGAGATGAACGATCATGCCTGGTAGAAGTTACAAAATTGGTTAATAAATATCCTTATGTAATTTGCATAATTAGTTTATGATTGCCTTCGTAGATAAGATGGGAGTGGTAGGGATACTATATGTCATAGGAATGTAGTATTATTGAAAGTATTTTTTAAGGACAACCACTAGTAGATAAAATTATGAATTTATTTTGGAAGATAATATCTAGCAGGAATTTAAAGTTTTTATGGAGTAGGTGTGACTTAAGGTGGGTAGACAATCTCATTAGGAAAGCTGATTTGGAAAAAAAATATCTAGAGAATAATGATGAACTTTTCAAGATTTGGTCGATCAGTGGAAAAAATGTTGAATTTACATAGTTGAGGATACGACGAAGAGAAAAGGACGTATGTGATACATTCACGGATAGTCATAGTAGTATATGAGTTTTGCAAAATAAGATTTGGCCTTATACTAGTTTATTAGTTGCAATATACACTAGTTATCTTAGAAATCCTTGTCAAATGCCATGACCATGAGAATAATTGTTAGCTAGTGGGACCCCGTCTTCTATCATCACGGATGGACCTTTTTTTTAAATTTCAAGGATGAAATTCTTTTAAGGGGGTAGATTTCTAACCCCTCTTCCCCAAATTTTAAAAATATTTTTAATTATTATTTTTTGAATTAAAAGTTAATTTTTGGAATTTATAAATATTTTAATTAAATAGTTAGTATGATAGAATGCCTTAGTCATGGTTAAGATTCGAAGTACAAGATGACTATAAATTTTGGCACGGAGAGTGTAGTCGAGTGCTTTGACTAGTATGTTAGCCATGGTAGGGAAGGCCGAGCCATATGTGTGTTCTAACTAGGAAAACCATTCGAAGTTGTGACTTGACCCCTAAATAATTTAATTAGTTATTTATTAATTTAAGAATTTAGGAAATCCGGTTGTACCAAGCTAGCCAGGACTGGACTCGAACCGAGCCCAAGCCTATGTAGATATATAGTGCGCCAAAGACGTCCATGTCGATATATATTTTGATGTATACTTCGCACCATATTTGTAAATGGTCTAATAAATATTTTCCTAAAATAATTGTTATATATATAATATCAATATTGTTGATATTTATTGGGTATTTTATTTTTGGAAACATGATAACAAGCTAAATATAGTTTAGATTTTTTAGGATAATAGGCTAGAAGTACATGTGCGTAGAAATGTGTTATAGTATAAATATACTAGGTTATATGTATGTATAACTGAAAGAAATAGGTATTTTATTATAATTATTGAAATATTTATAAATTGGGAATTACAGACACATAAATAGAGTTCAATTAAAAGATTTTGTATATCTTGAAAACTATTCGGTTATATATTATTTTTATATTTCTTGTGCATTGTTTGCCATTAAAATTCTTTTATTGCAAAGTGTAACAATATAGGACTTAGATGTAGTCCTAGGAGTACACTTTTGTTTATCTGGGTCCCTTGTGCCGATGGAGTGAGTGGTAATGCGTTGACTCCGTTGACGAGTTGACGACGGTTATCAGTTCTCTGAAGGTTTGGATTGCTCTGGGTGCTGGAGCTTGCTGGGAGGAGGAAGACGTTGAGTGTCTGTATCTGCCTCTCTGGTGGTGTGTTCCTTCATTTTTTTGTACGTAGGATCATTCTGTGTGTGTGTGTGTGAAGGAAATGATCCTTCTATTTATAGTTTTGTAGGCTGGCTGCTCATGCGCACTTGTAGGATGCGCCTGTACGCGAGGATGCTACGTGGTGATTGCTGATGGAGGCGCATGGGCGATGCGCCCTGATCGAGGGGTTGAATTCTTCATACTGCTGTTGTGAGCCGGCACGTAGCAGAGGAAAAGATCTTTCTGTTGCTGAAATCTTGGGTGAGTTGAGTCAAAGGACATATGTCGTCGACTCATGGCTCAGAGATCTCGGATTTGATGGGGGAATGATCTGGTAGGATGCGCCTAGGACTGGGCGCATGAGGAGACTTTGGCTCGTAACCTTTAGGAGTCACGAACCATTCTGGGCACATGGCTTTTGAGGCGCATGCAGAGCATCAAATGGAGACTTTTCTTATCAGTAAAAAGTCTAAGGTGCATGCAGATTTGGGCGCATGACTGCGGAGGCGCATGCGAGTGGTTAGGTGGCCACGTGGGAGTAGCCGTCGGAGTAAAGTAATGATGATGCTGACGTTGCCGGCGCTTCGTCTTCTGAAAAAGCTGTCAACTGTTCAGACTTTGGGAGGTGTGCTGCCAACTCTGTCAGTTCAGCATTTAATGTTTCTGACATTCGATGGACAGCTAAGTGGGCGCGTCGATTGGCGTTCCACTAGGCGTATGGGGACGCATGGGGGTGCATCCCCTGTGATGCGCTTGGTGCTGAAGGGCGCGTCTGTGTGCATGGCGCATCTTGATTGGTCCGTCTGTTGAGTTCTTCAGTGCATTAGTGGCTTCCTGACTTAACTGAACTTGAAGAGGCGAGTTCATTCATTAAAAATACAAGTTCATTGCACTGACTTCGGGAAGGTTGCCACTTGGCGCATGGGTTCGATTTGCCCTGGCCTATGAATAGCAACAATTTGAGAGAGTCTTGTTGTCTCTCCCTTGACTTCTCGACGAAGATGGATTCGACTGATCCTCCTCCTAGGCAAGACATTGTACTGTGGATGATGGTTCTCCTTGTTCAAAGAAGCTTTGACGGTGAACTCCTTCAAAAGATAAGAGCCCCAGGCTGGTAGATGCGCATGTACGTTGACGAGGAAGTGATTCACTCTAACGGGGCGGAGTGATGCGCTGGGAGACATGTACAGCATGTTGCAACTGTTGGAACATAGACTGCCTTGGTGGTGGAGCCACTGTCTTGCGGTAGCAGTAGTTGATGGCGACCGTAGCAAAAGTGTGCCCTGTGAGGGGCGCATTATGCTTGTTGGTCGACTCTCCTGATCGGCGCTTGTGAGTGATCACGTGGCACAGATCGTTGGAGGAGAGTGCCACCTTCGCACCCCCTTCAGGCGCATGGCATGGCCAAGCACCAGGGTGCTCAAATGAGAGTGCCACCTTCGTACCCCTTCAGGCGCATGGCAAAGCCAAGCGCCGGGGTGGTCAAGTGAGTGCTGCGCCCCCTGATCTAACACCAAACAAGCATCCCGATCAGTAGTGGGGGAACCACAACATTTGAAGTGACTTGAACGGACCTCAAACGCACAACCAGAGGAGGCGCGGGAGTTCAAGACCACCGGATATGCCTTACTCGACTTGGTTGTGCACGCAATAGATGTGCCCAAGTGAGGCAAGGACTTTGAAGGTCGGCTCGTTTCTGGCACCGCAGCACCCGAGTCGACTTTGTACAGCTTACCATCAGCAGCGCGCATGATTGTGAGCGCATGCCTCTGGCTTGCTGTTGGCATAGCACGTTTGGGGCGCCTGGCCCGTGCTGCCTTGGACTTCTTCATACTAGCCCGCTGGGGCGCATAGTACTCAGAATCTAAATTATCCTTGCTATGACAGCGAGTGAAGAACTTGCAGCCAACCCAGAAGAAGAGAAGAACAACTGCAACTTATGGCTCGAACGGGCTCCCTGGATAATAGGCTCCCTTTTTTTATTTATTTTGGTGCCCGTTTTCAAAGGAGGCAAGAGGGCTCTATATATAGAGTGGAATGAGACCTCCCTTCTTCTCCTTTTCGATATGGGATTAAAAGCAAGATCTCTTCTTTTTCATGCTTCTACAAGACCTCCTTCAAAGTTTTTAAAACCTTTGGACAAGTTTTGAAATACTTTGAACAAGAAGCATGAATGGTAGAGCTGTTTAGGTGTGACAATCCTATCATAGGTAGTATGGACGTGATAGGTTTGGGTACTTCCACTGGGGAATTTATGTGGACTTATCATCCATGGCGCACATTGGTTTTAGGTACAAATAATAAGTTGAGAGGGAGAGAGAGAACCAACATATTTACTCAGAGGTAATATGGACGTGGTAAATATGGGATTGATGGTAGAGCTTTCCTACTCAGAGGTGATATGGACGTGGTAGGAGTGACTCTGGAGGGAGATACGCAGAACTACTCAGAGGTAATATGGACATGGAAGTTCTGCTGGGGATGTTTAGGGATTGTAGTCTCTTCTTTTTGTATTTTTGCAACTCTTGCTGGGGATAGTGTAGTCCTTTACTCTCTCTTTTCGAAAATAAAAAAGTACACAATTTTCTGTGATGTGTTCATTTTTTGTTATTAATAACTTGATGATTTGTGTGGACCTATTATCTTTTGCGCATCTTGCTCAGAGGTAATGTGGACGTGGCAACTATTGGGTTCAGATGATACAATCTTCCTACTCAGAGGTATTGTGGACGTGGTAGTAATGATCCTGGAGGATACGCTGAACTACTCAGAGGTGATGTGGACGTGGAAGTTCTGCGATCAATATACGGCAACGCAGGGGTTGTTTGTACGAGATGTTTACTCAGAGGTAATGTGGACGTGGTAAACATAAAGGATAGCGTAGGCTTACGGAGTGTAAGATTCCGCTTTGTAGGGTGTAGAGGGACAACTCAGAGGTGATGTGGACGTGGTTGTCCTCTACTGGAGGATGCTATGGAACAACTGGGTTCCGGAAGCGTATGATTTCGTTGGAAGGGAATTGTCTGTGAGTCCTGATGATTGGATCCACAGATCCCCTGGTGGAAGCACATGTCTGAAAGATGTCAAGAGTAGTACTTCTTTAGGAACTTGCCGTTGATGGGCATCATGAACAAGTCCCCATTGGGTTTGGCGAGACGGTAAGCACCGTTTGAGTATACCGTCTCTATGATGAAAGGTCCTTCCTATTTGGGTTCGAAATTTCCTGGTGTCTTGTGAGTTAGCACCATCGGCCTCCTGACTGCCAGAACCAGGTAGCCAACTTGGAAAGTCCTCTGCTTGACCTTCTTGTTGAAAGCCTGTGATATACGGGCTTGGTAGAGTTCGATGCGTTGTTGAGCTAGGAGACGCTTTTCGTCCAGTGACTCCAGTTCCCGCAGACGACGACGTTGATTGTCTTCTTCTGTGAGTTGGTTTGTGATCGCTACTCGGAGTGAGGGTATCTGAATCTCAAGAGGCAGTACCGCTTCGCTCTCGTAGACCAGGAAGAATGGTGTGTTGCCTGTTGGGGTCCGTACCATTGTGCGGTAGGCCCAAAGGCATTCGCCGAGTTTCTCATCCCAGTCGCGTTTGTTAGATGACACGACTTTCTTGAGTAGCCTGACGATAGTCATGTTAAACGCCTCTGCTAATCCGTTTGCAGCCGGATTGTAGGCGGTTGATGCCACGTTTTGAATGCGATTCTTATCACAGAATCTGCTAAAAATATGGCTGATGAACTAAGAACCATTATCGTGAATAATCCTCCGGGGCACCCCGAAACGGTAGATGACGTGGTGCTTGATGAAGCTGATCACTCTGGAGCTTTTCACTTCTGCTAGCGGAACTGCTTCTACCCATTTGGAGAAGTAGTCGGTGATTGCTAGGATGAAGCGGTGTCCTCTTGATGAAGGAGGGGTGATCGGTCCCACAATGTCCATGCCCCAAGCTTCGAAGGGCCAGGAGGCGACTGTAGGATGTAGTGGTTCTGACGGTGTATGAATGAAGTCGGCGTGAAGTTGGCACGCGTGGCATTTCTTAGCATATTAAATAGCGTCAGCAGCCATGGTTGGCCAGTAGTAGCCCATACGTCGCAGTCGGTCCTGCAACATAGGGCCAGGTTGATGGGCCCCGCAGGTTCCATCATGAGCTTCTCGAAGGGCTTCGGCTGCTTCTTCGTTAGACAAACATCGAAGGAGAAGTCCATCGTAGGAGCGTCGGTACAGTATTTTAGTGGCTGTATCGTAGTAGAATCGAAGAGAGCGTCTCCGGACTGAGACGGCTTCTTTCGGGTCCTCTGAAAGAATTTCGTAGACAACGAAGTCGATGAACGGGAATCTCCAGTCTCGGACGTTAACACCAGTATTTGTCGGCATAGCAAGGGCCATGTGTGAGCATAGGTTGTTTTTAGGACAGACCAAGTCTCTACCAACTACTGTGACATAGTGTTGAGTCCCGAGGGGTGCTGCCAATGAGGCCGCGAGGCCAGCCAGAGCGCCGGCCTCCAAGTTTTGTAGACGGGGTACATGTTCGATGAAGAACCCGGTGAAGTTTGAAACCATATTTAATGCAACTTTGTGGTAAGGGATCAGATCTTCATGGCGAACTTCGTATTGCCCTCTGATCTGGTTTTACGACGAGTTTCGAGTCGCCGTAGGCCTCCAAATGATTCACCTCCAGCTGTTGCGCTAGCTGAAGTCCCATAATGAGCGCGTTGTACTCGGCAACATTGTTGGAGCATGGCTTCGAAAGGAAGTAAGCACGCTGGATGACCAGCTGATCGGGGGAGACTAATACCACCCCCACTCCTGCGATAATTTGGCCTTTGGGGCCCGTTCTTGAAGCACCATCGAAAAACATCTGCCAGACGGAGCCTTCTTCGGTGACGTTTGATTCTTGAACCTCATCCGGGATGTCTTCATAGAGTCTTGAGGACTCCAGGATGGGGTGTGCAGCTAGAAAGTCGGCCAGAGCTTGACCTTTAACAGCTTTTTGCGGAAGAAACACCATGTTGTACGGTGTTAGCAAGATCGCCCATGTGGCTAGCTGGGAGTTCAATGACCCTGGCTTTGTCATGAGGACTCTGAGCGGATTGACTCGGGAAATGACATGAATTGTCTGGGCCGAGACGTAATGACGAGTCTTCTGGATGATAAATACTAAAGCCAAGCACTCATTTTCAACGGGGTTGTACCGGTGTTCGGCCCCGATGAGCGTTCGACTGAGGTAGTAGATTGCTTGCTCATAGCCTGTATCGCTGTTCTGAGCTAGCAGAGCGCCGAGGGAATGATCCATGGCACGGACGTAAAGGAGAAATGGTTTGCTGGCGACGGGTGCCACCAGGACTGGTGCGCTTGTCAAGTAGGCTTTGATGTCGTCGAAAGCCTTTTGGCATTCCTCTGTCCAGACGTAAGAGACTCCCTTCTTCATGAGCTGGGTGAAGGGTTGACATTTGCCGGAGAGGTTTGCTATGAACCTCCGGATGTACGCCAGACGTCCCTGTAGGGCTCGAAGTTCTCGAAGGTTCTTCGGAGGGTCCATATCAAGGATGGCTTTGGTCTTCTCGGGATCGACATGAATGCCTTTCGCCGTGATGATGAAGCCCAAGAACTTTCCGCTAGAAACCCCCAGGAAGGAATTAGCGGGGTTCATCTTGAGTTGGTGTGCCCGCATGAGACCGAAGACTATCTTGAGGTCTTGCAGGTGATCTCCCTTGAGACGGCTCTTGACTGCGATGTCGTCAACATAGCATTCGACTGTTTTACGAAGGTGCTAACAGAAAATGGTGCTCATAGCTCGTTGGTATGTTGCGTCGGCGTTCTTCAAGCCAAAGGGTATCACTGTGTAACAGAAAATGCCCTTTAGAGTCCTAAATGACGTGTGTTTTGCGTCATCGGGGAACATCTTGATGTGGTTGTAGCCCGAATATTCGTCCATGAAAGACATGCGTTCAAAGCCACATGTGTTGTCGATCATCACGTCGGTGATTGGAAGCGGGAATTCGTCCTTCGGGCAAGCAGAGTTGAGATCCCTAAAGTCGATACAAACTCGTATCTTCCTATTCTTTTTTGTGACGGGGACAACGTTGGCTACCCAATCTGGGTGTTGTTCTTTACGGATGAAGTTGCTGGTCAAGAGTTTGTCCACCTCCTGATCGATGGCGTTCATGATATCCGGACGAAAGCGTCGTTATTGTTGTTTGATAGGCTTGACATCAGGTAAGATGTTCAGCCTATGCATCGCGATCTGGGGGTCAAGTTTCGGCATATCTTCGTAGCTCCAAGCGAAGATGTCGATATACTCTTTAGCCAGCTGGATTAAAGATTCTCGGTCTTCTCCTTTTAGGCTTTTGCTGACAAAGATGGGTTTGGAAGAAGATCCATCCCCAAGGTCGATCTGCTCGACTTCGTCTTCGGTGGGATGTTCACGTAATTCAAAACGAGACTCCCACTGTTCTCCCAGGCGCCGAGCCCAAGGTTCTTCTTCGAAGAATTGCGGCGCTTGGTCTTCGCCTTCTTCTTGAGATTGTGCAGACGTCATGTTGGCTGACAGCACTCTCTTGAAGACTAAGCCGATACTGGTATCGGAATCCCATGTTGATGCTTCAGACGAGTGAGAATGTTCTACCTCTTCTGTGTCTGAACTCTATGGAGTTGACGGTGGCGTGACATAGCCTACCCCCCGTCGAGTTCTGTTGTAGTAGTCCTGTGGCTTTCCTTTAGGAGTCGGAAGCCGGAGAGGGAGACGTCGACCTTTGCCGCAGTTCAGGCCTTTGTTGCTTTTTAGGTCGTAATCCATCTTCTGGATGAGGTACTTTGCGACGTCTGTGTACCGATAGAGTTGTATTCTGCCGGCATCTGGTTCTGGCTCGAGTGGCGGAAGGTCTTGATGACGCTCAACTTTGCCAAAGATGATGGATTCTTCGTCTCGACTATATGGCAGGACTATGTAACAGATTCCTTGAGATGAGACTACTCGATTTACATGATGGTACGAGATTTTATCCCACGGGATTACATTGTCCACAGAGGGGGCATCTACATCAGCCGAGATATAGTCCTCCAGCTCTTCATCTGTAAGCACTGGAGTAGGATCGGGAGATTCTACCATAGTGTTGGTCTTGGAGTCCGAGAGGACTACGTCGGCCTTCTCTGGCGGCTGGGATGGCGACGGCCTGCCTTTAAGACGCACCTTCAGAGGTGCCTCCGCTGTGCCTCCGATGATTGGCGTCTTCCCCTGTAGTTTTGCTACGAGGGGAGCCGATGTTTGAGGCGGCTTTCCCTTGAGCCGTATCTTCAGGGGAGCTTCAGGAGCAGCTGGTGCTTTCTCGGATAGATTAATGCTCATGGGAGGCAGCTTCTAATGCGGTTTGCCTTTGAGTCGGATCTTCAAAGGAGCGTCGGGAGTGACCTCAGGCTCCATGTTCGGCTCTGCTGCCATTTTTGCTTCGTCGTCAGCATCATTGGCTTCCTCCTCGTCAGGTAACTTGTATAAGTCGACATCGGTAAAGTAGGCTTCAATCCTTTTGAAAGGATCGATGTCCACGAACTCCGTACGGATGACGTTGTTGGTGGACACGTACTTCATACATTGGTTGAGCGTGGATGGCACCACCATGTATTCATGCAGCCATGGGCGACCCAACAGAAGGTTGTAGTTGACTTCGGCGTCCACGACAAAACAAGTGACCTCGGTTCTGAGGTTACCGATGTAGCACTTTAGTCGTATCTTGCCCAGTGGTTCGCTTTTGCTGAGCCACTGATTGTTGTGTTGGAGGGCGCCAGTCGATAAATTGGGATCCCCAGTATTGAGAGCATCGTCTTCGGGATGATGCTGAGGGAAGACCTCGGATCAATCTGAATCCGCTTCACCTTGACTGAACCGATATACCGTGTATAATACAGCGACCGGTTATGTCGGTTGTGCTTAAGCAGCATATCTTGTTGGGTGAAAGTTATGTTCGGGATAACTTCATCCGTACAATGACAGTGCGCACATGCAGTTGGGAGATCTTCAGGCTGCTTGACCTGATTGAGAAAGGATTCAGCATCCTTTAGAGCTTCTCGGGAGTCTTTAGAAAGACGAAGGAGCTCGAACAGAGATAGGCGGGCGGGAGTAATGGCCAGTTGTGCCAGTATGTCAAAGTTGTGGGGCTTGGCTAGCCCCGAAGCATTTTTCTTTCGTAGAGGTCTGTCGAAGCGAGCCTCCACATGCTTCTGCTTATTGGCTGCTGAGGGCTTAGACCGGCCCTCCTCCTGGGCAGCAAGGACGGTACAAGGAAGCACCACCTCGGCGGCAGCTTCGTCGGGTTGGACGTTCTGTTATGAACGCGTCTGCACAGAAAGTGCATCTTTCGCTGAAGAAGAGACCATGCGGCAAGACTTGATCTTCCTGCCTTTGGATTTGGAGGTAGGGTGTACCTCCGGTTGAGTCACCTCGGAGACGAGGTCGGGGTGAACCCATAGGACCTCTCCTCGAGATGTGGTGAGTGGGATGAGTCCACTCACGTTGTCACGGGTAGGTGGTAAGTTAACCACCTCCATTGTCGCCTTAGGGATGGGGACGACGCCATCATGTGTTGTAGTTGGTGGCAGGGTGCCGAACTGGAGTGACACCATGTTGGCCGATACCGTCTTCTACTCGTAGTCGACGGAGATTACATCCGCATTGATCATGCGCTGGATGTAATTCTTGAGGACATAGCAGTCCTTGGTTGGGTGTCCGACAAACCGATGGTAGTGACAGTATCTCGGGTTGTCCACTTTTCTAACCTCATCGGGCCGCTTTGGGTCCGGCAGCTTGATCTTGTCACCCTGCTTCAATATCTCAAAGAGTTGCAGGGTGTCTTCATTGTTGAACGAATAAACCTCCTTTGGCCTTGGTGCAAGTGGAGGCTTCTGAGTAGGTACTGACGTACCTTTTTAGGCATTGACAGTCAATGCCTGTTTCTCCTTTGTCTCTCGTCCGAGGTTGCTGGCTGCAGGCCGTTTCCCCTTGTCCTCGAAGGCGGGGAAGCTGACTCCCAGAAGACGTGCATTGGCCGCCTTCTTTTCGGCGGCTTCGGCTTCAATGATCAAGGAACTCCAGTCGGGAGGAGGAGTGGAGTTGAGCCAGAGTTTGACTGCAGGCAGCATGTTCATGCTGCAGGAGGAGAAGAGTGCGTGTTCTGGCATGCCCGGGGGCAGTCTGAAACAGGCCTGTCGGAAGCGTTCGATGAACACTCGAACTATTTTCTTCTCCTTCTGGCGTATCTCTATAAGGGACGCCATTGTCATGTCCTTCCCGCCGTCGTAGAAACGGTCGAGAAAGAGGCGCATCAGGTCGTCGAAGGAAGATATTGAATTGTCGTGGAGACTGCAGTACCAGGCGTACGCCACTCCTTTCAGTGCCCCAACAAATATGCTGGTGAGTAGCGCGTCCTCCTTTGGAAGATGCCCCGTTTGAGACTGGAAGTACGTCAGGTAGCAATGCAGAGAGCTTTCTATCGTACGACGTCAGTGTTTGTGGTTTATACTTTAGAGGATAAACTACCTTGTTCCACTCGAGGGGATAAGGCTGGGGGATGCCCATCTTTTGGCGCTCCTCTTATCTTGTCTTGGACTCAAAGCGCTCGTGCAAGTCCCTGATCATCTCGACCACGTCTTCCGTGGAGCTGGGAGTCGGGGAAGGTGGTACCACCTGATGTTGAGCATTTGAGGGCTCCGACATCCGAGGTGCTTCTCGGCGATCTGTGTCCGAGGATACCCATTGAAGGGGCACGCACGATTCTCTATTGGCCCCTGGGTCGGGACCGGTAGAAGGTGTCCTAGCCAAAGCTGACCGTATCTCAAACACTGCTTGAGTCAGTATTTGCATGGAGGCAGAGAGGGTTTTGAGTCCTCCCTCCAGGGTATCTATGTGCTGGACGAGGTCTGTTGGCAGCGCATCAGACTCGATATCAGCCCCAGTCACGTTTACTGTCATGACACGGTCGGGAGTGGATGGATGGGTTGAGGCCTCACTCTCGGCCTAACTCTCTTGTAGGGGAGTTGCCTCTCCTGGAGCCTCATCTTGGCTACCCCCGACTATATTCGGGAGAACATTCACCACGGGCGCATCTGCAAGGGCCTGATTACCCTCGGCTTCGTCTTGAAGGGCCTCTTCGTCTCCGGAACTCGGGTCCGCAGATGCCAGACTACCCCCAGCCATGTTCGGGGGGATATCCTCGTCTTCCGGGGCTTCTGGGAGGCCGACTTTGCCTCGAGGGTCCGCCCCAGGTGTGCTTTGGACACAATCGTCTTCGAAAGGAGGCTCGACAAGAGTCTGATTACCCCCAGCCAATATCTTCTTCCTCCTTCGAGTGCCTTCGAACACTCCGGAGGATGAGACAGCTGTCTTGGTCTTCCTCGGCTGGCTTTTGGACGAGGAAGAGGAATTGCCAGTCGCCTTTTGGACTGACGAGGAGTTGGAGATCACATTGCATGAAGCAACCCTTGGTTCTTCTTCTGTTAACACCTTCTTCCTGAGGCGACGTCGGAGGGGTGTCGATAATTGCAGCCGCTGGAACACCGACTGCCTTGGTGGGACTGCCATTTTGCAACAGCAGTTGATAGTGACGACAGCACAAGTGTGCCCTGTGATGGGCGCATCGTGCCTGTCAGTCGACTCTCCTGATCGGCGCTTGTGAGTGATCACGTTACGTAGATCATTTGAGGAGAGTGCCACCTTCACACCCCCTTCAGGCGCATAGCAAGGCCAAGCGCCGGGGTGGTCAAGTGAGTGCTGCGCC
Source organism: Iris pallida (assembly GCA_029216955.1). Classification (NCBI taxonomy): domain Eukaryota; kingdom Viridiplantae; phylum Streptophyta; class Magnoliopsida; order Asparagales; family Iridaceae; genus Iris; species Iris pallida. The sequence goes on from JANAVB010013398.1 coordinate 1,577,721, forward strand.
CCCTGATCTAATAACAAACAGGCATCCCGATCAGTAGTGGAGGAACCACAACATTTGAAGTGACTTGAACGGACCTCAGATGCACAACCAGAGGAGGCACGAGAGTTCAAGATCACTGAATTTGTCTCACTCGACTTTGTTGTGCGCGTAATAGATGCACCCAAGTGAGACAAGGACTTTGAAGGTCGGCTCGTTTCTGGCGCCGTAGCACTCGAGTCGACCTTGTACAACTTACCATCAGCAGTGCGCATGATTGTGAGCGCATGCTTCTGGCTTGCTGTTGGCATAGCATGTTTGGGGCGTATGGCCCATGCCGCCTTAGATTTCTTCGTACCAGCCCGCTGGGGTACATAGTACTCAGAATCTAAATTCTCCTCGCCATTACAGCGAGTGAGTCTGTCAAAGACAGTTACTTTCTGTGGCACATCAGAAGTGATGCGTGGGGCATTGGCTGTGCCCCTGCTCTATCGACGTATCTTCCTCGCCTGAGAGGGAGATGGCTGGGGAATGTGGTTAGCCGTACGTTTCCCCGAGAGATGCGCTGCACCAGCGGGCGCATCTTGGTTGCCGAGGACCTCAGCAGGAAGGGAGGGCTGGATTGGCGCATCCCCTTCGGTGGTGGTGCCCGAGGCGTCGACCTTGCGCACCCAGACTCGGCGGGTCTTCTTCGGCTTTGGCAGCCGCTTCGAAGGACTCGTACTTCCTTCAGAGATGAACTCCACATACGCCTGTTGATTGAGGCGTACGACCACCATTTTTGGGGAGGAGCCCACCTTCACGTCGTTGGATTGCGACACAGCTTTCTCGATGGAGGAGAAAGAGCTCCCCAGCAGAGTCGCCAGCTTGTTTGCCATTAAAATTCTTTTATTGCAAATTTCAATACAAACAGAACAGTGTTACAATATAGGACTTAGATGTAGCCCTAGGAGTACACTTTTGTTTATCTGGGTCCCTTGTGCCGATGGAGTGAGTGGTAACGCGTTGACTCCGTTGACGATCTGACGACGGTTATCGGTTCTCTGAAGGTTTGGATTGCTCTGGGTGCTGGAGCTTGCTAAGAGGAGGAAGGCGTTGAGTGTCTGTATCTACCTCTCTAGTGGTGTGTTCCTTCGTTTTTTTGTACGTAGGATCGTTCTGTGTGTGTGTGTGAAGGAAATGATCCTTCTATTTATAGTTTTGCAGGCTGGCTGCTCATGCGCGCATGTAGGATGCGCCTGTACGCGGGGATGCCACGTGGTGATTGCTGATAGAGGCGCATGGGCGATGCGCCCTGATCGAGGGGTTGAATTCTTCATACTGCTGTTGTGAGCCGGCACGTAGCAGAGGAGAAGATCTTTCTGTTGCTGAAACCTTGGGTGAGTTGAGTCAAAGGATACGTGTCATCGACTCATGGCTCGAAGATCTCGGATTTGATGGAGGAATGATCTGGTAGGATGCGCCTAGGACTGGGCGCATGAGGAGACTTTGGCTCGTAACCTTTAGGTGTCACGAACCATTCTGGGCGCATGGCTTTTGAGGCACATGCAGAGCTTCAAATGGAGACTTTCCTTCTGTCTTTAGGGATCAGTAAAAAGTCTGAGGCGCATGGCTTTTGAGGCGCTTACAGATTTGGGCGCATGACTGCGGAGGCGCATGCGAGTGGTTAGGTGGCCACATGGCAGTAGCCGTCGGAGTAAAGTAATGATGATGCTGACGTTGCCGGCGCTTCGTCTTCTGAAAAAGCTGTCAACTGTTCAGACTTTGGGAGGTGTGCTGCCAACTCTGTCAGTTCAGCATTTAATGTTTCTGACATTCGATGGACAGCTGAGTGGGCGCGTCGATTGGCGTTCCCTTAGGCGTATGGAGACGCATGGGGGCGCATCCCCTGTGATGCGCTTGGTGCTGAAGGGCCCGTCTGTGTGCATGGTGCATCTTCATTGGTCAGTCTGTTGAGTTCTTCAGAGCATTAGTGGCTCCCTGACTTAACTGAACTTGAAGAGGCGAGTTCATTCATCAAAAATACAAGTTCATTGCACTGATTTCGGGAAGGTTTCCACTTGGCGCATGGGTTTGATTTGCCCTGGCCTATGAATAGCAACAGTTTGAGAGAGTCTTATTGTCTCTCTTGACTTCTCGAAGAAGATGGATTCGATTGATCCTCCTCCTTGGCAAGACATTGTACTGTGGATGATGGTTCTCCTTGTTCAAAGAAGCTTTGATGGTGAACTCCTTCAAAAGATAAGAGCCCCAGGCTGGTAGATGCGCATGTACATTGACGAGGAAGTGATTCACTCTGACGGGGCGGAGTGATGCGCTGGGAGACATGTACAGCATGTTGCAACTGTTGGAACACAGACTGCCTTGGTGTTGGAGCCACTGTCTTGCGGTAGCAGCAGTTGATGGCGACCGTAGCAAAAGTGTGCCCTATGAGGGACGCATTATGCTTGTTGGTCGACTCTCCTGATCGGCGCTTGTGCGTGATCACGTTGCGCAGATCGTTGGAGGAGAGTGCCAACTTCGCACCCCCTTCAGGCGCATGGCAAGGCCAAGCGCCGGGGTCGTCAAGTGAGAGTGCCACCTTCGCACCCCCTTCAGGCGTATGTCAAAGCCAAGCGCCGGGGTGGTCAAGTGAGTGCTGCGCCCCCTGATCTAACACCAAACAGGCATCCCGATCAGTAGTGGGGGAACCACAACATTTGAAGTGACTTGAACGGACCTCAAACGCACAACCAGAGGAGGCGCGGGAGTTCAAGACCACCGGATATGCCTTATTCGACTTGGTTGTGCACGCAATAGATGCGCCCAAGTGAGGCAAGGACTTTGAAGGTCGGCTCGTTTCTGGCGCCGCAGCACCCGAGTCGACCTTGTACAGCTTACCATCAGCAGCGCGCATTATTGTGAGCGCATGCCTCTGGCTTGCTGTTGGCATAGCACGTTTGGGGCGCATGGCCCGTGCTGCCTTGGACTTCTTCATACTAGCCCGCTGGGGTGCATAGTACTCAGAATCCAAATTATCCTCGCCATGACAGCGAGTGAAGAACTTGCAGCCAACCCAGAAGAAGAGAAGAACAACTGCAACTTGTGGCTCGAACGGTCTCCCTGGATAATGGGCTCTTTTTTTTTTAATTTATTTTGGTGCCCCTTTTCAAAGGAGGCAAGAGGGCTCTATATATAGAGTAGAATGAGACATCCCTTCTTCTCCTTTCCGATGTGGGATTAAAAGCAAGATCTCTTCTTTTTCATGCTTCTACATGCATATATATAAATCATTCCAGATATATATTAAGATTTTGGAATATTTATGCTTATATAATAAATATGTATATATATGTGTGTGTGTGTGTGTGTTTAAATATGCCCCCCGCTGGCGCCATTTGCCTAGGATCTGCTCCCCACTTTTCTGGCGCTCTGCGCTCGATCACAGCACCCTCACTGTCAGCACCTGTAGGGGGTCGCCTTCCTTGGTCAATCCCTCTACGCCTCCTCCCACTATTCAACCTGCCTTGTCCTATGCGGAGATGCTCATGCCTGATTGCTCTGTGACTCACTTTTCTCATCCCAAGGCTATCAACCTTTCGGATATAGAATACACTGTTCTTTCTGACAGTCAAGTGATCTCAGTCCCCTTCTCCACTGACGAGATATCCTATCTATCAGTCACCTTCTCACTGACCTTCGTCCTGTAATTCTCCATGGGGTGCCCTAAGCTTTCCAGGGTCGAGAAAGTTATCGTCAGCTTTGGTTGGCGGCTGGATATAGGGTTTTGCCGATGGATGTCACTACCACATTTCTAGTTTGAGGGTATTTTTGTCATTTTTAGGGTTATTTGAATTTGTTATAATTTATTTGAATTTATGCAAATTTTTAGGATTTATTTTGGAATTATTTAAATGATGGTTGACTAGGTTGACTTTTACTAGCATTGACTTGGTAGACTAACCTAGAAGCTAACCCTAGTTGTGTTTGGACTTGATTAGGTCATGTAACCCTAGTTAGACTAGAGTTAACCTAAGGTTAGTCAGTAAACTCAAGTTAGAATAGAAAGGCTTTTAGTCATAAGCCATGACTTATGGTTTGAAACCATTAATTAGCAACTTAGCCATAGAGGCCCAAGCCCAACCCATTAGCTAACCCTAACCCTAACTTAGTGTGGCCAGCCAGCCCATATTGGTATTCTCCCCTATAAATACTCTCCTCCATTTAGGGCTAGCCTCTTTTAGGAAAGAACAAGTTTAAGGAAGAGGTATTTTCCCAACTTCATTAATTCATAAAAACTCCATTTTAATTCCTTTTTCCCTCAAATCAATTGCATTAGATTCTAAATCACCTATACTTGTTGTCCATGGTGTTAAATCTCAGCTTTGGGACAATTTGGAAGGATTGTCTAGCAAGGAGAACCCCTCCCTATTGAAGCTTTTCTTGCATTTGGACACCAATAGGTAAAACTATCTAAACACCATTAAAATTCCAGTTTCTTTGCAAATTTGGAAAGCCCTAGGTCTACCCTAACTGTAGGTATACCTAAACCTAGGTTTTGTGTCCATTTCGTGTCCTAAATGGAAACGTATCAGTCTCTACTTGTAGGTGTTTGATGAAATGCCCCAAAGGGCATTTCGTTTTGGTTTTCAAATTATTTTTGAATAGGAATTATTGTTTTGGTGTGGTTTATGGATTTTTATGGGACTGAGCTGCATTTAGTGTAGTTTCGTGTCGCGTCGAGTTTTGGACACGAATACGCGATTAAGGTACTGTGCACGCTATCATGCTACTCGGGGCCAATTCCTCACTGGGTAGGACACGAGGACACGTGAAACTTCATGGACACGTTGGGGCAGTGTCTGATACGACACCCCCTAAGTGGCATGACCCCTCGTGTCATGTCGAGGGAGCACGAGCTCGTGCATCGATTTTGTACTACACTGGCTCAAGCGTTCAGTCGCCACTGATACGGGTTGATAACTCGGACGCGAGGACACGTCGACCCAAATCAGGATGACACGTAGGTAGCCTAACACCTGGCAAACACGTGGGTGTGTACACGAGACACGAAGTATCCTGTATCGGGTGCACGACATGCGTGCACTTGTGCACAAGACTGCACTGCTGTGCAGTGTCCAGTTTGTACTGTTTTAGGTTTAATTGATTTTGACACGTCGTGTCATGTTGTGGTGATCACGAGTCACCTCCTGGGACACGTGCACACCCTATATTAGGGTTACCAACCTTTAATTTTGTATTCTAGTTTGTTTTCGATTTATATTTTCCATTTACCCTAAAAATAAGATACTATATTATTTTCAGTATTTTTCCAGTTTCGGGAATTGAATTTTGGCAGCTATATTAACCTGTTTAACTGATGTTAATTATTGGTTTTATATCCTGAAATAGTCCTCCTACATGTTTTCTAACTATGGGTCGAATTTGGGTGATTTTGGTTGGGAATTGGATTCAAAATGGGGATTTTAAGTTTCCAAAAAAACTGAACTGTGATTGTAAATAAATGAATTGGTTTTCTTTCCCTTCCTGAACCGTACACCCCTTTCTCACACACTGAGTTTTGTTGTACTGATATTACACATGGTTCCTACAACATTGGGTTCCCTATTTTATTGTACACAGGTTTCAGTCCCTCTACACACACACACTAAACTGTCCTGTTGTCTCCTCTCATACACACACACACACACTGTTTTTTTATTTTTCCCTTCAATGCACAGTCACTCACACATACACCCTCTCATGTCTTCACAGCATACACACAAATTCCCCTCATGTACACACACACACACATATTGCCTTCCCTCTCTCTATATACACATATATGTATATATATAATATGTGTATATGTATATATGTAATGAATATATATGTAATTAATGTATATATAATATAGGTAGCCTATATATATATGTATATATTTGTGATGATTTCCTAAAAGTATATGTACTCTAACCCATATGTAATGTATATATGTATTTGATGGAACTGGGGATTCCCAGGACCCTTCATTTGGTGTGCGTATTGATCAATAGAAAGTTAAACAAATCTAATACATGTTCTAACCCTTCATAGGCGGAAACTAGGGTTCAATAATTAAACCTGCAACGTAAAGGAGACAAGTAATTCCTGGCAATCTCGAGCGGACGACCCCAAGATCTTCTGTACGTATTCCTTCCTCGAGTTGGACGTCGTGTGGGCGACGATCTCCCAACCTTTTCTTCTCCTTGGCAGCCCTCTCTTTCTCTCCTTACGTGAATCACAAATTTAGAGAAAATATCAGATTTTTGATCAGTAATCTGACGGCCAGAGAATATAGGCTACGGCAGGGACCATGAGGAGAAATTAGGGTTAGGCCTCCTAACGAATCAGGATATCCCGTGTTCAGCCCGAATACACAATCTAGGCCCATTAACAATAGCTCGGTCCACTAATGAGCTATTGTTGTACTACCTCCCTAATCCCAAATTATGTTTGTGGGCTCCTTTTATTATATGCTCGTTTGGCTCCCCATGTTAAGATATCGTATGTCCGTCGATCAAATTAAGTTACTGACAACTATATTGATTCGACATCTTTTATCCTTAAGTAGTACCGCTCAACTTTATTTGTCATGTTGGATATAATCCACCTGCAGGGTTTATATGACAATCCTTATGAGCTCCTTCAGAGGACAACATCAACCCGATGTATCGGGACATGGATTCCATTTATAATCAACAGCCCATCATACATACAATCTTATTATCCAATTTATAGAGGTTGTTGATCCATAATGAATCTCACTCTTTTATGAGTCAAAGTAATGCACACTGCATATACATGTCCGTTATTATATCCGGATTAAGAGCACAAGCATCCATAATAACATAGGTGTTTGTTCTCTTATGTAGTCAGTACAAAGAGAACAACCTCAAGTGGTCCTGTTCAATACACACAAAGTGTACTAGTGTAAACCTATAGTCAAGATAGACTAATACCAAATTATACTACAACCTTTACAATAGATTGTCCAAGTCCATCTAGGTTGTGAACTATTTATATACTCCATAGGAAACTGATGATATGATCTTCTGTGTGACACCACACACCATATTATCTACAATATAGAATATCAGACATTTGTATTAACCCTTGCAACAAATACAATATGCAAACATTTGCCCATATGATTCTCATTCAAAATTTAAGGAAATAAGGTTACTACAAAAGTGATGGTTTTAGTATATAACCCTAACAATCTCCCACTTATACTCAAAGCATTGCTTTTCAGTATACTGTTACAAATCTTCCACTTATACTTAAAGCTATGTTGCTACACATCTGATTCCCATTCCCTTAACATGACTGTCAAAAGCCTTAGCTGGTAAGCTCTTTGTAAAGGGATCAGCTAGGTCGGCTGATGCTATCTTGATCACAACAACTTTTTCTTTCTTTACGAAATCTCGTATCAGGTGGTACTTGCGCTCAATGTGTTGGCATGTCTTATGGGCTCGTGGTTCCTTCGAGTTTGCAACTGTACCACTATTATCATAATAAAGTGTAATAGACTTAGGCAAACTAGGTACCACATCCAAGTCCAACAGAAAGTTTCTGAGCCAAACCGCTTCTTTGGCTGCCTCAGAGGCTGCCACATACTCGGCTTCCATGGTAGAATCAGCAATACATTTTTGCTTGATACTCCTCCACACAATGGCTCCACCTCCCAAAGTAAATACATAACCTGAGGTAGATTTTCTGGAATCCCTATCTGACTGAAAATCTGAGTCTGTATACCCCAAGGGAACTAAACTATCTGCCTGGTAAACTAGCATATACTCTTTAGTCCTTTTCAAGTACTTCAAAATATGCTTTACGGAGTCCAGTGCTCTTGTCCTGGGTTAGATTGATATCTGCTGACCATCCCTACGGCAAAGCAGATGTCTGGTCTCGTACATAGCATTACATACATTAAGCTTCCTACTGCTGAAGCATAAGGAACTGCCTTCATGTTCTCTATCTCTTTAGGTGTCCTCGGATACTGCTCCTTTGATAGAGCAATTCCATGTCTAAAAGATAAGAAACCTTTCTTAGAATTTTGCATACTAAAACAAGTTAGTACAGTATCGATATAGGAAGCTTGGGATAAGCCCAACATCCTTTTCTTGCGATCTCGTAGAACTTTGATCCCAAGGATGTGACCTACTTCTCCCAAGTCCTTCATATCAAACTATTTGGATAACCATACCCTTACATCAGATAATACCTTCACATTGTTTCCAATGAGCAAGATGTCATCCACATAAAGTACTAGGAACACCACCACGTTTTCGTCACACTTTCTGTATACACATGATTTATCCTGACATTGATCAAATCTATAGGATTTTATCACCTGATCAAAACATATGTTCCAAGATCTGGAAGCTTGCTTAAGTCCATAAATGGACTTCTTGAGCTTACAAACAAGATGCTCCTAGCCCATTTCAATGAACCCGTCTGGTTGCTTCATATAGATGTCTTCCTCAAGACTTCCATTAAGGAAAGCTGTCTTGACATCCATTAGCCAAATCTCATAATCGAGATGAGCTGCAATAGATAAAAGAATCCGAATAGACTTAAGCATGGCTATAGGAGAAAAGCTTTCCTCATAATCGATACCCTCTCTTTGAGTAAAACCTTTTGCTACAAGTCGAGCTTTGAAGGTTTCAACCTTACCGTCTGATCCTCTTTTTCTCTTATAGACCCACTTGCATCCAATGGCTTTTACACCAACGGGTGGTTCTACAAGCTACCAGACCTGATTAGAATTCATAGATTCTATTTCAGATATCATTGCTTTTTGCCAAGACTCCGTATCTTTATCTTGGTGTGTTTCATTGTAGGTATAGGGATCATAATCTTGTTCCTCAGGGACGAAGTCTGACGACTCTCCCAAGAACATATATCTATCAGGTTGTATCACAACCCTCCCACTACGACGAGGCACTATCGATTGTGGTGTAACATTCGTGACATGTTGTGTAGTTATTTGTGGTTCATCCTCTTGTACTGTAGGTACTGAAGTACTTGGTGTCTCATGTCTCAGTTCTTCTAGAACAACTCTACTTGTGGGTTTATGGTTCATTACATAGTCTTCCTCTAAGAATCGGGCATTGGTGCTAACATTGACCTTCTGATCCTTAGGACTATAAAATATACCTCCTTTCGCTCCTCTTGGATAGCCTACAAACAAGCGTACTTCTGTACGAGATTCCAACTTATCTACTTTCCCATTCAGCACATATGCTGGACTACCCCAAATGCGAACATGTTTCAGACTAGGCTTATGCCCAATCCACAGCTCTGTGGGAGTAAGAGGTACTGACTTAGAAGGAACCAAGTTCAAAATATAAGCTGCAGTCTCTAAGGCACATCCCCAAAACGAATCTGGCAAATCCGAATAACTCATTATTGATCTAACCATCTCCATAAGAGTTCTATTCCTTCTTTCGGCTACACCATTCTGTTGGGGCGTTCCTGGTGCAGTCAATTGGGATACAATCCCAGCCTCTGATAAATAATCCCTAAACTCTCCAAAGAGGTACTCGCCACCACGATCTGATCGTAATGACTTGATACATTTTCCATGACATTTCTCCGTTTCAGCCTTGTACTCTTTGAATTTCTCAAAGCACTCAGACTTACGGCGTATCAAATAAATGTATCCATACCTTGAATAATCGTCAATAAATGTGACAAAATATTCAAAGCCACCTCTAGCTTGGATAGTCATGGGTTCACACAAATCAGAATGAACTAATACCAACACATCTTTGGCCCTATACCCCTTTGCCGTAAAAGGCCTTTTGTTCATTTTACCTTCCAAGCAGGATTCACAGACTGGTAGTGTCTGCACTTCCAATGAACTCAAAGGTCCATCTTCAACCAGTCTTTGAATCCTTCTTAGGTTAATATGCCCCAATCGCAAGTGCCAAAGATATGTTTGGTTCATACAAGAAGGTTCTTTTCTCTTATTTAAGTTAGATGACATATTATTCATTTTCATAAGTTGCCTTGTGGGCGAAATAGGATTAATGACATACAAATTATCAACCAATGCACCAGAACAGATAAAATGTTTATTCTTTCTAATAACAATATTGTCATTAAAATAAACTGAATATCCATCCTTAACTAACATAGAAACAGAAACTAAATTCCTTCTAAGTGAAGGTGCATAATGACAATCTCTCAATGTCAAAGACTTATTTCTACCAAAAGATAAAGTAACATATCCTAATGCAACGACCGATACTTTTGTAGCATCACCCATGAATAAGCATATCTCTCCATCACTGAGCCGTTTGGTTTCCTGGAACCCCTGCAATGTATTACAGACATGATTAGTGGCTCTTGTATCTACACACCAGGTGTCGGTAAATAACACCGCTAAACATGTTTCAACTACTAGTAAATGAGATATACCTTCTTTGTTCTCTTGTTTGAGAAGTGGACAATCAGTCTTCCAATGTCCTGACCCTTTGTACTTGAAATATTTGCCTTTCGGCTTTTTCACCGTGCCTTGAGGTCCCATGCCCTTCTTTGCTGAGTTTGCCTGTTTTCGAATGTTATTCTTCTTCTTACCTCCTTTTGGCTTAGAAGTAGAAGCCTTTTCAGAAACAAAAACATGACCACTCTGCCTAAAGAGAGATTCAGCATCCTGTAGCTCTTTTGCAAGTTCTGCCAAACTATACAACCTTTTGTTCATGTTGTAATTAAGGCAGAAATTGTCAAAACTTTTAGGCAGTCCCGAGAATTATATCGACCTGGATTTCCACATCGATTTCAGCTCCAAGGATCTCCATCTCATTCAGATGACCCATCATCTTGAGAACATGATCCCTTACTGGTGTACCCTCAGCCATTTTTGTATTCATCAAACATTTCATAGAAAACTGCCTAGCTGCTCTACTCTGATGTTCGAAGAGTTTGTTGAGGTTATACATCATGTCATAAGCTGTGGCCATAGCCTGATGCTGATGTTGCAGTATATTTGACATAGATGCCAGAATGTAACACCGTGCCATCTCATCTGCCTTTTTCCACTTCTTATAAGCCTCTTTGACCTCTTCATCAGAGTTAGCATCAGGCTTAGGTGGGCATTCCTCAACAAGTACGTATTAGTACTCTTCAGCAGTCAGAACAATGTCCAAATTACGTTTCCAGTCAATATAATTAGGTCCAGTAAGTTTGTTTTCTTTAAGAATCACCATAAGTGGACTGAAAGAACCCATTTTTCAAATCCTGAGAATCACATAAATAAAATTATGTAGGGTAAAAAAAACTTTTTGAATTAACTAAATATTGATTCCCTCAAAATAATAATAAGAAATTCACCAACACCTTGAACACCATGAATTTAGAATGCCATAATAGTGTGGACGTATACAAATTCAACTTTGTTCAAGTAGATTTTTCTTATTAATTTTACTATCATGTCAATATAACTTTATGACAAATAAAATTAATATGCTGGTCTTGCTCTGGTCATACAAATAATAGCAGTAACTCTGATGGGGAGGATACCATTATTTGTATCTAAGTGTATACCATTACTTAATACTAAGTCCATTACCTTGTAATGAGTTCCTTCAGATGGAGAAGTGAACACATACTAGGTAACTTTCTACAATTATCCCTAAGGAAGTTTGTACTGGTGATCCATAATTATACTCATCCATATGGAGGAAAGCACTAAAGCCAACACGCAAGTATAATTACATCAACTACAAACCAGTAATGGAGACCATAGGATTTATACTAAATAAAAATCCTCTCACACTTAGTTATTTAACAATGAGGGTTTTTTCTACTAGTTGATATTACGTCCATGTTGTCCATTATTAATGTAGGCTTGGTTTTTCAAAAAAAAAACATACAATAATAAACATGCATAATCAAAAAAAGCAAAATGACAAAAATAAGAGAAAATATCCAACTATTTGTAACTGTATACTGAAAAGCAATACTTTGAGTATAAGTGGGAGATTGTTAGGGTTATATACTAAAACCATCACTTTTGTAGTAACCTTATTTCCTTAATCGAAAATCATCTGTCTGCCTCTGGACTGCTTAAAACCAGCATCTCATCCGGCGTCAGAAACAGCCACCACCGCCATCACGGTTGATCAAAAATAATTAAAATTACATCAATCCTATGCCTCCCGAAGGCGTTCACACATAATCTAGATTAAAAAATTAAAATAATAAGTACGATCAACCCTCGTGATTTTAATTACATCCACAGCAACAACAACATCCACGATATGTCCGTGGTTTAAACAACATAATAAAAAAAATGCATTGGACCATAATAGTTGGATCTAAGATGCCTGCAAAACTGAGTTAGAACAGATCTACATCTACCGACTATTACACAGCGCATGTTTTATTGGACAACATGGACGTATCAATCAATACGTAGATCCAAAGTGGCTCTGATACCAATTGATGGAACTGGGGATTCCCAGGACCCTTCTTTTGGTGTCCGTATTGATCGATAGAAAGTAAAATAGATCTAATACGTGTTCTAACCCTTCATAGGCGGAAACTAGGGTTCACGAATTATACCTGCGGCAGAAAGGAGACAAGTAATTCCTGACAATCTCGAGCGGACGACCCTAAGATCTTCTGCACGTATTCCTTCCTCGAGTTGGACGTCGTGTGGGCGACGATCTCCCAACCTTTTCTTCTTCTTGGCAGCCCTCTCTTTCTTTCCTTACGTGAATCACGAATTTAGAGAAAATTTCAGATTTTTGATCAGTAATCTGGCGGCCGGAGAATAGAGGATATTATAGGCTACGGCAGGGACCATGAGAAGAAATAAGGGTTAGGCCTCCTAACGAATCTGGATATCCCGTGTTCAGCCCGAATACACAATCCAGGCCCATTAACAATAGTTCGGTCCACTAATGAGCTATTATTGCACTACCTCCCTAATCCCAAATTATGTTTGTGGGCTCCTTTTATTATATGCTCGGTTGGCTCCCCATGTTAAGATATCGTATGTCCGTCGATTAAATTAAGTTACTAACAACTATATTGATTCGACATCTTTTATCCTTAAGTAGTACCGCTCAACTTTATTTGTCATGTCGGATATAATCCACCTGCAGGGTTTACATGACAATCCTTATGAGCTCCTTAAGTGGACATCATCAACCCGATGTATCGGGACATGGATTACATTTATAATCAACAGCCCATCATACATACAATATTATTACCCAATTCATAGAGGTTGTTGATCCATAATGAATCTCACTCTTTTATGAGACAAAGTAATGCACACTGCATATACATGTCCGTTATTATATCCGGATTAAGAGCACAAGAATCAATAATAACAGAGGTGTTTGTTCTCTTATGTAGTCAGTACAAAGAGAACAACCTCAAGTGGTCCTGTTCAATACACACAAAGTGTACTAGTGTAAACCTATAGTCAAGATAGACTAATACTAGATTATACTACAACCTTTCCAATAGATTATCCAAGTCTATCTAGGTTGTGAACTATTTATATACTCCATAGGAAACTGATAATATGATCTTCTGTGTGACACCACACACCATATTATCTATAATATAGAATATCAGACATTTGCATTAACACTTGCAACAAATACAATATGCAAACATTTGCCCATATGATTCTCATTCAAAATTTAAGAAAATAAGGTTACTACAAAAGTGATGCTTTTAGTATATAACCCTAACAGTATTTAAGCCATATGTATGTATAATGTATACATATGCACATGCTTGTATATATAGGTATAATGTATGTTGATGAATAGGATTTCCTATATGCATATTAGTGAATACAATGCCAAGTTGAGTATGTATTCATGGTGAGGTTAGATGACTTGTTGACATTATAATGAGTATGTGTGTTGGCTTGACTTAGGCTTGGATAGCCTTGATGTAACGCCCCAGTCCCAAAATACTTAGGACTAGGTACGTATCCATGCCAGCTGGATGCATACGAAGTATACTCCAATATATGGAACCCTCGTATGAATACATAAGCTATAAAATACAGTAAACCAAGAGTAATCTAATCTCATCCTCAAATGAAGAATAAAAGATATAATCAACTGTAATAAGTCTTTGTACAATACGTTGGGTGGAGACAAAGTCCACTACCAACTATCTCAAATAAAAGGTACAAGAAGGAATAGATGGAATAACAAGACTAGCCAAGTGCAATCATCTTCGAAGGATGGAGAAGATCACAGCCTCGACTAGAACACCTGCAATATCACAGAAGCACACACGCCTGGAGAGAGAACCAGATCCTTAGAGAGACGTAACAAGATACAAGAAGAACATGCCATATGAAATGTATATAAATGCACCATAAAATAAAGATAAAGTAAAAGTGTCCAAACCATGACACAGCTCAATATCCCATAATCGAAACAGTAGGCTACCCCTACAACCAAACAAGGACAAGGGGTAACATACTACTCTGCGATGTGACATTTTTCCATGCCATGATTAGAACATGAAATTTGCTAAGGTCTCCTAACCTTTCTAGTAGTCAATTAGAAGACATCTCGATGTATGGACAGGTGAAGGCTGACTCCCCCCGGACAACTCACAACATGCACACATCACGTACCAATACTATCAGCCGGCATAACTCGAGGCTAGCGGCCCACGTGACCCATCAATCCACATAGCTCGAGGCTAGTGACCCTCGCGACTCGACTACCGTAGTACGCAGTTACTACAGCTTTCGAATTTGGGTAGCCCATACATTTAACTGTCTTCTCCCTCCCAAGGACACTAAAAAAGGGTAGTTCACTAAGACTAGGTCCATATGCATACAAAAAACAAGAAGGAAAAATAACTGAAGCAAAATAAAATGAACTAAAAATAGCAAGTAATGGATCCAACTGAAAACAGATAATAAATATGCAGTAAATAATTAAATAAAGATACATTTAATTATAAACAGTAAATAAGGCAAGGTATCTTGCCTGATTTTGTGCTGTAAATATGAAACACGGCTCTCGCGTCCACGCCTACGGAACCCGACGCTCCTAGATAATTAATTAACTAAATTAAGTCACTACTTATAAAACTTACGATACGACTTAATTAGTCAAATTAATGTGTTAAAATTATATTCAATCTCTCATGGAACCATTTAGATCTATACAATCACACACAGGTTCCACGAGACATCGAAACACAATTTTAGGGTTTCTAACTTTTAATTAGTCGGTTATGCCCCTACTTCAATAAAATACTTAAAAATTATATAAAAATCATAAAAATAATATTTAAACTAATTTTCTACAGATTTATCTCTGAAATTCTAGAATTAATATTTCTAAAGACATTTATGACGAGTTGATTAATAAGTCAGCTAGTCTACCCGAAACTCGTCCGAAACATAGTTAATGACTCCAAATTGCTAAAATAATCAAAAATATTTTTTAAATAGCAATGAAATAATTTATTTCATAGAATAATATCAGAGGTACAAGGGTTGAGTTATACTACAAGTTTAGGACATTCTAGGTCAGCCGGTTACCCGAAATTAGCTATTTTTGATCTATAATTTTCTCGACCAGATTTGAGTTGCTAAAATCGTGGAAAAATACTTAAAGATCATAATTTATGTATATATATACACATAAAATTTAGTTTCAAAAATAGGCACCAATAACTCATAGTTCCTTTACAATAGGGTTAATTTTGATCCTACCGACACATGAATATTATGCCTATATTTTATGAAATCTTTATGGATGATAATACCTAACAAAAGGCATCAAACTATGATTTTTACAAAATTAATAACATATTTTTTACAAAATTTTAGCAAAGTTTTTAGAAGAAAAGATTAGGGTTCTTACCAAAGATCCTTGCTAGAAAGGGTGATGATGACTTTTCTTCACCAAAGCTCCAATCTTTTCCGCTATCCTCGCTTACAAATCCTCTCTTGGTGAGTATGAGAGAGTTGATAATGGCTATAGAGGATTGGATGGGGGAGATGGAGTTTTTAGGATTTGTTTTGAGGGTTTTCGGGGATGTATGGTGGAGGAGATGAGTTTTTTTGTGAAGGATGGAGAGGTGTGCAATGGAGGAGATGATGTTTGGAGGCTATGGAGAGTTTGTTGCTGCAAAAATTATGGAGAGGGAGAGGGGTTTTGGTCGGCCAAAGGTGAGGGAGAGAAAGATTTGGATTTGGTTAAGATTTGGGATAAGTTGGTATATTTAAACGTATCCTTAAATAAAATTTAAGCAATCTAGGATTTAAATCCTATTTAATTTGATGCATTTGGCCATGGGGGGTGGTTTGGCCGAAATTATCATGGTGGGGATCCACTTGGCATTATTTGATTGTTTGGTGAGTTGGCAAGTTGATTGGATTGAGGATTTAAAAAAGGGTTTCCTAATATAGAACTATTTAATTCTATCTATGTAATTACACTAAAAAAATTTGAATTAAATACAAATAAATAAAATTATTAATATTTATTAATGCCCAACATGCCTACATAGGGTTGGGTTTGGCTTGGAAGAGGTTTGGGAAGGTTTGGTGCAACCGGGTCTCCTAAAAAGTTATAAAGGCTTTCTTAACTAATTAATTAAATAAAAATATAACTTGTGCCATAATTTGAATGTTTAACATGCAAGAGATTACAATATGACCATGGCATTCCTAACATGACTAGCATACTAGTTAAAGCACCTGACCACGCTATGCATGCCATACTTTCTAGTTGCCTTGCATATTCAAACTCAACCATGGTTATAGTCCTTTTATATAATATAAATAAGATAAAAATAATTTATAATTAAATAAAATCTAAAAATAATTTAAATATTCCTTTAAATTATAAGGGATTTTACATTCTACCTAACTTATGATAATTTTGTCCTCGAATTTAAAAATAATCATAATATCAAGAATTGCGAGATTTTGTACGGAGGGAGAGTAGGTATGTCAAATCTTAGCTCAATTTTTGAAAGGATGGAGGGGTGGTTGTCATAAGAATCCCAATTGACCTCATATTCTACAAGATGGGGTATGCTTCCTTCCAGACTCTACCCAACTTTAATCGGGGAAAGCACAGTAATAGGGCTTCTAAGAAGGTCAAATTTGAAGGAGGTATAGGATGTATGAGGTATTTCCAATCATAGTCACAGACTCTACAGGAAGTCTAGGTATTATCTATTTAATATGACCCATATATTAATTATGTTTGGTCAAGACGGTATGAGAGGTCTTGGTCAAGCATATCCGAAAGCAAGTTTGTACCGAGAGATGCATAACTTAGGCTACAAAGAGATGCGGTTACAAAATCTATGGAAGGAGAATTAGTGAGCCAAGAGATGGGGCCTACATAATAGGGGTGAGGGCCTATTCTATCATGTTTCGTTTTATAGTCCCAATATGGCGATGGGCTATGATGGGTTTAAATGAGTCTCAATAGGTTCCCTAATTGGACTTCAATCTTTGATTGCATGAACTTTAGATTTTAATCTATAGTGGCTGGACAAAATTTTGTGGAATTTTAAACCATCTCTATTAGGTTAGGGTAATGTAGAATAGGTTCAAATTCAAGTGGTTGGGCAAATTTCCCGTCGGGTTGGTAGAATAGGTTCTGTAAGTCGTGATATGCGCCTTCCATGACTTTTGTGTTTAAGTAGCACATAAGGCCTCTATTGAGTGGCACACTAGTGGCATGTGCGTAGAGGGCTTCGAGTAGATCACAACAATATATTGGGCCAAAATATTTGAGTCAAGGTTGGATCTCTAACTGCAGTCCGAAAGTACATCGGTGTTATGGTAAGGGTTATCGCTAGTCCCTTTTGACCTGAAAGTCGTATCATAATAATAGAGTCCAAGGAGATGTGTTTGTGTGGGACATGATATGTCTACTTGAAGGTGGACTCGTTTAAGTTTTGCATATAAATTTTGTTGGAAGGTAACATCTAATATTACACTTCAAATATCAAAGTCACGGTAAGGGATACCAAAAGATCTAAAAAGAAAGTGAGAGTTCACGAGTCACTAATTTATCATCCTAGTGAGAATCAATTTGCCTCAATCAAATGGTGATCCCCAAATTTCTAAAATTAAAAATGGCTTACAATCTATTCACTCTAGAGATTAGGATATGGTTTTAGGAATAATGAGGTTAGGAATATTTGAGTCGCGACATCGTACCTTGACCTTTGGTAATAATAAGTCACGATGTGATCGATAACATAATAGGGTAGTAGGGAATCAGTTTCGAGGATTGTACCCCAAGTCCTAATAAATTGAAATGATCGCGTACAATGGTACCTGAGTCGATAAGATGGAATGACCCGCTTGTCCATGGTATACGAGAGTCTATCGGTGGAATAACGAACTCTAAAGCACGTCATGGGAAAGATCCCTAACCATTAAATCGTGAATTTCTATTTGTGTCAAACCTGCCAGACTATAGTCACAAGCGTTCTAGAGGTATTAAATGTAGTGCTCATGCATCACTTGTTGATTACTAATACAACATAATGACGGGGCGTCATGCTACAGATTTTGGCTAAACTGGTGAATGTGTTGTTCTAATATTATGCCACTTCTTTGATACTAGAATTTTGTACCTAAAGTAACATCTGCTGAATCTCTAATTTTGGAATGGGTGTCTACCACGGTCCTTGCAATGCTTGTCCTTGTTTTGGTCTATTCTTCTCTGTCTAAACTGTGGGGGCCTAGTCAAGTAAGGTTTGAGTTAAGGCATACGGGTTGCTAGTTAAGCCAAGAATCAAGATGAATATTTGGAGACTCACAATAATTTATTCCTAGAGATTAGATAGTCTCATAGGTTTGTGGTTTACCCAAGGGTAAGGTCTTACTCATCTTTCAAGCTCAAATGACTAGAAGGTCACGATATTACTATTAGGGTCGAGGGAAGGACGAGCAACTTTAGGCAAGGTTGTAGTTATATGGCTTGGCCGATGGTTGCTATACTTGTGCATATAACTTCCATGGCCATAGGGATACTCTGTATTTATCTATCAAATACGAGCGTTCGTCTTTCCAATCAGTGAAAGACAAAAACAATAAAGAGTTCAAGAAAGATGTCATTGAATACAATTACGTAATTTAAAGGCTAATGTGTAATTCAAGAGGAATTGTCAATGCAGTTGCGGATGAGATCCTAGATACCTTTATATCTCAATCCACGTGGGATAATCATATGAAGAGCGAACCAAGTGCACTATGGTTGATCAGACCATAATACATTGATTCTAATTAGACAATATGCTTGTGGACGTCCCCAGTATACATATGTCCTGAACAAGCTCGACAAAGAATAAGCTTGCAAAACTAGGCTATAAATAGCGTCTTCGTTCATGGTAGTTTAAAGTATCAGTACGGGAGAATACGTTAAAAGCAGTAATAAATAGTTCGAGTTTTACAAGGATCTAAGTCTTATCCGGTGTGCTTGCGTATACAGTCATCCTACTGGTTCTTGTATCAGGCCTTAGTTGACCAATGGATATAGGCTATGAAATCTCTATATTCTAGGTAAACATCTCTCCTACACTAGCATATATTCATTATCACTCTGTTACACATTAATACTAGGTTAAAAGGATACGGGTGGCAGATTATAGTCATACTACTCAACTTATGAAGTCAACTAATAGAGTAATTGAGGAATATAACACGTGTACTCGTTATGAGTTATCTCCTAACCTCCCTGTTTAGTACGAAAGAAGATAAGATTTACAGTGAAATGAATCAAGCGAAAGGAAGTCAAGATAATCGGACGAGAGTTCGAGATTTAGAATTGAGGGAGGAAGTCAAGCTTGTGGATGAGATTCCTATATCCTAATCCTATATGCAGGTTCGCATCGGTACAGTAACGTAACCGATGTGACAAACTCGACCTGCATGGGCCACCACAAAAATATGTAACGCCCCAGTCCCAAAATACTTAGGACTAGGTACGTATCTATTCCAGCTGTATACATACGAAGTATACTCCAATATATGGAACCTCGTATGAATACATAAGCTGTAAAATGCAGTAAACCAAGAGTAATCTAATTTCATCCACAAATAAAGGATAAAAGATATAATCAACTGTAATAAGTCTTTGTACAATACGTTGGGTGGAGACAAAGTCCACTTCCAACTATCTCAAATAAAAGGTACAAGAAGGAATAGATGGAATAACAAGACTAGCCAAGTGCAATCATCTTCGAAGGATGGAGAAGATCACGACCTCGACTAGAACACCAGAAATATCATAAAAGCACACACACCTGGAGAGATAACCAGGTCCTCAGAGGGACGTAACAAGATACAGGAAGAACATGCCATATGAACTGAATATAAATGCACCATAAAATAAAGATAAAGTAAAAGTGTCCAAACCATAACACAGCTCAATATCCCATCATCGAAACAGTAGGCTACCCCTACAACCAAACAAGGACAAGGGGTAACATACTACTCCGCGATGTGACATTTTTCCATGCCATGATTGGAACATGAAATTTGCTAAGGTCTTCTAACCTTTCAAGTAGTCAATTAGAAGACATCTCGATGTATAGGCAGGTGAAGGCTGACTCCCCCAGGACAACTCACAACACGCACACGTCACGTACCAATACTATTAGCCGGCATAACTCGAGGCTAGCGGCCCACGTGACCCATCAGTCCACATAGCTCGAGGCTAGTGACCCTCGCGACTCGACTACCGTAGTACGCAGTTACTACAGCTTTCAGATTTGGGTAGCCCATACATTTAACTGTCTTCTCCCTTCCAAGGACACTAACAAAAGGTAGTTCGCTAAGACTAGGTCCATATGCATACAAAAAACAAGAAGAAAAAATAACTGAAGCAAAATAAAATGAACTAAAAATAGCAAGTAATGGATCCAACTGAAAACAGATAATAAATATGCAGTAAATAATTAAATAAAGATGCATCTAATTATAAACAGTAAATAAGGCAAGGTATCTTACCTGATTTTGTGCTGTAAATATGAAACACGCTCTCGCGTCCACGCCTACTTATAAAACTTACGATACGACTTAATTAGTCAAATTAATGTGTTAAAATTATATTCAATCTCTCGTGGAACCATTTAGATCTATACAATCACATACAGGTTCCACGAGACATCGAAACACAGTTTTAGGGTTTCTAACTTTTAATTAGTCGGTTATGCCCCTACTTCAATAAAATACTTAAAAATTATATAAAAATCATAAAAATAATATTTAAACTAATTTTCTACAGATTTATCTCTGAAATTCCAGAATTAATATTTCTAAAGACATTTATGACTAGTTGATTAATAAGTCAGCTAGTCTACCCGAAACTCGCCCGGAACATAGTTAATGACTCCAAATTGCTAAAATAATCAAAAATATTTTTTAAACAGCAATAAAATATTTTATTTCATAGAATAATATCAGAGGTACAAGGGTTGAGTTATACTACAAGTTTGGGACATTCTAGGTCAGCCGGTTACCCAAAATTAGCTATTTTTGACCTACAATTTTCTCGACCAGATTTGAGTTGCTAAAATCCTGGAAAAATACTTAAAAATCCTAATTTATGTATATGAATACACATAAAATTTAGTTTAAAAAATAGGCACCAATAACTCATAGTTCCCTTACAATAGGGTTAATTTTGATCCTACCGACACATGAATATTATGCATATATTTTATGAAATCTTTATGGATGATTATACCTAACAAAAGGCATCAAACTATGATTTCTACAGAATTAATAACATATTATTTACAAAATTTTAGCAAAGTTTTTAGAAGAAAAGATTAGGGTTCTTACCAAAGATCCTTGCTAGAAAGGGTGATGATGACTTCTCTTCACCAAAGCTACAATCTTTTTCGCTATCCTCGCTTACTAAATCTCTCTTGAGGAGTATGAGAGAGTTGATAATGGCTATAGAGGATTGGATCGGGGAGATAGAGTTTTTAGGGTTTGTTTTGAGGGGTTTCGGGGATGTATGGTGGAGGAGATGAGTTTTTTATGAAGGATGGAGAGGTGTGCAATGGAGAAGATGATGTATGGAGGTAGGGGTGTAAATGGGATGGACGGACATGGATAGTGCACTGTCCGTGTTCGGTTCGAAAATAAAAATAAGTTCGGACGGACGGACACGGATAGTCCACTATTCGAGTTCGGACCGGACGGACACGGACAACCACTGTTCGTTAATTCAATCGGACGGTCCACGGACAAGTGAAATATATTACCAAAAGCTATTATTTTATCAATATATCTTGATAGTTGGTACAAAAAATCAAATTGAAAGAAAATACAATTGAAGGTTATAGAATACAACAAATAATAGTAAAAGGTTAACAAAAATGGAGACCGAACAACAAAAAATTAATGCAAAACCAAAATAATATGACATAATTGACGTAAAACCAAAATGAGTCTCCACTATCGGACGGTTAGCAGACAAATTCGGACCGGACATGGATATGACCGTGTCCGGGTCCGATTTTTAAACGGACCAAAAAAAATGTCCAAGTTCTGTTCGTTAAACAATCGGACGGTCCGCGGTCAAACCATTTATCGAGCCGGACACGTACGGACAACGGACTAGTTTGTCCATTTTACACCCCTATATGGAGGCTATGGGGAGTTTGTTGCTGCCAAAATTATGGAGAGGGAGAGGGGTTTTGGTCGGCCAAAGGTGAGGGAGAGAAAGATTTGGATTTGGTTAAGATTTGGGATAAGTTGGTATATTTAAACGTATCCGTAAATAAATTTTAAGCAATCTAGGATTTAAATCCTATTTAATTTGATGCATTTGGCCATGGGGGGGTGATTTGGCCAAAATTATCATGGTGGGGGTCCACTTGGCATTATTTGGTTGTTTGGTGAGTTGGCAAGTTGATTGGATTGAGGATTTAAAAAAGGGTTTCCTAATATAGAACTATTTAATTCTATCTATGTAATTACACTAAAAAAATCTTAATTAAATACAAATAAATGAAATTATTAATATTTATTAATGTCCAACATGCCTATATAGGGTTAGGTTTGGCTTGGAAGAGGTTTGGGAAGGTTTGGTGCAACCGGGTCTCCTAAAAAGTTATAAAGGCTTTCTTAACTAATTAATTAAATAAAAATATAACTTGTGCCATAATTTGAATGTTTAATATGCAAGAGATTACAATATGACCATGGCATTCCTAACATGACTAGCATACTAGTTAAAGCACCTGACCACGCTATGCATGCCATACTTTCTAGTCGCCTTGCATATTCAAACTCAACCATGGCTATAGTCCTTTTATATAATATAAATAAGATAAAAATAAATTAGAATTAAATAAAATCCAAAAATAATTTAAATATTCCTTTAAATTATAAGGGATTTTACACTTGAAGTGGTGTATACTAGCTAGTATAGGCTTGTGTGACCTAGTATAGACAAATGTAGACTAGTTAGACCAATTTAGACTTGTTAGACCTAGTTTGACCATAGTTGACCTAGTTTGACTTCTAGGGTTGACCAGAGTTGACCAAGAGTTGACTTTGGCCTAGATTGACCTAGATTCATTTAGAATGCATTAAATTGCATATTGTTATCATTTTAGACTTGTTGTGACTTGTGCTGTTCTGATTAGGAGCCAGACACCTCTTCTTGGACAGTACATTTCATCCGGACACTCAGATACTAGGCTAGTACATTCTCTGATCATTTCATATTCTGTTTATAATTATTTTCCTGTTTTAAATTACTTTACTTGATACTGTCAAGTTGGTCACACAGATTAGTACTATATGGATCCCTTCTTGAGATGTTATCCCTTCAGGGAGCATCGGGTACTTCATGTTCTGTGCGTTTCACTTACATGGTGTATCACTATGTTTCATGGTTCATTGAATCACTTGTGACATGTACTCTCATGATCACAGAGTCTTCCTTGAATCTTCCCATTTATTAGGCTTCCTAGAATCCCCATTTATGGGACTATCATGTACCACCCTTCGGGGGCCGTTACATGAATCATAACATAACCTGGCTGGATCGTTGTGTATTGATTAGGGGTACGAGGGAGGAGAAGTAGATATTTGAATAATATCCAAGTAGTATAGCATCAGAATCATTCTATAGTGTATCATCATAATCATCCTATGCCATTTACATGTCTATATTGTACTCTGAGTCACTAGCCACTGTTAGTCTTTATTTATAGTAGATATTTCTATTATAGTTCTCTCTCCGTTTACATACTGTATTTTCTTCAGTTTATGTATCTTACTTTACTGCATGATTATATTTTCTAACCTGCTATGAACTGTTGAGATGTATTGTGCTCGCTCCTATCCTGACTGGAATTGTTGAAAACATTACAGAGGACGAGGAGGAGGCCTGTGTGGATACCTTCTACGGGGCAGCCCTAGACGACACTTGTGAGCTGGACTCTCAAGAGGATCCGGCTCTAGCTTATGACATTACCCCTATTGCCTAGACTAGCTTAGTTAGGCTTTATCTTACTTATGTTGTCTTGAGACTAGTTTAGTTAGACTTTATTTCTGTTTTTGAGATCTGGGTTGTATATATTCTTTCATATTCAGTAGTTGAGACTTGTATTTCTGGATGTTGCTGAGATGTTATCTTAGACTCTTCTGATCATCTATATTTCTTTGAGTTCTATATCATTTCGTGCTTCTTCTTCCTTAGTTGTGATTGAGTTTAGTTTCTGCTATGTCATCCCCATTCGCGAAGTATAAACTGCTTAGCATTATATTGTTAGATGTTGTGACCTAGGACAACGTTCTACCGCCAACACTACGGCGTAGGCTGGACGTACCCACTTTTCGTACCCTTACTCTAGGGTGCGGGTCGTGACACGTTTTTAGTGGTGGCCCATGCAGGTCTAGACTAGAAGTGTAGGGGTATTCGAACCAGAGTATCACTACAGCCTGCAGTAGGATATAGGACATTAGTTTCAAGGTACTCAATCACAATAAGAAAAACTCTATTATTGCCATCTAAATCCATACTGTCAATCGATTCTTTTGAATTTTAACTGTCCGCCTTTGTTATATCGCTTCTTTCTCTGAAATAGATACTCTTGTTTGGTCTATCTTCAGGATGGTGGAGACGCGGTCGCACCGTACCATTCATGGGAATGCTGTAGAGGGGACTGCTACCTCTCAGCCAGTTTAGCAGGGACAGGAGACTGCAGCTTCTGCCACCTCTGCTCTGTTTGCCATAAAATATAAAAGAGAAGAACAATTATCGGAGGACTGGACTTTTACTTCATGATACAAACTCGCTTGTACAAAGAAAGCCTAGGGACGAAAGCCTAGGTACAATAATCTAAGTACATTTGTTTATTTTAGATTGTAGGGGATGACGATAGAGGCTCGGGAAAGCGACGGCAGCTCTGCCTTACTCCTTGGACGATCGGGTGCAGCCTTAGCTCCGAAAAAGATCTGCTTGGCGTTGATGAAGAAATGCTCTCCTTTCGATCTCTGTATATTCTCTCCCTGGCTCTCTGGATCTCTGTGTAATTTTTTTTATAAAGAGAATCTCCTCCTTCACAAGGGAATGGCACCATGCTATTTATAAGAGTTGGGGGGCATCACTAGGGTTTGCAATGATTGCCTTTTCTCAGAAGTCGGCGGCTAAGGATCACAGAATCTGGGCCGTTCATCTTGAATATAAGAGATTTGAGCAATTAATGTGATTGTATCAAATCTTTTATGGGTAATTAATGATGATTGACATAAATCCTCCTGATTTGTCATGCCAATCTCAGATTTCCTGCCACGTTCATTGATTTGCTCGATTACAAATGATCTGATTTGATCCCAATATTTTATTAGGATTTATTGAAGGATTTCGATCAATTTGATGCCACGTGTCCTACTATTATGCTACGTGTCTTAACCGCGAGCCACTAAGGAAATCTGAGCCGCCTGAGGATTGCTCCCCATTGAGCCGCATAAGGCTGGCCACGTGTCAAGGCTGCTTGAGAGTGGCCCCTGAATATTTGAACCACATGGTGATGATCGGAGCCGCATGAGCGTAGGCGACCGTATAATGGGTGGCTTCTCAGTGAGTCGCATGGAGATAGTCCTCGTGAACCACATGAGGTAGCCTTTGCTTGAGCCGCATAAGATAGCTTCGGCCTGAGCCGCATAGGGCAGCTTCGGTCTGAGCCGCATGGGGCAGCTTCGGCCTGAGCCGCATGGGGTGGTCTCTGCCTGAGCCGCATGCAACTGTCCACGTGTCAAGACCGCATGAAGGTTTCTAGATTTCGGAAGATTGTGTCAGAGATTTCCTTCGTTTCCCTAGGAGTCTGCCATTATGACGGAGTCATAATTGTATCGTTGTGTCAGAGCTGTCATTTGTCGGAGCTGTCAGCCGTCAGGGCATTTAATGCAGTAAAGGACAAAAGGAAGAGCCGCTTGCAAGCCACATGGCTCCCCTCTGAGCAGCATGGAACTTATCCGAGCCGCATAGACGATTGAGCCGCATGGATCCATGAGCTGCATGAGCTCTCTGAGCCGCATGGGGCTCCCTGGCCGTATGGATCTTTCTTTATTCTTTTTCATGCTTCTACAAGACCCCCTTCAAAGTTTTCAATTTGTAAAATTGAAATACTTTGAATAAGAAGCATGGCTATGTATAAACTCTTCTGGCCGCATATGATATCCTGTCCACATGGATGTTTCGGCCGCATGGATGTTTCGGCCTCATGGATGTCTCAGCCGCAGGGACTTTTCGGGCCGCATAGCTCCTTGCCATGTGGGCGTGTCTTTAATTGCCTTAAATTCATTTTAGTGCCGTCTTTAGGGAAAATCCCAAGGGTCGGCTTATTAAATCTTTTAGATTTTATGCCCTGGGTGAATCTCCTTTATGAGAGAGGGGACGAAATTCGAGGAGTCGGTTTCGTCTTTTCCGAGGCGGTTATTAGTCTACGTGTCCCCCCTCTCTTGTCCTCCTATAAATAAGAGGAGTTTAAGAGAGAAAACTTCTTTACTTTCTCCTTTACTTTGAACCTTCCCTACCCCGATTGTCATCCTCTTCTTCGATCACCAATGGCTCCCAAGAAGACCGTTACGGCGAAGGGCAAGAAGGCGGCGTCTTCGTCGACTGCGACGGCGAAGGGCAAGAAGACTGTTTCTACCTCGACTGCGGCCGCTCCTCCGTCGGCTGACGTTCCTGCATCTCACCCTGACGTCCATCCCCCTGTTGCTAGTAAGGACATTATATGAGTTTGAAGAACCCTAACTGCTATGGCTACGTCGCATGCTTTATGCACGAGCCTTTGTAAGCCGCATGTTCGTCCTATGGCCGAGCTGCGAGTCGCATAAGAATAGCCACTTTGACCGCATACGTGCTTCGCCAATGAAGCCGCATGAGCTATGCTGAGCCGCATAGATTCGCACAAATTTGTATGTCACGCGGTCCGTGCGAACTTATCCAAACCCTGAGGGGCCCTATGAGAGCACTGTCGCATGAACCTTCACTGAACGGGGCCGCGTAAGTGTTCTTCTGAGCTTGAGCCGCATGAGGCTTCATTAAGTTGGAGCCGCATAAATGTTCTCTTGAGCCGCATGAGGCTCCGTTAAGTTGGATCCGTATAAGCTCGACAACACCCATCAATTCTTTTTGTCCATCTTTTTAACTTATCTTTTTCTGTCTTCTTCTCAGTGAATTTACTGATTAATGCTGCTGGAGAACTCCTGGTAGGTAGTGCCCAAGCTTCTCTGGGCTATAGGTACGTCCATATAGTTAGGCATATGGCAGACCAATTTCCGAGTGATGAGCCTCCGACGAGATTGAATGCCCCCAAGAACCAGCCTTTTTATTTTCTTAATGCTATGATGAACTCGGAGAAATTAGAAAGAGAATACTTGAAGCCTGCGTTCTTCTTTGGAGATGCCTTGATTGTGAAGAACAGTCAGGTTCTGGAGGTGTCAGAGAACTGGAGTTTTGTTTCTAACGGGATGGCGACCCGCATCCCCCAAATGGAGCATCACTTCCCATTATCTTGGTTCAATATGCTCCCACTGGATCGGAAGATGGAAGAGTCTTTAACTCCTACCCGAAGTAGGATGTTTATGGGAGACATCCATTATAACAACAGCCTGAAGTCAGTATGTATGGGCAAGGTGCACACCAGCCGTTCTGTAATGGGATTGGCCCCGGGTACTTTTTTGAATGTGCCGGGTCCCAATTTTACGTTTTCTACAGCCGACACTTTTATGAACCAACTTGCTCGGAAGGGCTCATATCCCATTGGCCGGTTGATGCTCCCTAGTTGGATACATCCCATTCCTTCGTGGACTAATCTGTCTATGTGGATCTTGAGAGAGTATGAGGCCTTTCTGTGTGAGATTGGTCTTTACCATGCTATTCGGGGCACCAGCCATGGCTTGCCCATAAACAAGAGATTATTTATATCTCTGCTGGAGATGTATAACCACCGTACGGGAATCTTCTATACACCCGTAGGGGAGATGGGGCTTACGCTACACGAAATACATGCGGTCTCCAAGCTTCGTTGGGGGACGAAGCTTTTGAGGCGTATACTCCCACGAATGAGGAGTTCGAAGAGTTGGAAAGACGGTATCCAGGCTTCGTGGCTCTTTATCAAAAGATATTGTGCCATTATAGCACATGTCATCAGATAGCCAAAGGGTATAGCAGCTCAAAAGGGAATACTCCCCATACCAAGGACTGGGTGCGCTATCTCTTCACGACGGATGCCTCAGGTCGAGTTACTTCCCGACGTCCTCAATCACGGGAGGCGGTTAAAGCCTTAGTATCGTCGGCTAAGAGGGTGGCCACCACTAGTGACAGATTCGGGAGTCAAACCGACTCTTTTGGTTATTTTTATCAGGATACCCAAGAGCTGTCGAAGAAGGCACTTCTGGAGGGATTCTTGATGATATGGCTACGAAATTTTGTAGTCTCGGGAGGAGCTGGTTCTATCGAGAGAATCAGTCGTAATTTTATCCTTCCGGCTGTGAAGTTAGTTTTACGAGTCAGGCTAGCTCTCCTCCCGACCATGGTGTACAGCATACATCGTGGCCTTCGTACTTTCACATCCAAGGTCATTGCCTACGATGTGACAAAAGATTTTGAATGGACTGAGTTTCCCTATCATTATCTGATAGGGTGGCTGTTGATGCATTATCCGTCTTTGATGAGACCGGGCTCTGAAGACGGCGTAACTGATGACGATGCTTTTATCTTCCGCTATCGTAATGAGTCTTGGGAGTACGAGACCATACGTGCTTGCCGGATGGCACTAATGAGAGCAGATATGTACAACATTTTCGTATCTGTCCCTCGTTTTACTGCTGAGGAAATAGCGGCTATACATCTCGACGGTATTACGCCCCCTGAACTTCTGGATGGCCAGATGCTCCTGTGGCTGTGTAACATCCGCCCCGTTCATCTGGTGTATCGCAATCGTAATACTGTCTTTCTGGAGCCTTATCTGTCTAGCAGGTTTGCCCGACAGTTTGGATACAGCCAGCTTCTTTTAGACAGTCCCAGCTCTTGTCTGGGTTTTGAAGGTAGCCTTCTTGACGGCATCAGGGCCTGGCACTACTATGATACATTCCATACCCGTACCATTTTCTCGGTCCCTGCTATTAATACGTCAGTAGAGATCTTGTATATGGCAGCTCTATACCATGTCATGGCGAACAAGCTCCCTGTCGGTTTTAACCCGGGTGCCAGTTTTATTGTTGGTACCGGCCTGGAGGAGGGGTCCCAGGGGGCCAAGACGAGGAAGAGGAAGAATAGAGTCGAAGTGCCAGAATCGGGCTCCGCTGCTGCGGATGATGAAGGCAACGAGTATGATAGAGATGACCCTTCCCTTCCGGTGGCAGATGTAGGGCCGGATCAGCCGCCCGTTTTGCCAGAAGAGATGGTGGTAGATCAGCCATCCGTTGCGCCTAGCCCTGCACAAAAGCGTAGCAGGCAAATTTCTCTTGTTGGCGGCATTCCTCGTTCCCGGATGCTGGCTGTGACCAGACACCGCAAGCTAACTATAAGGGAAATCGGCGAGGAAGTTGACCCCGCCCGCGTCAGAGGTAAACAAGTCATTTCTGGTTTTTTCCTTTCTTCTAGCTTTGATTTTAATCATCTTCCTTCCCTCTTGTAGGTGTCAGAAGAAGAGGAATCTCAAGTTGCCGAGGTGGTGACCCTGAAATCGTTGAATCTCCTCAAGATGATGCTGATCGAGCCGTATCCCCCCTTCGAGGTGGCTGGGACAGAGGAGCCGGCCGAATTTAACTTGGAGATCGCGGGTGAGGAGACCAGGCCAGCTGCAAACGAGCTGCAGCCTCCATGCTCATTCCCTGGTAAGATAAGCCGAATCTTAACCTGCAAGGAGGCCTATCTGCTCTATCATCACATCTTTCGGGTCACGTCGATTGATTGTTGTTCTGGGCATAAAGGTCCTGCCTCTCCAGTGCCGAGGATGGACATTATTGAGACAAACTCTACCGGAGGGGCACTGGCGGAGAGGAGCGTAGCCCCTCCCTTTCCGGCTCGTCTTGATGGGCCTCCTGTGTGCTCGAGTTCAGCAAGTCAGGTAGTGGGACAGCCGGGGCAGGGGACGATGGTCCTTGCGTCCTCCTCTGCTCGGACGGCTCCAAGAGTCGACCTCTCTCCCTACCGAGTGTCCAGGCTCTTCGGGTAGCGGAGGAAGAGTTAGCCGCTATCCGCGCATCGTTCTACTCGGACTCTATCCTCCTGGTGGCAAGTTCTAGCACCACTCCTCCGATGTTGCCGGCCACGCTTCTTCTGACGCCGTCCTCTACAGATGTTCTGGATGATGCGTTACAGGACATGGTTGACAGCTTTTATCGTCACTTGAAGAGGGGGATAGTGGCCGCTGTGGTAGGAGGGACCTCTTTCGTCTTGGCCCGGCAATGCGCCTAGGATCAAATTGATATCCTTAAGACTCTTCTTGGTGGTGCAGGGGTGGCTGCACTTCTGGAGGCAAAATTACTGGAGACTGATCAGCTGGTGGCCCAGCTTCAGGTACTACGGCAGGCTGATCTTTCTGCTGCTATAGATCAGGAGCATGGTTCCCTCACCGCTGCTATAGAGAGGACAAGGGCTGCTCAGGATAAAACCAGGCCGGCCATACTGAAGGACCTCCGCGATCTGTCTGATCGATATGATCAATTGAGCCACGAGAGTGAAGATGTTACAGCTCGGGAAGCGGCTGCCTCCCGTGGGATCACTGACACGCGAGAGCAGATCCTTGAGCTTCAGAGGAAGTTAACTTTCCTGGAGTCTGAACTTGAGGCTGCCCGTATTGACATAGGGCTAATTATCCAGGAGGCTGACAGAGTTAATCAAGCTTCGGCTGACCTGGAAATTGCCCTGAAGAAGTTGGAAGATGACTGGCGGGCACTCATAGACTTGGATAATGAGGAGCGGTTGTCCCAGGAGGCGGAGCGCCGAGCTAAACAGCGGCTCGAACAGGGGGCCACCTTAGTGAAGAATCGCCTCCTGGAATTGTGTAATGCCGAACCATATTCGACCTTTTCTTCTTTTGTTTCTATTTTTCTTTTCTTTTCTTTTTTGAGAGGGACGTGGTCCCAAAACATGTAATGCTTTTTTCGTCTTTCAAATAAAGAGTACTATTTATTCTACCCTTTATTTGTATTGTTTGTTGTTGTCACGCCCCAGAACCAGAATACTGGAGAGCGGGGGCAGACATAGCCAGCTACGTATATGAAATGGAATCCATCTCGCTATACGGTCACGGCTGTCTAGATACATGAGGGTTTATCTACAAGCCAGCAGTCTCTTAAGGTCATGAACAAGCCTATTGTCTCAATCACAAGCAAGTAAATAGATGTTACAAGATGTATGATCATTAAATATACAATAATAAGGCGTCCCAAATATTACATATTCAGCTGATCATGAAGCTAGTCGTTACAAAATGTTAGGACTAGCAAGAGTTTAGTCATACATGATCAACCCTAGGATTTGTTAATCATGTTACAGCTCGTAGGCAGACAGTAAGTAAGTGCAACCGAGCTAAACAGGTGCTCGTCGGCTAAACGCCTCAAAAGAATATTTTTACAATAGAGTGGGAGATAAAAAATAAACCCACTCGTTGCCAGGGTTCCGTCTAGTGGCCACCATCTGGCTGGAAAGTCGGTAGATCCTCTGGAGCTGCTCCGAAATCTGGCCACACAAAACCAGCTGGGTCAGATCCCAGAAAGAGCAAGTGCCACAAAGGAAGCTTCACTTAGGAACTAAAACCAACAATCAGCACAAGATATAAATAAAAGTAAGAACTGGAATTTAAGAAAATACATCAGGATAATATACAATGAGATAACCATGGAACAATTCAGATAACCAGGTTACAACCCGTAAACCAAACAAGGACCGGGGTTGTAACCCTTCGTCTGAACAGAACTTGGAATTCTCACCATTTATCGGTAAAATAAATACAAGCATTC
Source organism: Iris pallida (assembly GCA_029216955.1). Classification (NCBI taxonomy): domain Eukaryota; kingdom Viridiplantae; phylum Streptophyta; class Magnoliopsida; order Asparagales; family Iridaceae; genus Iris; species Iris pallida. The sequence goes on from JANAVB010013398.1 coordinate 1,610,203, forward strand.
TGGTCATTCAATAATCTGGAACAGGATCAGGGCAAGACTAGACTGGTTAGACTCCACCCAATCATTTCACGGCCAAGCAAGAATTATGGCTTGATACTTTAACTAACTAGGGTTATCACAGGCCTAGTTACTAACAAGATGCAGAGAGATTACTCCACAGCCACAAGCCCTGCAGACCATCCAGGTTACCCAGGTCGAAAGATTAGGGTTGAATTCAGGTGGGTACATCGTCCAGGAAACGCATGTACCCTTAAGTAGCTTGAAGGGTGCAACACATGACAGTGTGCTGAAAATGTACCCTACTCGACGGCAGGCTACAGATTCCAGGCGCACCCAGGTAACGGGATTGCCTGTAACTGGGAAATCTCTTCATGACTAATATATTAATTTAGTTATTAGCCTTAGTCCATTTCAATAGGTACTCCTGACCGTGGTACTCAGAAGCTCCCTCCCTAGACATGATGCAAGACAGGACTGGTTTATTTGTACAAGCACATTCGTCCACGGTGTCCATGTAATTATACAGGTCATGTCATATCAGGTAGCCGTCGCAACAGCTGTTCAAGATAATCATGTCAGGTTTATCATGTCAAGTGTACTAGTCCGGAGTGCGCCACGACGGGCCATTATCAGGTCATGTCAGGTTTTCTTGTCATGAGTGCACCACGACGGGTCACTGTCAGGTCGTGCTCCATTATCAATTCCAAATATATAAGTAAAATCAAGTCCATGACAAAACATGGGCAAATAATGATAAATAGTACTACATAGGAACATGAGAAAGTCATACGGCTCAGTCATATGCGGTCAGGAAAGGAGGGGGCGCATGCGGCTGGAAGTGCAAGGGCGCCAGCGGCTGGAAATGCAAAGGCGCATGCGGCTGGAATTAATCGGGATCATGCGGCCCGGACTCAGAAGTCCATACGGCCTGGGTCTAGGGTTCTCATGCGGCTCGGGGATCAGGGCCTATGCGGCTGGCAAGTGCTTGAGTTATGCGGTTCAGGGCGGTGAGCGCATATGCGGCTCGAATTAGAAAGGGGTCTTCATGCGGCTGATGGCGAACTCAAGTCCATGCGGCTCACGTAGCAAAACCCATGCGGCCCGGAAGAAGTGAGGACGCATGAGGCTGGGTCAATGCGATGGCTTATGCGGCTGGGGGAACAGTTGCATATCGGCTCGAGAAGAGTTCGTTCCCAGCCCCGCGACTAAGTCCATGTAGACTCATGCGGCTGATGGGAAAATGAGCCCATGCGGCTGAGTAGGAGACTCAGCCTCATGCGGCTGGGACTAAGTTTCATGCGGTTTAGAAGTACAAGGGTCTCATGCGGCTGATAGCGACTTGCCGCATGAATACTCATGCGGTCAAGTACAGCCATGCGCCAGGGAACTGTTCTTCTTCTCCAAAATTCCGAGGAGAAGAACACTAGGAACCCATGCCTTCCAAGCTTCATAAAACTTTCATCCGGAGCCCAAATCCGAACTTTCATAGGTCAAAATGGGGTAGAACAAAATTCTCTACAACATGGAACCATCAAAACATAGAAATAACAAGATTAATTAGATCAAAACCCAAGAAATCTAAAAATAAAATAAACATAGATCTACAAGAATCTAGCCATGGAAAGTAAAAATGCCAAGTACTAAAGTGCTTTAGAATATAGTAAGGAAGAGAATAAAGTAATAAAATTGGAGTTCCTCCATGAAGCAAGTTGTACTTGCCTAGACCTCTCTCTTCTCTCTCTGGTAGGTAGGGAAGTAAATGAGGAAGAAGAAGATGATAAATGAAGAGAGAGAATAAAGAGGGCTAATAAATACAAATGGTGGTGGTAGGTAGGGGTTCACCTTGGGTTCATCTTGAATCCAATCAAAACCAAGCCAAGCCGAACCAACCAACCCGAACCAGGAATAAACCAAGCCAAGAAGGAAATCATGCAATACAAGAATAAAATACGTACACGTATTCCAAGAATACGAAATACGAACACAGGCATTACAGTTGTTCCTGCGGTATTATTGCGGTGTTTGCCCCGCATGGAAACTTGTCTATGGACCTGTTGCCCCTGGCATACCTTGGTTTTAGGTACAGATAACAAGTTTGATTGGGGATACCTAGAACAGTTCCATGGTAAGGTGGTCATGGACATTCCTGGTAGTGGAAGAAGGAATGCCATGGAGCAGCTGGGCTCCCGGGGCGTGATGAAAGATGATGGGCCTGTACTAAGAAGCTTAGCAAAGGACATTTGTGGGCCTATTGTCCTTGGCGTACCCTGGCTTAGGATACGGATAATAGGACGAAAGGGAACCAACATACTTACTCAGAGGTAATGAGGACATGGCAAGTATGAAGGCTTTTTTTTACCGCAGAATCTTCCTACTCAGAGGTAATAAGGACATGGCAGGAGTGGACTCAGCGGAGGATACTTGTGGTCAACAGAGGACATTTGTGTACCTACTATCCTTGGCGTACTCCGGTTGTGGGTACGGATAATAAGTCAAAAGGGAGTCAACATACTTACTCAGAGGTAATGAGGACATAGCAAGCATGAGGGTTTCTTCGACGGAGCCTTCCCACTCAGAGGTAATGAGGACATGGCAGGAGTGGGCTCAATGAAGGGGGGTACATAGAACAACTCAGAGGTAATGAGGACATGGAAGTTCTATGTAGAGGGGTGATTTGTTTTTGGTGGAATTGAGACGACTCAGAGGTAACATCGACATGGTCAGTTTGGAAATTTGTGGATCTGTTACCCTTTTTGTGCACTGGGAGTGCGGGTAGTGGATCATGAGGAAGGAGCTACTTCAGGAAGAAAGTTCAGAGGTATGGTTATACATAACTTTTTCCCAAAAGAGTGACCGGGATGTAAGTTTAGGGGTACCAGCGGGTACATAACTCGACAATCCAGAAATTTTGGAATCAAAATGTAAGTTCAGAGGTACCAGCGGGTATATGACTCGATAATCTAGGATTTCTGTGGATGTGAGTTCAGTGGTACCAGCGGGTACATGACTCAATATGAAAGTGAGTTCAGCGGTACCAGTGGGTACATGACTCGATGATCTGGAAAATGGTGAATATGAGTTCAGCGGTACCAGCGGGTACATGACTCGATGATCTGGAATTTTGTGAAAGTGAGTTTAGCGGTACCAGCGGGTACAAGACTCGATCATCTGGAATATTGTAAAGGTGAGTTCAGCGGTACCAGCGGGTACATGACTCGATGATCTGGAATATTATGAAAGTGAGTTCAGCGGTACCAGCGGGTACATGACTTGATGATCTAAAATATTGTAAAGGTGAGTTCAGCGGTACAAGAGGGTACATGACTCGATGTTCTGGAAAATATTGAATTTGAGTTCAGCGGTACCAGCGGGTACATGACTCGATGATCTGGAATTTTGTGAAAGTGAGTTCAGCGGCACCAGCAGGTACATGACTTGATGATCTGGAATATGTGAAGGTGAGTTCAGCGGTACCAGCGGGTACATAACTCGATGATCTAGAAAATGTCGTTTAGACATAATATTTCTTCAGGAACTTGTCATTGACGGGCAACATGAGCAAGTCTCCATTTTGTTTTGCGAGGCGGTAAGCACCGTTGGAGAATACAGCCTCAATGATGAACGAACCTTCCCATTTTGGCTGGAATTTGTCGCCGGTTTTGTGAGTCATGACCATCGGCCTCCAAACTGCCAGAACGAGATCGCCCACTTGGAATGTTCTGATTTTAACCTTCTTGTTGAAGGCTCCAGAGATGCGTGCTTGGTATAGCTCGATTCGTTGCTGAGCCAAGAGGTGCTTTTCATCTAAGGCCTCCAACTCTTGCAACCGACGACGGTAGTTATCGTCCGTCGTCAATTGGTAAGTAAGGGCAACGCGGAGTGAGGGTAGTTGAGTCTCCAACAGGAGGACTGCCTCACTCCCATACACCAGGGAAAATAGCTTATTCCCAGTGGCTGTTCGGACTATATTACGGTACGCCCATAAGCATTCACCAAGCTTCTCGTTCCAGTCGTGTTTGTTGGAAGAGATAAACTTCTTGAGAAGTTTGATGATTATTTTGTTGAATGCCTCTGCCAACCCGTTTGCTGCCGGATTGTATGGTATCGAAGCAATATTCTGGATGCGATGCTTGTCGCAGAACCAATAGAAGGCGTGGCTTGCAAACTGCGGACCATTATCGTGGATGATCCTTCGGGGCAGTCCAAAGCGATAGATGACGTAACGCTTGAGGAAGTTGATCACGTTTGACGTCTTTACTTCTGCAAGTGGGACAGCTTCTGTCCATTTGAAGAAATAATCTGTAATGGCCAGTATGAAACGATGTCCTCGGGAAGAAGGTAGAGCGATTGGACTGATGATATCCATTTCCTATGCTTCAAATGGCCAGGACGCCACTGTCGGATGTAGAAATTCGGATGGCTGGTGGATGAAGTCCGCGTGGACTTGGCAGGCTTTGCATTTTCTTGCATAGTCTATCGTATCTGCTACCATCGTGGGCCAGTAGTCGCCCATTCGACGAAGACGGTCTTACAATTTAGGGCCAGGCTGATGGGCCTCGCAGACACCGTTATGAGCTTCGCGTACGACTTCTGTGGATTCTGCATTTGACAGACACCGAGGCAATAACCCGTCGTAGGATCGTCGATACAGCATTTTCGTCTCTGTATCGTAGAAGAATCTAAAAGAACGCCTTCTGATGGAGGTAGCTTCCTTTGGGTTCTCAGGCAGGATGTCGTAGACTACGAAGTCAATGAATGGTTGTCTACAGTCAGGCGCTTCGTCGATCATTTGGGCAGAATAACTCGCCATGACTTAAACGTTGTTCTTGGGACAGACCAGTTCGTGGCCTATCACGTCAACCGAATGATGAGTATGGTTCGGCACTGCTAGGGAAGCGGCAAGGCCTGCTAGGGCATCGGCTTCGATGTTCTGGAGTCTGGGAATATGTTCGATAAAGAATCCCTCAAATGACAAAATAATGTTGATCGCTATTTGGTGATAGGGGATCATGTCTTCGTGGCGGACTTCGTACGAACCCCGGATCTGATTAACGATTAACTACGAATCGTCGTATGCTTCAAGATATTCTGCCCCCAACTCTCTTGCATGTTGGAGGCCAATGACCAAAGCGTTGTACTCGGCCACATTGTTAGAGCAAGGTTCCGTGAGGGAGTAAGCACGATTGATCACCAGTCCGAAAGGAGAAATCAATACCACCCTGACTCCAACGACGATGTTGCCCTTGGGTCCAGTTCTTGAAGCACCGTCGAAGAACATCCGCCATATATCATCGTGGGAGGCCACATGTGAGTCGACGACCTCATCTGGGACTCCTTCATATATTTTGGACGACTCCGAGCCTGGGTGGGCTGCTAAAAAGTCTGCAAGAGCTTGACCTTTAACATCCTTTTACGGGACGAAGACCATATGATAAGGAGACAGCAATATTGCCCATGTGGCGAGGTGGAAGCTGAGTGCCCCTGGTTTAGTCATCAGGACCCTGAGAGGGTTGACTCTTGAGATCACATGTATGGTTTGTCCTGTGACAAAGTGCCGCATCTTTTGAATGGCGAACACCAGGGCGAGGTATTCCTTCTCCACGGTGGTGTATCGATGCTCTGGCCCAATCATCATTCGGCTGAGGTAATATATCGCTTATTTATGGCCCGCGTCGTTGTTTTATGCCAGCAGAGCGTCGAGGGAATGCTCTATTGCTCGTACATATAGCAAGAACGGTTTCCCAGCAACAGGGGCCACCAGGACTGGAGGGTTCGACAAATATTGCTTGATGCTGTCGAAGGCACGTTGGCATTCTTCATCCCATACGAACGAGACGCTTTTCTTCATGAGATGGGTAAATGGCCGACATCGCCCGGAGAGGTTAGAAATGAATCTCCTGATGTAAGCTAGCCTCCCTTGGAGGCCTCTGAGTTCGCGAAGATTTCTTGGGGAACCCATCTCCATAATTGCCTTCGTCTTCTCTGGATCGACATGAATTTCCTAGGCTATAAAACCCAGAAATTTTCTGTTGGATACGCCCAAGAAGGATTTTGTGGGATTCTTCTTCAGGTTGTGTGCTCGCATTAGGTCGAATACCGTCCTCAGATCCTGCCGATGGTCTTCCTTATAGCGACTCTTGACGGCGATGTCATCAACATAGCACTCTACAGTCTTGTGTAAGTGGTCTCTGAAGATGATACTCCTGGCTCTTTGATATGTGGCGCCCGTATTCTTTAAGCCGAACGACATGACTGTGTAGCAGTATGTGCCGATTGGTGTTCTGAATGATGTATGCTTTTCATCGTCAGGAGACATCTTGATTTGGTTGTACCTCAAGAAGCCATCCATGAATGACATACGTTCGAAGCCGTATGTGTTGTCGATCATGATGTCTGTAATAGGGAGGGGGAACTCATCTTTGGGACATGCCTCGTTCAGATTGCGGAAGTCGATGCAGATTCGAATCTTCCCATTCTTCTTGAGGACCGGTACTATGTTGGCGACCCAGTCAGGATGTTGTTCCTCACGAATGAAGCCGCTGGCGATCAATTTGTTGACTTTAGCTTCGATCGCATCCATGATGCCCGGGCGGAAGCGTCGATGTTGTTGTTTGACCGGCTTTGCATCTGGCCGAATATTGAGCTTGTGAAGGGCAACTTCGGGGTTTAGTCCTGGCATGTCTTCGTAACTCCAGGCGAACACATCAATATATTCTTTGACAAGTTCCAATAGTGATTCTCGCTCTTCGCTTGTCAGGCTTTTACTGACGAAGATTGGTTTTGGAGAAGATTCGCTGCGAGGTCGACCTGTATAACCTCATCTTCGGTAGAAGGTTCTCTTTGTTCGAACCGTTTTTCCCATTGTGCATCCAGCTGTTGGGCCCACGACTCTAACTCGAGGATTTCAGGCATGTCATCATCTTCTTCATAATCGTCGACGAATGCCATGTTGACTGACATGACTTGTCTGAATACGTCTCCGATGATGGTATCCGAATCAGAAGTTGGTGACCCGGTTGAATGTGCCTGCCAGTCGCATTCGTCATCTGAACTTTCGGGAGTCGTTGTGGGCGTGACATACCCTAATCCATATTGGGTCTTACTGTAGTAGTCCCGTGGTTTGCCAACCGGGACTGGTGGCTTGAAAGGTAATCGTCGACCGGTGCCGTAGTTCAAGCCTGGCATATTCTCCAGATCATATCCTTGTTTTTGTATGAGGTATTTGGATTGGGAACTATAAAGATACAGAGGCAATCTTCCGGTATCTGATTCAGGATCGACTTTCTCTATGGTGAAGGGCTGTGGATCATCCTTCCGGTCGAAGATAATTGGATGGACCCCTCCTTCGACTATGCGGTAAGCGTCTTCTACTTGAGTAAGTTGGTTTGCAGTGTAAACATTTATCTTCTGTGTGTGTAAGTGAGTGCCTATACCGTGTTCCATAGCATACATTGTACAAAGCTTATTAAGCTCGAGGTAGTTCAAAGATAGCCCTTTATTGATGAAGGAAGGTATCTTTTCTAGCGGAATTATATCATCCGCGGAGGGAACATCAGTATGGACAGCCACATACTTGGCTAGTTTCGGTTCTTCTTCGATCACCCTCTGTATAAATAAAGACTGAGAGGATAACCTGGGCAGCTTGATCATCAAAGGTTCTATTGGTGGAGCCGAACGTGGAGTAGTTGGCAAACTAGTGACCCCCAGCTTAGTACTCGATGCTGGACAGGGAGTAGTTAGTTCGCTAGCGGCCCCAGACTTTGCATCAGGGTGACGATTATTCTTGGGAAGACGTCTCGTCATTGGCCTGTCAGAGGGGTTGAGCTTTCCTGCTTATGGTTGGCTGACTCTCGGTAGCCTGATTGTCAGTGGCTCTGTTGTGGGTCTCGGTGCTTGGTCGGACCTTGGCAGCCAGATTATCATTTGCCCTTCTTGTGCCGATAGGCTGATCGCATCCTTACGTAGAGCGGCCGTAAGGGTTGTAAATTTGCCAGGTTTACGAGCTTGAAGGTGGATCGTCAGAGGTTCTTCTGATCCTGAGGCCGTCTCAGTTCGAGCCTGTACATCTTCATCCAGGTGCCTCTTCGACTTATCGTATAAACAGGAATCCGAGTAGTAGAATTCAACTCCTTTGATGGGATCGATGTCGGTAAATTCCGTCCTCACAAAGCCGTGTTTGTTGACATATTTGAAGCACTGGTGCAGCGTGGAAGGTACGATCATATAATCGTGTATCCAAGGGTGCCCCAAGAGGATATTGTAAGAAGTGGCCGTATCTATGACGTAACAGGTCACTTCTGACTGGAGATCGCCAATTTGGCACTTCAAGCAAATCTTCCCAATTGGGTAGCTCCTGCCCGAATTGAAACTGCTGATGGCGGTGCTTGTTGGCGTCAGACGATGCATAGGAATACGGAGATGATGTAGCAGACCCTTCGGAATGATGCTTATGGAAGAGCCAGGATCAATATGCATCCGGTCCACCTTTACGTCCCTGATGTATCCCGTGTAGTATAACGGACGATCGTGCAGATTGGTTTTGATGAGCATATCCTGCGAAGTGAAGACAATGTTGGGCATCGTCCCTGTGCAAGCGCTATCTTAGAGATTTGCAGGCGGACTCTCTCCTGTGAGGTTGACTTGAGACAAATAGGCGTCGGCATTCTGGAGTGCATCGCTCAAAGCCGTACGAATATCCTTTGAGAGTCTCAGAAGCTCGTATAATAACAATTTGGCTGGTGTATTGGCCAATTACGCCAAGATGTCGAAGTTGTAGGGCCTCTCCAGCCCCTAAGGTGCATCATTTCGGAGAGATTTGTCAAAGCGAGTCTCCTTCGGCCTAGGCTTGTCGATCGTCGGAGGCTGAGACGGTCCCGGAGTATCAGCAGTAGCTGGCTGATGATCTTCAGTCGTGTTATCAGCCACAGGTTGGGATTGTGCCCCGGACCGGGTAACGACAGCCATGACTTCTTCGATATCTGTCGAGATTGTGCGACAGGATTTGACCTTTCCACTCTTCTTCTTACGAATAGAAGGTGGTATGGACTGAGTTACCTCGAGTACTAGATCCAGATGGACCCACATGATCTCCCTCCGTGATGTGGTAAGGGGCACTACACCAACAGCCTGATCCCGAGGAGGTAGAAGATTAGCAATCTCTATCGTCGCCAGAGGGATGGGTACTACGCCGTCTTGAGTCTCCGTTGGAGGGAAGCTGCTGAACTGTACGGACACCATATTGGCTGCCACGGTTAACTCCTCGAAATCGATGGCCAGAGCGTTCGAATCGATGAGGTTTTGGATGTATCATTTTAGTTGGTAGCAGTCGTGTGTAGCATGGTGTACGTAGCGGTAGAAATGGCAGTACTTTAGGTTCTCCATTTCTGCCGACCAAGGTTTCTGTCTTGGTGGAGGAAGCTAAATTCTGTCTCCTTGTATGAGCATGTCCAGGATGGGCGTGACGTAGCTGTCTTAGAAGGAGTCGGTCATTTGCGGCCACTGTTTGTCTGTCGGTCTTGACTCAGGTTTCTGGGCTGTATCGGCCACCATCGCCTGTTTGTCCCTGTTGTCCCGATTGTTGAAGGGGCTACCCCCATTGTCGTTGTTGGTATTAGGATGCTTGCCCTTGTTATCTCCCTCCGAGATGTGCAATCCTAGTTGGCGAGCCTTCTTCAATCGTTCTTTGGTGCTAGTGGCACTGATGATAAACGTCTTCCAATCCTTAAATTGACTTTCGCCCATCCAGAGACTGGTTGTTGGGAGTAATCTCTTTTGACAAATTTTAATCAAGGAGAAATTCGGATTACCAGATGGTAACTTCATTGCGGTTTGGGGAAACCGCTCAATATAGTTCTTTGTCAGCTCCTTCTCCTCTTGGATGACGTCCATAAGAGTGGACATTGCAACGTCCTGCCCTACTTTGTAGAATCTTTCTAAGAACATGCGCTTGAAGCTGGCGAAGGAGTGGATGCAGTTGTCTGGCAGGTTACGATACCAGTCGAAGGCAACCCCTTCCAATAACCCAATGAATAATCGTATGAGGATGGCATCGTCATGAGGCAGATGGTCGGTGGTGACCTCGAAGTAAGTGATGTACCGACTTGCTGAGGTCTTGCCATCATAGGGTTTGATGTTGAACGGCTTATATCTTGGTGGGAAGGGGACATCCCTCCATGCAGCGGGGTATGGTTGCCGTATTCTGAGGTCTTGAGAGTTTTCTCGAGCATAAAACATGGCTCGGAGCTCCTGGATCTCTCTTCTTGCTTCCCTGGCATCATCTGCAGCGGTGGGAGCCGTCATTTCAGGAGGATTATTGCCCGGGTTCGGTGTCGTTGAGTTCGAGTCCGCATTGACCGCGGGACTTGCGCTTGTTTGGCCAGGCGTCCCTCCTTGCAGAGTTGGAAGAGCCTCTTTGATTTCGTCTACAGACTTGACCAAGGCATACAGTATGGCCTCTAGAGTGTCGATGCGTTGGTGATCACTGGAACCACCTTGATTGCTGTCCGTCATGAACACCGTCCTTACATGAGGAGAGATGGAAGGAACGGTAGAGGACGTGCCCTCTGAGTCATACTGTAATGCCTGTGGTTCGTATTACGTATTCTTAGAATACGTGTACGTATTTTATTCTTGTATTGCATGATTCCTTGTTTAGTTTTCTTCTTGGCTTGGCTTGGTTTACTCTCGGGTTGGGTTGTCTTGGTTCGGCCGGCCCAATGCTTGGTTCATCATGGGCCAAGGGTGGAACACCTTAGCCTATACTTCTCCTTTATTTCCACCACAACCCCCCTCTTTATTATCCCCACCAACCTTCTTTCTCCTCCATAATTCTCATTTACTTCTCCTTCCCCCACCATTACTCTTCCCCACCAACCAAGAACACCATAGGCAAGTGCAACTTGCTTCCACAAGAGAACTCCTTTTGATGGTTTCATTAGCTTCTCCTCATGATTCTAAACCACATTAGAACTTGTCATTTTCTATTTTGAGGCTTTAATTCTTGTAGATCTAGAGTCTTGCTATTTTCGGATTTTTGGTATTTTGATCTATTAAACTTGCTTGTTTTCAAGTTTTGATGGCTCCATGTTGTAGAGAATTTCATTCTACCCAATTTTGACCTTTGGAAAGTTGGATTCGGACTTGTTTTGACCAAGATATGGACAATTGAAGCTTAGATTCAACTTTAGAGTTCTTGCTGTTCTTGCCATTTGGAGAAGACAGTGAACAGTGAGCTAGCTTTTTAGCTTACGCCACTGACTTGGGTACGCAGCTCTTTAGCGAGCGTACGCTGACTTAGGTACGCTGCTCTTTAGCGAGCGTACGCTGACTTGGGTACGCTGCTCTTTAGCGAGCGTACGCTGACTTAGGTACGCTGCTCTTTAGCGAGCGTACGCTGACTTGGGTGCGCTGCTCTTTAGCGTGCGTATGCTAGCCTTGATACGCTGCCTGTTGGCAACGTGTCTTTTGCGTACGCTAGCGTGAGCGTGCCCTAGACCCTTTCGTACGCTAGCTCAAGCGTACGCAGTCTTGTGCATACGCTAGCTTGAGCGTACGCTGACCTGTAGCTTGAGCGTGCCCTGGTATACGCTGACCCTTGCGTACGCTTCCTATTGGAAGTGTATGGACCCTTTGGTACGCTAGCTCGAGCGTACGCAGACCTGATGCGTACGCTAGCTTGAGCGTACGCGTGCCTTGGTACGCTAGCTTAAGCGAGCAAGGTGTACACTGGCCTCAAGCGTACGCATGACTCGAGCGTACGCTGGCCTGAGCATAGTTTGACCTGAGCGTATGGTCTTTGGCTGACTTGGTCTTATGTCAGCGTGTCAGATTTGATTTTATTTTCCTTAGGCTTGGCTCTTCTATAGCCCTGTATATTGATATTTTATTAGATATTTTACGTCCATTTTATATCCTTATGCCTTTTGTCCTGAACTTGATAATCACGAATTTACTTGATATGTTTGGAATTGATAATTAAGTATACCACGGTAGTGACCCGTAGTGGTGCACTCCTGACATGAGTAACCTGGCATGACCTGATAGTGGCCCGTCGTGGCCCACTCCTGACAAGTACACTTGACCTGATGACCTGACATGATTATCTCGAATAGCTGTTGCGACGGCTACCTGACCTGTATAATAACCTGGACACCGTGGGCGATTGTGCTTGTATAAATAATCCAGTCTTGTCTTGCATCATGTCTAGGAGGGGACTCCTTAGTACCACGGTCAGGAGTACCAATTGAAATAAACTAAGGACTAACAACTAGATTAATACATTAGTCATGAAGAGATTTCCCAGCTACAGGCAATCCCGTTACCTGGGCACGCCTTGGGATTTGTAGCCTGCCGTCGAGTAGGGCACATTTCCAGCACACTGTCATGTGTTGCACCCTTCAAGCTACCTAAGGGTACATTCATTTCCTGGATGATGTACCCACCTGAATTCAACTCTAATCTTTTAACCCGGGGAACCTGGATGGTCCGCAGGGCTTGTGGCTGTGGAACAATCTCACTGCATTTTGTTAGTGATTAGGCTTGTGACAACCCTAGCTAGTTAAAGTATCAAGCCGTAATTCTTGCTTGGCCGTGAAGTGATTGGATGGAGTCTAACCAGTCTAGTCTTGCCCTGATCCTGTTCCAGATTATTGAATGACCAGAATGCTTGTATTTATTTTACCGATAAATGGTGAGAATTCCAAGCTCTGTTCAGACGAAGGATTACAACTCCGGTCCTTGTTTGGTTTACGGGTTGTTACCTGGTTATCTGAATAGTTCCATAGTTATCTCGTCGTATATCATCCTGGTGTATTTTCTTTATTTCCAGTTCTTACTTTTATTTATTTCTTGTGCTGATTGCTGGTTTTAGTTCTTAAGTGAAGCCTCCTTTGTAGTACTTTCTCTTTCTGGGGTCTGACCCAGTTGGTTTTATGTGGCCAGATTTCGGAGCGGCTCCAGAGGATCTACCGACCTTCCAGCCAGATGGTGGCCACTGGACGGAACCCTGGCAACGAGTGGGTTATTTTTCGCTCTCCCACTCTATTGTAAAAATATTCTTTTGGGGCGTTTAGCCGACGAGCACCTGTTTAGCTTGATTGCACTTTACTTACTGTCTGCCTACGGGCTGTAACATGATTAACAGATCCTAGGGTTGATCATGTATGACTAAAACTCTTGCTAGTCCTGACATTTTGTATGACTAGCTTCATGATCAGCTGAATATATAATATTTGGGACGCCTTATTATTGTATGTTTAATGATCATACATCTTGTAACTTTTACTTACTTGCTTGTGATTGAGACAATAGGCTTGTTCATGACCTTAAGAGACTGCTGGCTTGTAGTTAAACCCTCATGTATCTAGATAGCCGTGACCGTATAGCGCGATGGATTCCATTTCATATACGTAGCTGGCTATGTCTGCCCCCGCTCTCCAGTATTCTGGTTCTGGGGCGTGACATGGTTTAAGTGGTGGCCCATGCAGGTCTTGTAAATCAAGATATGTGAGGGTTTACCGAATAGATGTCTCAATCATTATTCGTCCTTGATCTCTGCTCGTATCTTCTGAATCCCTGGATTCTTGTCCTGACCATATGCTTGTATCGTTGATCTGTCCTGGTCCTTCCTTATTGTTCCCTATGTCGTCTTCTTCAGCGGTATTTTTTGTGGACCTGCCGACCAGCAAGGCACAGCACCTACCGCGGACCAGCAGCAACCTGGAGATCAAGCCCAGCATTCCGGAGTAGCCTCCAGAGTCGTGCCCTCTGGCGGAGAGCCACCAGTCCAGCCAGTTCAACCTGTAGAACATGATGACGGTACTTTGGTAGGACTCGTCAGGAGCTTGATAGCTTCTCAAGATCGTCGTGGAGATGCCTTGGAATAGGCAGTGACGGATGTTTTGACCCGGGGTGGTCATCAGGGTAATAGCGCAGCCAACAGCTTCAAGCGCTTGAACCCTCCATTCTTCGACGGTAGTGAAGATGCTATCGCAACAGATGCATGGCTTCAGGACACAGAGGTGGTTCTAGAAGCAGCTAAGACTCCAGAGAACGAGAAGGTGGCCGTTGTGCGCCTGCGGTTGTTAGATCTTGCCCGCAGCTGGTGGGCAGCGCAGGCCGTTGGGTTAGCAGCACCCATTGCTTGGGCAGTATTCAGAGAGAGATTCCAGATCAAGTATTTCGATGTCGTGGCTCGGTATGATCTGCAGACGAGATTTACCAATCTGAAGCAAGGAGGCAGGACGGTCGACGGATATGTGGCCGAGTTTTCCAGACTCAGTCGGTTTGCTCCCACCTTGGTGGCAACCGAGTATGATAGAGCCCAGCGGTTCCAGCAGGGACTTCACCTGGAGATATTGTTGGCAGTTGAGCATTTTGAGCATCAAACTTTTGACACAGTCTTGATAGCAGCTAGGAGGCATGAGTATACCTCCCAGAGGATTGTGGATAGAGCCGAAGGTCGGAAGAGATCTCACGGCCAGATGAATCAGTCTTCAGCACCGGCCCCGGCAGCCACGGCCTTGACTATTGGAGCTCCGAGGCGAGCGGCCTCAGTGACGTCGGTTCAGCATTCAACTTCGACGTACCCTCAGCAGCAGTAGAAGCAGAAGCAGTCTTCCGCAGTGGGATGTTCTCATTGTGGGAAGCCAGGCCATGTGATGGTAGAGTGTCGTAGGGCACAGGGATTGTGTCTGGCTTGTGGAGCACCAGACCATAGGGTTGGATCCTGCCCGAATAGGGGTGGTTCATCATCATCCAACCTTTCTAGTTCTTCGCTGAGAGGACCAGCTCCGGTCCAGCAGCAGCCGTATCCATTGCCGAGGCCCTTGCCGTCTCAGTCCCAGGCGTTTCAGCAGCAGAGCCCTCAGCAGTATGCGCAAGCCCAGGCCTTGAGTCAGAATAGGCAGCGAGGATTTCAGCAGAGGGGACCAGCACCCCGAGGGCATGGTCAGGCTATGGTGATGACCGTGGAGGAAGGATTGGCACCAGGGGAGGTAGTGGCAGGTACTATTCTCGTCAACTCCTTTCCAGCTTCAGCTTTATTTGATTCTGGTGCATCGCATTCATTTATGTCTGCACGATTTGCGACACGGGTAGGATTGGAGCCCGAGTCATTATCAGTAAGGCTTAATATACTTACTGGTAACGGACTTATGGGAGTAGATAGAGTATTTTCCTCGTGTCGGATCGTAGTTAGCGGTAGAGAATTCCCCGCTAGGTTGATAGAGTTCCCGATGGCCGATTATGATGTGGTCCTAGGGATGGATTGGTTGAGGAACCAGTATGCTAGGATAGACTGCCACATTGGAAGGGATGTTTTTAGCATTCCAGGCGAGCCGGAGTTTTTTTTCTCCCGAGGCGAAGTTGAGTCATCTCCTCCAGTATTGCAGATGGCAGTAGCAGCAGTTCATTTGCCCAGGATAGTCGAGGAGTTCCCAGATATTTTCCCAGAAGAACTTCCAGGTATGCCTTCAGAGCGGAAGATCGAGTTCACTATAGACTTGATTCCCGGGACAGCCCCAGTGTCAGAGAGAGTCTACAGGATGGCGCCGTCAGAGTTGGAGATATTGTACAAGATGATTGAAGAACTCAGAACCAAGGGATTCATTCGTGCAAGTGGATCGCCTTGGGGAGCCCCGATGCTTCTTGTGAAAAAGAAGGATGGTACGTCTAGGTTATGTGTTGATTATCGTACCTTGAACTCAGTGACAATCAAGAACAGATACCCTCATCCGAGGATAGATGACTTGTTTGATCAACTCAAGGGGGCTTCAGTATTCTCGAAAATTGATTTGCGCTCAGGATATCACCAGATCAGAGTCAGAGAGCAGGACATCCCGAAGACAGCTTTTAGATCGAGATATGGGCATTGGGAATTTCTTGATATGCCTTTTGGAGCAACCAATGTGCCGACAGTATTCATGGACCTCATGAATCGCATCTTCATGCCTTACTTGGATCAGTTTGTGATTATGTTCTTGGTTGACATTCTGGTCTACAGCAAGAGTGAGGCGGAGCATGAGCAGCATCTCCGTATAGTTCTTCAGATCCTCAGAGAGCACCAGTTATATGCCAAGTTTAGTAAATGCGAGTTCTGGCTCGATCGCATTTCGTACTTGGATCATATCATCACTCGAGGAGGAGTAGAAGTGGATTCCCAGAAGATTGTGGCTATTGAGTCATGGCCAGTGTCCAGCACAGTTGTAGAGGTTCGCAGTTTTCTTGGATTGGCCGGCTACTACCGACGGTTTATTTCAGATTTTGCTCGAATGTCAGCGCCATTGACGCAGTTGATCCGCAAGGATGCGCAGTTTGCTTGGACAGCAGAGTGTCAGAGTTCTTTTGAGCAGTTGAAGCGAGGCCTGATAACAGCTCCTATTCTCACACTTCCAGATGGGACCGGAGGATTCTCAGTGTACTGTGATGCTTCAGGCAGAGGTTTAGGATGTGTTCTGATGCAGCATGGGAAGGTAATAGCTTATGCGTCACGACAACTTCGTGATCATGAAAGGAATTACCCAACCCATGACTTGGAGCTGGTAGCAGTGGTATTTGCACTTAAGTTGTGGAGGCACTACTTGTATGGAGACAGAGTGGAGATTTTCACCGACCACAAGAGCCTGAAGTATGTTTTCACCCAGAAGGATCTTAACATGCGTCAGAGAAGGTGGCTGGAGCTTCTTATGGATTATGATGTCAACCTGCAGTATCATCCTGGGAAGGCCAATATTGTTGCTGATGCATTGAGCAGGAGGGCCAGAGCTTATTTTCTAACAGCGCAACCAGAGCTGTTAGCAGATCTTCAAAAGATGGGTATTGAAGTTGTTCTCCCTTCCAGTGTGGCCTTGATGGCCAGTATGCAAGTTCAGTCTACTATAGTCGAGAGGATCCGGATGGCGCAGTCGGCAGATTCCAAGCTTCAGCGACGCAGAACAGAGTGTAAGGCAGGATGAAGACCAGAGTTATCCATTTATGAGGATGGTACACTTCGACATGGTAAGCGTCTTTGTGTACCCAGCGGAGATATCCGGCAGGAGATCATGTCAGAAGCTCACAGTTCGCAGTATTCCATCCATCCCGGCAGTACGAAGATGTACCGTGATATCCGGCAGCATTTTTGGTGGAATGGCATGAAGCGGGAGATAGCTCGGTTTGTCTCTCGGTGTTTGGTTTGCCAACAAGTTAAAGCCGAACATCAGAGACCGGCTGGACTTCTTCAGCCCTTACCGATTCCAGAATAGAAGTGGGAGCATGTGACCATGGAATTTGTGACTGGACTACCTAGATCCCCAGCTGATAGAGATGCTATCTGGGTTATAGTTGATCGGCTCACGAGAGTGGCTCACTTTCTTCCATTCAGAGTTGGTCAGTCGACGGCTCAGTTAGCAGAGATGTACCTCAGGCAGATTGTTCGGTTGTACGGAGTGCCAGTCAGTATCACCTCGGACCGAGATTCAAGATTTACGTCGCACTTTTGGCGTAGCTTGTAAGAGAGTTTGGGAACTCATCTCCAGTTCAGTTCAGCATATCACCCGCAGACAGATGGCCAGTCGGAGCGCACGATCCAGACTCTTGAAGACATGTTATGGTCTTGCACACTTGACTTCGGTGGTACATAGGAAGATCACTTGCACGTGGTAGAATTCTCGTACAATAACAGTTTCCAAGCCAGTATCTAGATGGCACCGTTCGAGGCACTGTATGGTAGGAAGTGCAGATCCCCGCTAGCCTGGGATAATGTTGGAGAGAGACAGATGCTCGGTCCAGAAATGATTGCCCAGACAGTTGAAGTGGTTAGGCGAGTCAGAGATCATCTTCGAGTTGCCCAAGATCGCCAGCGCCATTGGGCCGATTCTCATCGACGCCCTCTCAAGTTTTCGGTCGGCGATCATGTATTCCTGAGGATTTTGCCTAACCGTGGCATCATTCATTTCGGCGTACGGGACAAGCTTAGTCCTAGATATATAGGACCGTTTGACATTCTGGAGCAAGTAGGAGATATATCCTATCGTCTCGCTCTTCCGCCGTCGCTAAGCGAGGTGCATGACGTGTTCCATGTGTCCCAATTACGATGGTATATCCCGGACCCGAGCCACATCCTGGATCATTCGGAATTGGTTGTTGGTACCAACCTTTCGTATGAGGAGAGGCCCGTGTCTATATTGGATCGGAGAGAGAAGATCCTCAAGAACAAGACTATCAAGTTAGTCCGAGTTGCCTGGGGTCATCACTCTTTGGGGTAGTCAACGTGGGAGCGTGAGGATGATATCCGATCACGATATCCCGACTTGTTTGACTTGTGAGGTATAATGTCTTTCTTATGTCTCATGCCTTCGATTCCTTGCTTGAATGAGTGATTGTCTGCCAAGTTATAGCTTACATGTGATTAATTTAGCTTGTCATTGCTCCTCTAGCCTCTTGATTAAATTCCGAGGACGGAATCCTTTTAAGGTAGGTAGAGTTGTAATGCATGTGGTTCGTATTACGTATTCTTGGAATACGTGTACATATTTTATTCTTGTATTGCATGATTTCTTGTTTAGTTTTCTTCTTGGCTTGGCTTGGTTTACTCTCGGGTTGGGTTGGCTTGGTTCGGCCGGCCCAATGCTTGGTTCATCATGGGCCAAGGGTGGAACACCTTAGCCTATGCTTCTCCTTCATTTCCACCACAACCCCCCTCTTTATTATCCCCACCAACCTTCTCTCTCCTCCATAATTCTCATTTACTTCTCCTTCCCCCACCATTACTCTTCCCCACCAACCAAGAACACCATAGGCAAGTACAACTTGCTTCCAAAAGAGAACTCCTTTTGATGGTTTCATTAGCTTCTCCTCATGATTCTAAACCACATTAGAACTTGTCATTTTCCATTTTGAGACTTTAATTCTTGTAGATCTAGAGTCTTGATATTTTCGGATTTTTGGTGTTTTGATCTATCAAACTTGCTTGTTTTCAAGTTTTGATGGTTCCATGTTGTAGAGAATTTCATTCTACCCAATTTTGACCTTTGGAAAGTTGGATTCGGACTTGTTTTGACCAAGATATGGACAATTGAAGCTTAGATTCAACTTTAGAGTTCTTGCTGTTCTTACCATTTGGAGAAGACAGTGAACAGTGAGCTAGCTTTTTAGCTTATGCCACTGACTTAGGTACGCTGCTCTTTAGCGAGCGTACGCTGACTTGGGTACGCTGCTCTTTAGCGAGCGTACGCTGACTTGGGTACGCTGCTCTTTAGCGAGCGTACGCTCACTTGGGTGCGCTGCTCTTTAGCGTGCGTACGCAAGCCTTGATACGCTGCCTGTTGGCAGCGTGTCTTTTGCGTACGCTAGCGTGAGCGTGCCCTAGACCCTTTCGTACGCTAGCTCAAGCGTACGCAGTCTTGAGCGTACGCTAGCTTGAGCGTACGCTGACCTGTAGCTTGAGCGTGTCCTGGTGTACGCTGACCCTTGCGTACGCTTCCCATCGGAAGTGTATGGACCCTTTGGTACGCTAGCTCGAGCGTACGCAGACCTGATACGTACGCCAGCTTGAGCGTACGCGTGCCTTGGTACGCTAGCTTAAGCGAGCAAGGTGTACGCTGGCCTCAAGCGTACGCATGACTCGAGCGTACGCTGGCCTGAGCATAGTTTGACCTGAGCGTATGGTCTTTGGCTGACTTGGCCTTATGTCAGCGTGTCAGATTTGGTTTTATTTTCCTTAGGCTTGGCTCTTCTATAGCCCTGTATATTGATATTTTATTAGATATTTTACGTCCATTTTATATCCTTATGCCTTTTGTCCTGAACTTGATAATCACGAATTTACTTGATATGTTTGGAATTGATAATTAAGCATACCACGGTAGTGACCCGTAGTGGTGCACTCCTGACATGAGTAACCTGGCATGACCTGATAGTAGCCCGTCGTGGCGCACTCCTGACAAGTATACTTGACCTGATGACCTGACATGATTATCTCGAATAGCTGTTGCGACGGCTACCTGACATGACATGACCTGTATAATAACCTGGACACCGTGGGCGATTGTGCTTGTATAAATAATCCAGTCTTGTCTTGCATCATGTCTAGGAGGGGACTCCTTAGTACCATGGTCAGGAGTACCAATTGAAATAAACTAAGGACTAACAACTAGATTAATACATTAGTCATGAAGAGATTTCCCAGCTACAGGCAATCCCGTTACCTGGGCACGCCTTAGGATTTGTAGCCTGCCGTCGAGTAGGGCATATTTCCAGCACACTGTCATGTGTTGCACCCTTCAAGCTACCTAAGGGTACATTCGTTTCCTGGACGATGTACCCACCTGAATTCAACTCTAATCTTTTAACCCGGGGAACCTGGATGGTCTGCAGGGCTTGTGGCTGTGGAACAATCTCACTGCATTTTGTTAGTGATTAGGCTTGTGACAACTCTAGCTAGTTAAAGTATCAAGCCGTAATTCTTGCTTGGCCGTGAAGTGATTGGATGGAGTCTAACCAGTCTAGTCTTGCCCTGATCCTGTTCCAGATTATTGAATGACCAGAATGCTGGTATTTATTTTACCGATAAATGGTGAGAATTCCAAGCTCTGTTCAGACGAAGGGTTACAACCCCGGTCCTTGTTTAGTTTACGGGTTGTAACCTGGTTATCTGAATAGTTCCATGGTTATCTCGTCGTATATCATCCTGGTGTATTTTCCTTATTTCCAGTTCTTACTTTTATTTATATCTTGTGCTGATTGCTGGTTTTAGTTCTTAAGTGAAGCCTCCTTTGTGGCACTTGCTCTTTCTGGGGTCTGACCCAGCTGGTTTTGTGTGGCCAGATTTCGGAGCGGCTCCAGAGGATCTACCGACCTTCCAGCCAGATGGTGGCCACTAGACGGAACCCTGGCAACGAGTGGGTTATTTTTGGCTCTCCCACTCTATTGTAAAAATATTCTTTTGGGGCATTTAGCCGACGAGCACCTGTTTAGCTTGATTGCACTTTACTTACTGTCGGCCTACGGGCTGTAACATGATTAACAGATCCTAGGGTTGATCATGTATGACTAAAACTCTTGCTAGTCCTGACATTTTGTACGACTAGCTTCATGATCAGCTGAATATGTAATATTTGGGACGCCTTATTATTGTATGTTTAATGATCATACATCTTGTAACTTTTACTTACTTGCTTGTGATTGAGACAATAGGCTTGTTCATGACCTTAAGAGACTGCTGGCTTGTAGTTAAACCCTCATGTATCTAGACAGCCGTGACCGTATAGCGAGATGGATTCCATTTCATATACGTAGCTGGCTATGTCTGCCCCCGCTCTCCAGTATTCTGGTTCTGGGGCGTGACACATACCCCTGTATCGAGTAGTCATCGGGGTATGTGGGAATGTTCTCCTCTGGTTCGGACTCAGAAGGAATAGTACCCTCGGCTTCAGAGCTTGCTTCATCTTGAGAGTCGTGGACGTCCTCGGAGACGTCGGTATTTGCTATGTCTGACGGGAGTATCGCTTCCTCGGACTCGTCTCCTTGGAACATCGGATTATTGTGGATGTTCTGAGGAGTGCTACCCCCTGTTTCAGCGACCCCCAGTGGTGTGGATGATGAATCACCCACTGTGGCAGATTTTGTTTTCGAGAGGGTTTCCTGGAAAACTCCGGTGGAGGACAACCGTTTAGATGACAGCTTCTTAGTCACAGTGGTTGAAATCTTCGGGCTGGAAATATTTATCTTCTTTTTTCTCCCCTCGTCGGGGATTTTCTGAGTAGAGTTGTAGGAGACAACATGAGGCGCCTCGTCCTCTGAGCTTGGTCGTTTCAGTCTTTGGAAAATAGATTGTCGGTCTTCTCTTACTGTCGCGTTGTTGCAACAGCAGTTGACAATGATTTGAGTGTAGTGGCATCCACGGGAGGACTCTTTGCATGCCAGGGATTCTTCTCTTTTCTTGCGTTTGTGGAGGATAACCTCACGCAAGTCAGACGGGTCTGGAGCGACTATGTTTGCTCCCTAGGTTTTGGAAGACTTTTGGGAACCACTCCGTCCGTTTGCCGTCGGGGGCTGGACTCGAGTGGTTCTGTACAACTTTCCATCAGAGGCCTGCATAACAGTATGTGGAGCGCTCGGATGGTCAGAGGTTGGGACAGTCAACTGAGCTCGCCGAGCTCGTGCTGTCCTTGACTTCTTCATTTGAGCGCCCGAAGGCGTATAGTAGGAAGAGTCAGAGTGATGCTGCAGAGAGTCAGATATATTCTCTTAGGCATATGAGAGATCGGGACCATAAGAGAGGCGATCGAAGACTGAGCCTAAGCTGCGAGGAGCAGGCAGTATGCGGCTGGAGTCAGTGGTCTTCATGCGGCTGGCAGTTGTAGCCGCATAGGCTTTCTTCATACGGCTGGAGGTCTCGGCCGCACGAGTTTTCTCCATGCGGCTGGAAGATCTGGCCACATAGACATTCTTCATGCGGCTGGCAGTTTCAGCCGCATGAGCATCATACATACGGCTGGCAGTCTTGGCCGCATGAGTGTTCGGCTTCTTCTTGAAGCACGTAGAATCACTCTTTGTCCCTGCAAGTCCAGCATTATAGTGCTTTCCTCTGCCGGACTTGGGGACAACAGAGTCCTCTATGGCTTGAAGTGGGGCCACATGAGAATCGCCTTCGCCGTCTTGGGTAGCAGCGAGTACTCCGTCCAAGGCTTGTGGAGGAGCAAATGATTTTGGCCTCCACTCCCTGCGAGCCTTCTCCGTGCGGATTTGCTTCTGGACCGGGCCAGCGCTCCCGTCGGAGAGCAATTCTTCAAACGCCTGTTGGTGGAAGCGGACGACCATCTTCTGTTGCGTGGAGCCAAGTTTGGCTGCATCCGATTGCGTCACCAACTCCTCAGCCATGGAGAAGTTTGTCCCCAGCATAGTCGCCATCGTGTTAGCCATGAAATATAAAAGAGCCGAACAATTATCGGAGGACTGGACTTTTATTTCACGATACAAACTCGCTTGTACAAAGAAAGCCTAGGGACGAAAGCCTAGGTACAGTAATCTAAGTACAATTGTTTATTTTAGATTCTGGGGGGTGATAATTGAGGCTCGGGAAAGCGACGGCAGCTCTGCCTTACTCCTTGGATGATCGGGTGCAGCCTTGGCTCCGGAAAAGATCTGCTTGGCGTTGATGAAGAAATGCTCCCCTTTCGATCTCTGTATATTCTCTCTCTAGCTCTCTGGATCTCTGTGTATTTTTTTATAAAGAGAATCTCCTCCTTCGCAAGGGAATGGCACTTTTCTATTTATAAGAGTGGGGGGGCATCACTATGGTTTGAAATGATTGCCCTTTCTCAGAAGTCGGCGGCTAAGGATCACTGAATCTGGGCCGTTCATCTTGAATATAAGAGATTTGAGCAATTAATGTGATTGCATTAAATCTTTTGTGGGTAATTAATGATGATTGACATAAATCCTCCTGATTTGTCATGCCAATCTTGGATTTCCCGCCACGTGTCATTGATTTGCTCGATTGCAAATGATCTGATTTGATCCCAATATTTTATTGGGATTTGTTGAGGGATTTTGATCAATTTGATGCCATGTGTCCTACTATTATGCCACGTGTCTTAATCGCGAGCCACTGACAAAATCTGAGCCGCATGAGGATTGCTCCCCATTGAACCTCATAAGGCTGGCCACGTGTCAAGGCTGCTTGAGAGTGGCCCCTGAAAATTTGAACCGCATGGTGATGCTCGGAGCCGCATGAGCGTAGGCGACCGCATAATGGGTGGCTTCTCAGTGAGCCGCATGGAGATAGTCCTCGTGAACCGCATGAGGTAGCCTCTGCTTGAGCCGCATACGATAGCTTCGGCCTGAGCCGCATGGGGCAGCTTCGGTCTGAGCCGCATGGGGCAGCTTCGGCCTGAGCCGCATGGGGTGGTCTCTGCCTGAGCCGCATGCAACTGTCCACGTGTCAAGACCGCATGAAGGTTTCTAGATTTTGGAAGATTGTGTCAGAGATTTCCATCGTTTCCCTAGGAGTCTGCCATTATGACGGAGTCATAATTGTATCTTTGTGTCAGAGCTGTCATTTGTCGGAGCTGTCAGCCGTCAAGGCATTTAATGCAGTAAAGGACAAAGGGAAAAGACGCTTGCAGGCCACGTGGCTCCCCTCTGAGCCGCATGGAACTTTTCTAAGCCGCATAGACGCTTGAGCCGCATGGATCCCTGAGCCGCATGAGCTCTCTGAGCCGCATGGGGCTCCCTGGCCGCATGGATCTTTCTTTTTTCTTTTCCATGCTTCTACATGCTCGTATTGGGGCTTCAGCAGCAGCAGCAGGGGGTATGCCTCCACCAGCTAGGAGACAGGACCCAGTCATCCCAAAGTTGCGATTCCAGCAGCTGTCGCCTACAGGATACGTGGATGCAGCACAGATGTTCGCCTACTTCCAGCAGTTTATGGACCGACAGCAGGCCCGACAGGACAGGGGCATGGAGTTGGCCCTTACGATAGTTGCAGCCCGACCAGTGGTTCAGCAGTCGAGGACTCCGGGGATAGAGCAGTTCCAGAAGATGAGCCCCAGAGACTTCCTGGGGACAGAGGGGATTCTATATGCTGACGAGGGATCGAGCATATAGAGGAGATCTTCCGCCTGGCCCGGATACCGACATATCTCCAGATAGAGGCAGCAGCTAGCCGGATGCGAGATCTTGATCGCACCTGGTATCAGTCAGACCCAAGGGTGGGGGTAGCTGGATAGACCTGGGAGGAGTTCAAGGGATTCTTCACGAAGAAGCTCTTTCCAGATTCAGCGCTCCGAGCCTTGGAGTCGCAGTTTGAGAGCTTAGTTCAGGGGAGCCTGTCAGTAGAGGAGTACGCTGGGGAGTTCGGCCGCCTCGGCAGATTCGTAGAGGGCTTGAGCGAGACGGTGAAGGCCCAATGGTTCCGGAAGGGTCTGGTCAAGGAAGTCAAGTCCTTGACCAAGGGCAACAGGGATGCCACTTTTGAGGAGATTTTGACGGGAGCCTTATTGGCTGAGGATGATCTTGAGCTTAGGCTCAAGAGGGGGCGAGACCCGTTGGGGGCAGCAGCAGCAGAGGCCAGGCCAAGAGGCCTCATTTTCAGCACCAACAGCCGAGGCAGTTCCAACCGCAGCCGATCCAGCCGAGGCCAGTTCACCAGCAGCAGCAGCCAAGACAGCACCAGCCAATCTAGCAGAGGCCAGTTCACTTGTGCTTACTATAAGAAGCCCGGGCATGTCACCAATGAGTATCAAAAGAGGCTGGGCCAGTGCCTAGTGTATGGTTCAGCAGATCACCAGATGAGGGAGTGTCGCATGGGACGAGCAACTCAAGAAGCAGCAGTTAGAGCTCTAGCAGGCCAGCAGAGGGAACCAGCCCTGTCGACACAGCAGCAAAGATTTGTTCAGCATTAGCAGCAGGCCAGGAGAGGCCAGCAGGGGCGAGCTTTCGCCATGGCGGCAGAAGATACAGAGGCGATAGGAGAGCTGATCGTAGGTTCGATTCTTCTCGACTCCAGTCCAGCTTTTGCATTATTCGATTCCGGTGCTTCGCATAGCTTCATATCAGTATCATTTACGATTAGACACGGTATCATAGCTGAATCATTGCCTATGACTTACAAGATCACGACCGGGGGTGGTATTATCCTCGTGAGTGATGTTTGTAAGGGTCGGAGTGTTGTTTTGGGAGGCTGTGAGTTAGAGGTGAGCCTGCTCGTAATGCCATTGCCGAACTATGATATAGTACTCGGTATGGATTGGTTGAGCAGGCACCACGCCAGTATTGTTTGTAGAGGGGGTAGAGTTCTCTTCAGAGTGCCGGGGGAGCCAGAGTTCGAGTACTCCAGACGTCAGGAGGAGCAGAGCAGCGAAGTTTTCTGCAGAGTCTCGGTAGAGGAGCAGACGATTCCACATCCCTTGGTAGCAGAGTATATGGATGTTTTTCCAGAGGAGTTGCCTGGATTGCCACCGGACAGAGACATTGAGTTCTCGGTAGACTTGGTTCCAAGAGCGGAACCCATCTCTCAGCACGTCTAACCGGTGAACAATAGTGAGTTGGTGTAGCTGAAGAAGCAGGTGGATGAGCTGCAGGAAAAGGGCTTCATCCATTCGAGTTTGTCGCCATGGGGTGCACCAGTGTTATTTGTGCCGAAGAAGGATGGGTCAGTACGGATGTGTATTGACTATAGGGCACTCAACAACCTCACGATCAAGAACAGGTACCTACTGCCGCGGATCAACGATCTTTTTGACTAGTTGAACGGAGCTTGGGTATTTTCCAAGATTGATCTGAGGTCAGGATATCACCAGGTGAAGGTAAAGGGGGATAATATTCCAAAGACCGCTTTCAGGACACGGTACGGACAGTTTGAGTTTTTGGTTATGCCGTTTGGACTAACCAATGTACCAGCAATGGTTATGAACCTAATGAACAGGGTGTTCCACCAGTACCTGGATCAGTTTGTGGTAGTGTTTGTTGACGACAGCGTGGTATATTCCAAGACTGAGGAGGAGCACGAAGAGCATCTGAGGATAGTGCTGGAGACTCTCAGGAAGGAGCAGCTTTATGGAAAGCTCTCCAAGTGTGAGTTTTTCTTATACCGGGTTGACTTTTTGGGGCATGTGGTGACTGGAGATGGGATCTCAGTTGACCCCAAGAAGATCGTAGCAGTTAAGGCATGGGCAGCACCGACTTCAGTGGCAGAGATCATGAGTTTCTTGGGGCTGGCAGGATATTATAGGAGATTTGTGCAGGATTTCTTCCGGGTTGCAGAGCCGTTGACTCGGTTGACCCGGAAGGATGCTGAGTTTGTTTGGTCAGAGTAGTATCAGGCAGCTTTTGATGAGTTGAAGAAGCGGCTTACGACAGCTCCAATTCTGACATTGCCTTCAGGATCAGGGAGATTCACTATTTATAGTGACGCTTCAAGGAAGCGGCTGGGTTGTGTCTTACAGTAGCATGGGAAGGTGATTGCCTATGCTTCCAGGCAATTATGTCCCCATGAGAAGAACTACCCTACCCACGACCTGGAGCTTGCAGCAGTGATATTTGCTCTGAAGTTGTGGAAGCACTATCTGTATGGAGAGCGGGTAGAGATTTTCACAGATCACAAGAGCTTAAAGTATGTGTTCACTCAGAAGGAACTGAATATGAGACAGCACAGATAGCTATATTTGATGAAGGACTTTGACATCCTACTTCAGTATCACCCAGGGAAGGCCAACGTGGTTGCCGATGCCTTGAGTAGGTATCCGACAGCCATGTGTTTGACCATGGACCGTCACTTGCTTGCTGATTTGGAGAGCCTGGGGATTGAGGTGATCGTGCCCGGAGTGCAGATACATATGTGGGGCATGCAGATTCAATCGGAATTGATGGAGAGGATCAAGGCGACATAGTTTGAGGACGTTGCCCTACGGTGTCTCCGAGAGCAAGTTCGAGCAGGATTGCTGGATGGCGAGTTTTCTCTTGCAGAGGATGGTGCCTTGAGGCACGGTTCCAGGTTATGTGTGCCTAGCGAAGATCTCAGGGAGCAGGTTATACAGGAGGCCCACAGATCTCAGTAATCTATATACCCTAGTGCCAACAAGATGTACCGAGATCTGAAGGAGCATGTTTGGTGGTCCGGGATGAAGCAGGAGGTAGCTCGCTTCGTAGCTAGGTGCTTGGTCTGTCAGCAGGTCAAGGCAGAGAGACAGAGGCCCGGTGGATTATTGTTGCCGCTGTCCATTCCTGAGTGGAAGTGGGAGCATATCACTATGGATTTCGTATCTGGATTACCGCGAACACCAGGTGGTCAAGACGCGATTTGGGTCATCATTGACAGGTTGACCAAATCGGCCTACTTCTTGCCATTCAAGGTGGGTACGTCTACAGAGAGGCTTGCAGAGATGTATATACGGCAGATAGTCAGGATTCATGGAGTTTCGGTCAGCATCATCTCAGATCAGGATAGTCGCTTTACTTTCCATTTCTGGAGGAGTCTGCAGACCAGCTTGGGCACTCAGCTCAAGTTTAGTACTGTATACCACCCCCAGACGGACGGACAGACAGAGAGGACTATTCAGACACTTGAGGATATGTTACAGACGTGCGTCCTAGACTTTGGAGGTTCCTTGGAGGATCATCTACATTTGGTGGAGTTTGCTTACAATAACAGTTTCCAGGCCAGTATTGAGATGTCACCTTTCGAGGCTTTATACGGGCGTAGGTGTCGTACACCCTTATCTTGGGATGATGTTGGTGAGCGAGATTTACTGGGACCAGAGATGGTTGTTGATGCAGCCAAGAAGGTGAAGCTCATCAGGGACAAACTTCGCGTGGCGCAGGACAGACATCGGTACTGGGCCGATAGCCACCCGAGGTCGTTGGAGTTTGAGGTACAGATAATAGTAGAATTATATTTAGGTTTGTTTGTTGTATTTTATTGATCATGTTTGTTTATCATAATTAAATTGAGACCTTGCTTGTGATTAGGTTGGAGACCAGGTTTTTTTGAGGATATCCCCGACTCGTGGTACGATACGTTTTGGTGGAGGCGGGAAGCTTAGCCCGCGCTTCATCGGCCCTTTCGTTATCGGCGGAAGAGTCGGTGATGTGGCATACAGGCTAGACTTGCCACCTGCACTAGTGGAGGTCCACAACATATTCCATGTATCACAGTTGAGACGGTACGTGGTTAATCCTAGCCATGTGCTTGATCATTCGGAGATTGAGGTTGGGCCTTCTCTCAGCTATCCAGAGCAGCCAGTGGAGATACTGGATCGACGGAAGAAGGTTCTGAGGAACCAAGTGATACCCTTGGTACGCGTAGCATGGGGGCATCATTCTCCAGGAGAGTCTACCTGGGAGTGGGAGGATGAGATGCGCGAGCGATACCCATATCTTTTTGGACCGTGAGGTATACTTTCTATCCTTCTCATCAGTTGCATTTTGTCTTTCAATTTCGAGGACAAAATTCTTTGGAGGGTACATTTGTCACTACCACATTTCTAGTTTGAGGGGATTTTTGTCATTTTTAGGGTTATTTAAATTTATTATAATTTATTTGAATTTATGGGAATTTTTAGAATTTATTTTAGAATTATTTGAATGATGGTTGACTAGGTTGACTTTGACTAACATTGACTTGGTAGACTAACCTAGAAGCTAACCCTTGTTGTGTTTGGACTTGGTTAGGTCATGTAACCCTAGTTAGACTAGAGTTAACCTATGGTTAGTCAGTAAACTCAAGTTAGAATAGAAAGACTTTTAGTCATAAGCTATGACTTATGGTTTGAAACCATTAATTAGCAACTTAGCCATAGAGGCCCAAGCCCAACCCATTAGCTAACCTTAACCCTAACTTAGTATGGCCGGCCAGCCCACATTGATATTCCCTCTATAAATGCTCTCCTCCATTTAGGGCTAGCATATTTTAGGAAAGAACAAGTTTGAGGAAGAGGTATTTTTCCAACTTCATTAATTCATAGAAATTCCATTTCATTCCTTTTTCCCTCAAATCAATTGCATTAGATTCTAAATCACCTATACTTACTGTCCATGGTGTTAAATCTCAGCTTTGGGACAATTTGGAAGGATTGGCTAGCAAGGAGAACCCCTCCCTATTGAAGCTTTTCTTGCATTTGGACACCAATAGGTAAAACTATCTAAACACTATTAAAATTCCAGTTTCTTTGCATATTTGGAAAGCCCTAGGTCTACCCTAACTGTAGGTATACCTAAACCTAGGTTTCGTGTCCATTTTGTGTCCTAAATGGACACATATCAGTCCCTACTTGTAGGTGTTTGATGAAATGCCCCAAAGGGCATTTCGTTTTGGTTTTCAAATTATTTTTGAATAGGAATTATTGTTTTGGTGTGGTTTATGGATTTTATGGGACTGAGCTGCATTTAGTGTCGTGTCGTGTCGGGTTTTGGACACGAACACGCGGTTAAGGCACTGTGTACGCTGTCCTGCTACTCGGGGCCAATTGCTCACTGGGTAGGATACGAGCACACGTGAAACTTCATGGACACGTTGGGGCAGTGTCTAACACGACACCCCCCAAGTGGTACGACCCCTCGTGTCGTGTCGAGGGAGCACGAGCTCGTACATCAATTTTGAACTGCACTGGCTCACGCGTTCAGTCGCCACTGATACGGGTTGATAACTCGGACACGGGGACACGTCGACCCAAATCAGGGTGGCACGTAGGTAGCCTAACACCTGGCGAACACGTGGGTATGTGCACGAGACACGAAATATCCTGTGTCGGGTACATGACACGCATGTATTTGTGCACGAGACTGCACTGCTGTGCAGTGTCCAGTTTGTATTATTTTAGGTTTAATTAATTTTGACACGTCGTGTCACGTTGTGGTGGACACGAGACACCTCCTGGGACACGTGCACACCCTATATTAGGGTTACCAACTTTTAATTTTGTAATCTAGTTTGTTTTCGATTTATATTTTCTATTTACCCTAAAAATTAGATACCATATTATTTTCAGTATTTTTCCAGTTTTAGGAATTGAATTTTGGCAGCTATATTAACCTGTTTAACTGATGTTAATTATTGGTTTTATATCCTAAAATAGTTCTCCTACATGTTTTCTAACTATGGGTCGAATTTGGGTGATTTTGGTTGGGAACTGGATTCAAAATGGGGATTTGAAGTTTCCAAAAAAACTAAACTGTGATTTTAAATAAATGAATTGGTTTTCTTTCCATTCCTGAACCGTACACCCCTTTCTCACACACTGATTTTTGTTGTACTGATATTACACATGGTTCCTACAACATTGGGTTCCCTGTTTTACTGTACACAGGTTTCAGCCCCTCTACACACACACACACTCACTTGTATACACACAAACACATTGCCTTCCCTCACTCTATATACACATGTATGTATATATATAATATGTGTATATCTATATATGTAATGAATATATATGTAATTAATGTATATATAATGTAGGTAGCCTATATATATATATATGTATATATTTGTGATGATTTCCTAAAAGTATATGTACTCTAACCCATATGTATTGTATATATGTATTTAAGCTATATGTATGTATAATGCATACATATGCACATGCTTGTATATATAGGTATAATGTATGTTGATGAATAGGATTTCCTATATGCATATTAGTGAATACAATGCCAAGTTGAGTAAGTATTCATGGTGAGGTTAGATGACTTGTTGACATTATAATGAGTATGTGCGTTGGCTTGACTTAGGCTTGGATAGCCTTGAAGTGGTATGTACTAGCTAGTATAGGCTTTTGTGACCTAGTATAGACTAATATAGACTAGTTAGACAAATTTAGACTTGTTAGACCTAGTTTGACCATAGTTGACCTAGTTTGACCATAGTTGACATAGTTTACCATAGTTGACCTAGTTTGACTTCTAGGGTTGACCAGAGTTGGCCAAGAGTTGACTTTGGCCTAGATTGACCTAGATTCATTTAAAACGCATTAAATTGCATCTTATTATCATTTTAGACTTGTTGTGACTTGTGCTGTTCTGATTAGGAGCCAGAAACCTCTCATCGGACAGTACATTTCATCCGGACACTCAGATACCAGGCGAGTACATTCTCTGATCATTTTATATCCTGTTTAGAATTATTTTCCTGCTTTAAATTACTTTACTTGATACTGTCAAGTTGGTCACACGGATTAGTACTATATGGATCCCTTCTTGAGATGTTATACCTTCAGGGAGCATCGGGTACTTTATGTTCTGTGCGTTTTACTTACATGGTGTATCACTATGCTTCATGGTTCATTGAATCACTCGTGACATGTACTCTCATGATCACAGAGTCTTTCTTGAATCTTCCTATTTATTGGGCTTCCTAGAATCCCTATTTATGGGACTATCATATACCACCCTTCTGGGGCCGTTACATGAATCATAACATAACCTGGCTAGATCCTTGTGTATTGATTGGGGGTACGGAGGAGTAGAAGTAGACATGTGAATAATATCCAAGTAGTATAGCATCAGAATCATTCCATAGTGTAGCATCAGAATCATCCTATGCCATTTATATGTCTATATTGTACTGTGACTCACTAGCCACTGTTAGTCTTTATTTATAGTAGATATTTCTATTACAGTTCTCTCTCTGTTTACATACTGTATTTCCTTCAGTTCATGTATCTTACTTTACTACATGATTATATTTTCTATCCTGTTATGAAATATTGAGATGTATTGTGCTCGCTCTTGTGCTGACTGGACCTGTTAAAAATATTACAGGGGACGAGGAGGAGGCCTGTGTGGATAACTTCTACGGGGCAGCCCTAGACGACACTTATGAGCTGGACTCTCAGGAGGACCCAGCTCTAGCTGATGACATTACCCCTATTGCCTAGACTAGCTTAGTTAGGCTTTATCTTACTTATGTTGTCTTGAGACTAGTTTAGTTAGACTTTATTTCTGTCTTTGAGATCTGGGTTGTATATATTCTTTCATATTCAGTAGTTGAGACTTGTATTTCTGGATGTTGCTGAGATGTTATCTTAGACTCTTCTGATCATCTATATTTTTTTGAGTTCTATATCATTTCGTGCTTCTTCTCCCTTAGTTGTGATTGAGTTTACTTTCTGCTATGTCACCCCCATTCGGGAAGTATAAACTACTTAGCATTATATTGGTAGATGTTGTAACCTAGGACAGTGTACTACTGCCGACACTGCGTTATAGGTTGGACGTACCCACTTCTCGTGCCCTTACTCTAGGGTGCGGGTCGTGACAATGGATCCTAAACATATGTGAAGGTTTGGTCTAGAGGCACTGGAAGGATCGAAACTCACAACATAAAAATCGTTAAATGGACCCCAGACTTCAATACTATAGAAGGCTCAACAATATTCTCTTTGTGGGTCACACTCCCCAACCTACTACTCATTTGTTTTGCCCCTGCGGCCATTAAGTATATCACCAAAACATTTGGGACCTTTGTGGCCTTGGCGGAATAAACCCGCAACTTATCCAGGGGAAATTATGCCAAAATTTGTATGGAACTGGATTTGTCCAAGGACCTGCCCAACCACATCCAGATCGAACTAGGCAATAAAATGCATATCCAACAAATTGTGTATGACAACAACATCATCTTCTGCAAACACAGTCACATGAGAGGCCAGTCCATCAAGCATTGTTACAGGGTACACCCAGAGTGGAAGAAGAAAGTGATTCACATGATTGCCACCTTCCAAAAGAACCAACAATCTCCGATCCTACCCCTTTCCAACTCACACGTTAAATTTGCAGAAAGCGCAGGAGCATCCAGCCCCCAATCCTCAACACCCTCGAGTAGAGCCATAGTGCCCTATAAACCCCCAGCTATCAACCTCTCCAACAAATTTGATATCCTGGACTCAGACCTGCCAGACCATAATCCGGAATCATCCACCACGGTTGTAGTGGACAACTCGATAGAAGGACCAGAGGACTTCAACATTACTGACAGTGAGCCGGTTCCTAGCAATGAGGTCCTCTCTACTCCTGAAACAGCATAATCCTCCTCGACTCCCAATGCATAGATTATAATTGCGAATGCTATGGCCAACATCGGGCAAGCACCTATAGCTAGGTTACAACAGGCCATCGCGACAAGCCACACCAGCCCAAATAGCCACTTTGGCACTTTAGCTGAAATAGTATGAGAGGTATACATGCATCCGGCTGAGGACGCTAACGACTTTTCTAAAGATATTAACAATATGACGGGATGTAATGAGGCTACCACCAGATCTACCAAAAAAGAAAAAAAGTAACAAAGAGTCCACGGCTATGACTACAAGGTCAGCCGCGAAACTCAACAAATCCCCCCCACCACAACCTTAATGCTTAATATTCTTTCCTGGAATGTTAGGGGTCTGGTGAGCAAACCTACCTTGAGAAGGCTTTTCAGACTCAAGAAAATTCACAGGATTGACATCCTTGTGATCATTGAACCCAAAATCCCCTACAAAAAAATTCAAAACCACTCAACTTCAGCTTGGCTTCCACTCCACTGTTGCGGGACGTCACGACATCAGGATCTTCTTCTCGGCTGATGTCAAGTTCGGTATTATCCAAGACTCGAAGCAGGCACTCACGTGCTGGGTGGAACACTACACGCTCCAGTCCTGTTCTCTATTGTTCGCTGTCCGCTGTCCACGGTAGTTATGACATTCCCGAACGCAAGATGCTATAGGACGCCCTGATGAACACTCACCTTAACCACATCTACCATC
This sequence comes from Iris pallida, assembly GCA_029216955.1. Classification (NCBI taxonomy): domain Eukaryota; kingdom Viridiplantae; phylum Streptophyta; class Magnoliopsida; order Asparagales; family Iridaceae; genus Iris; species Iris pallida. The sequence continues at coordinate 1,644,423 of JANAVB010013398.1, forward strand.
CTTGGCTTTGTGTTGGTGACTTCAACGATATCACAAGTAGAGAGGATAAATCGGGAGGGACATCCTCCCTCTACGACGGCCATGAACGACTTCAACAACTTCATATTCAACGCCCACCTGTCGTCTCATCAATACTCTGGCAACGCTTTCACCTGGTGTAACATGCAAGAAGGTGCACAAAGGCAATACTCCCGCTTGGATCGCACTCTCGTTAATACTTAGTAGGCGGACATGGGTATCATCTCCAACCTTTCCCACCTCAACCACACTGAATCGGACCACTCTTCCCTTCTTATTGAAATCAGAAGTAACTCGAACCAGATCAAGAAAGGTTTTTGCTTCCTTGACCTCTGAAGCCATCACCACCAGTTCAAGACTATCGTGGAAGCCACATGTAGCATCCCCGACGACCCAGACCCTCTGACTCATGTGTTGGACAAGTTAAAATCTACGAGAAAAGCCCTTACAGGGTGGAGCAAGGAAGCATTTGGCGATATATTCTAGGCTGTTCACACAGCCGAGGATGATGTCACTCGCACGGAGACCTATTCACGTCCGATAGATCCCCAACGGCTCGCGCCTCCCTCAACCTCACCAGAGCGCTACTGAAGTTCTGGCTGAAGGTCGAGACGAAATTCTAGAAACAGAAAGCCAGACTTACTTAGGACATTGAAGGCGACAGAAACTTCAGTTACTTTCACTCATTTGTCAAGGGACGCAGACAACAACTTAACCTCCACCAGATCGCTAATGAAAGTGGCACAGTCCTAAAACATCAACGGAGTATTCAATTGGTAACCGCTAATTTTTATTCCCAGCTGTTCACTAAAGAAGCCATTGATAAGGATAAGGAATTCCTAGCAGCGATCCCTTGCATGATTAATGATAGTGATAATACTCAATTGCAGATCCTTCCTTCCGAAAGTGAAGTGAAAGATGCGGTATGGGCCTTGAGCGAATATAGTGCTTCCAGCCCAGACGGTTTCACTGGCGTCTTCTTCCAAACTTGATGGGAAATCATCAAGTTGGACATCCTAGAGGCGGTCACTGCCTTCTTTCAAGGAGCTAGGTACCCTATTTCGATTTTATGTGCCAACCTCATTCTTATCCCCAAGAAGGACAACCCGGAGACATTCAAAGATTTTTGTCCCCTCAGCTTGTGCACCTTCAACAACAAAATTATTTCAAAAATCATTGCCAATTGCATGTTCGGTCTTCTCCCCAATATCGTCTCTGAGAAGCAAAGCAGATTCGTTCGAGGTCGGAACATTTTAGACAATATCCTGCTTGCTCAGAAGATGATCACATGCATGAAATTCTCGGCCAGGGGCGGGAACATTGCAATCAAGCTGGATATAGAGAAAGTTTATGACAGGCTTGACTGGCAATTTATGATATGGGTGTTTAGGGCTTTTGGGTTCTCCGAGACCTGGATTGACATCAAGTATATATCTATCACCAATTCCCGGTTCTCCGCTGTCATCAACGAACACGTATAGCAGTTTTTTAACTCCAGTAGAGGCGTCAGACAGGGTGACCCCTTATCATCCACCATTTTTATCGTATCCACTGAAGCTCTCAGTAGAAACCTCAACACAATGGTCGAGACTCCCCGTTTCCATCTTTACCATACCACCAGCAGTTGTCCGATCATCCCTCACCTGGCATACGTCGACGACATCCTTATTTTCTCTTCTGTAGACGTCGGATCGGTGGAAGTAGTCCATAAAACGCTGGAGAGATACACCAAATACTCCGGTCAGCGTGTCAACCCCAACAAGAGTATCATATATACTCACTACTCGGCCAACAGGGACCACTCTACCATTCTCACCAATATCACTTCCTACTCTGTTGCGTATCCACCGTTCACTTATTTAGGTTGTCCGCTATTGTACGGCAGAACCAATACAAAAATCTTTGAAGGGCTAGTGGACAAAATTCGTATTAAGATCAAGGGGTAGCACAATACGACACTTTTGCTGGGAGGAAAGATTTTCCACATTCAGCATGTGCTCTTATCCATCCCCATCCATACCATTGCCGCCTGCTCTCCCCATAAGAATGTGCTCACCACCATCAAGAACTTTTTTGCCAACTTCTTCTGGGGTCACAGTCACGGCGAGGACAAGCACCATAGGGCCAGTTGGGACACCATGGCTAAACCCACTGGGAGGGTAGACTCAGACTTTACAGACTGTCGCTCATTGTGGACGCATATTCCATAAAACTGTGGTGGAAGCTCTGTGAGTACTGCACTTTATGGGCACGGTTCATAAAGGCCAGATATTTTAGGTACTCTCATCCATCCACCGTCGATTTCAACAACAGATCGTCCGCATCCTGGCGACGCATTCTGCATGGGAGGGACCATACGAAACATCTGATCCGCCTCCAATTGGGCTCGGGTGCTTCGTCCCTTTTTCATGAACGTTGGTCAGGGGACGCCCTCCTTCCGTAGTATCTGGAGGCTTCCTCCAGACAACACCATCAACGAATTATGGGATTGTGCTGGAGCGGGTCAGGGAGTGGCTTGGTGCAGAGCACGCTGTAGCTCTGGAGCGGGTCCCCGTCGGCAAATAGCACTTTCTTCATTGCTTCGGCTAGAAGAGTTGCCCGTGGTACCGTAGTGCCAACCTCCATTATCGGACCTTTTTGACTGTCTTGCATACCAAAAAATGGTCTTTCCTGATTTGACGAGCGTCCCGCAAGAAGTTTCCTACTGATGACGCTCTCACCAACATTGGATTTAGTTTAGCTTCCGCGTGTCATTGCTGTATGGCACAACAGTCAGAGACGACAGAACACGTTCTGCATACAGGAGAGTTAGCTATGTAGGTGTGGAATGACCTATCTCATAGATCTAGACAGGATCACAGAGTTGGGGGCTTCAACGATCTTCTGGTCATATGGGGCCATGCTTCACACGGCCACCAGATCGTAGCAGCCTCCAGCATGTGGGCCATCTGGAAGAACCACAATAAATTCAGATAAGAGGGCCGACAATTCAATTCTGATCAACTCATCAGATAGGTTCTCAGATAGATCCACAAACACAGCCGCCTCTGCATGCACGTCTGCGAAGAGTTCTGGCACGATTTGTTCACCTGACCATTTTGGGCTGTGTGCGGGATTCGCCCCTCGCCATTTTACATTTTGTTGCCTTGTCTATCATTTTCGTGCTTATTTGTATAGGCTTCGAAATTTAGCACCTTATACATGTGTTATTACCACATTTTAGCTTGAGGGTATTTTGGTCATTTTGTAAATTTTGAATTTATTTTGAATTATTGAAGTGATGATTGTTATTTTTGACTTTTGTTAGTTGAGAGTTGGAGACTAACCTAGATGTTGACTCTAGATATGATGACTTGATTAGCATGGTGGGACCCTAGTCTAACTTAAGTCAACACAAGTTAAGTCATTTAGAATCAAGTTTTAAAAATAGGAGAATAAAAGAATAGGTTTAAGGACTTACTTATGAATTGATTTCCTTTACCAATGAAACTTGGCCCACTAGTGAAACCCTAACCCTAATTCCTTCCTCTAGTGGCCGGTCACACTGGGATTCCGTCCTATAAAGTCTCTCTTTTATTGTTCTTGCCTCTTTTGTATCATTGCAACTTTTTGAAAGGAAATGTATTATCATTCTTCTCCAATCCATAACTACTCCATTTTAATTTCTTTTTGACTCTAGTTTCTTGGATTAGAGTCTAATCGTACTCTATTTTCTATTCATGGAGAGAAATCTCAATTTTGGGATAATTTGGAGATTTTGGCTAGCAAGGAGAATCATTCTATTTGGGGCTTTTCTTGTCATTGGCACACTATAGGTAAACCCCCTAAATTGTGTTTAATTTCTGATTTTCTTGCACAGCCTAGATCTAGGTGTCCCCTAGCTGTGGTGTATGTTTTATGGAAGTTTGCATTAATTTCGTGTCCGTATCGGACACGTATCATAACCTTATTCTAGGTGTTCGTGAAAATGCCTCAATAGAAATTATTTTGATATTTTTGAAAAGTGTTTGAATAAGAATGTTGATTTATATATTTGTTTTGATTTCCTAATTGACTGAGCCTATTTCTAGCCGTGTTCGTGTCCAAACAGGACACGAACATGCCCACTGCACAGGCTCGGGCAATGTCCTACTGCCCGACTGCTAGTTCTCTGTACACAGGACACAAAGACACGAGAATTTTGGGGAGAACGTAGGGGCAATGACTATCACCATCCTTCCAAAATTAGGGAGCATATGGTACACCACACGATGAGGAATCGTGCCCGCACTGGACACGCGCTGTGCTCACATAGTCGTACAACACGTACTGATACGGGCTTCCCGTGTCGATACGGCGTCATATGGACACGTGTCAGGGTCCTAGACGTATAGACCTGCCCTAGGCGAACACGTGGACATGTGCACGTGTACTATAGTGCACTGTGTCGTGTCCTAGATCGACTGACATGCGTGCACGAGGCTGTGCACTGAATAGTGTGACTCGTGTGTGGAAAATTGGGTTGGACACGTTTGTGTCCAGTTTTTGGACACCATGACACTCGTAGGACACCCTCACATGTGACACTTCGTTTACCAACCCTTTAATTCGATTATTAGATTGTATTTTGAATTCAAAATTGGGTTTTCCCCCAATTTATCTGACACTATTTAGTATAGCCAATTTTTCTGAGATCAACATTGTGTTTAAATTGTTTTGTGATAGTTAAATTGTAATATTGATTTCCCTATATACATTTGAGTTAAGTTTGCATGTTGGGATTAATATATGTCAAGTGAATTGGTTTTCGAGTTTGATTTGGGACTGATTAAATATTAAACTGAAACTGTCATGTGTACTCCGAATTCGAATTTTCCTGAGATTTAATACACTGATTTATGTACACACATGTAAACCTGGGACACCCTAATATCTACTGTTGTATGATTCACACACAGTTCCAGTTATCTAAACACACACACACACATAAACAACGGCCTAGGAACACCCTATCTACTGTACACTCACTCATACTCATCCACACACAGACCATATAGCCACTGCTACCTATATACAAACACATACTGTTATATACACACACAACATTGACACACACACACATGTCACTCTCTCACTCTATGTATACACATATAATATCTATAATCTGTGTGATAATAATATTGTGATATATATATGTATATTACTTATATTATTTTAGTATATATATAAATGTGTGTAAATATGTGAGTGCATGCCAATAGAGATTGTATGTGGCATATAGCCTATGTGTATTGGCATGTATACACATGAGATTGTGTGATAGGCTTGTATAACATTGGGTTGATGTGTGAATGCTAGATAAGTATGGCTAGGCCTAGTGAGACTTATTAGACTTGTTTGGGTTAGGTTTGAGCTAGTTGGCCTAGTTTGACAAGTGTAGTTGACTAGAGTTGACCAAAGGTTGACTTTAGCCTAGATTGACCCAAACATCATGTAGAATACATTGTAGCAGTCTATTTTACAATTTTGGATATGTTGTGACTTGTACTGTTCTATTAGGAGCCAGACACCACTCCTTAGGCAGTATTTTATTTCAGATACTCAGGATATCAGGCGAGTACATTCTCTGATCATTTCATAATTTCCTTAGGATTATATTCCTGCTCTAGATTACTTTATTTGAATACTGTCACGTTGGTAACACGAATTGGTACTATATGGATCCCTTCATGAGATGTTATCCCTCTTGGGAGCATCGGATAATCATGTCTTGTGTGTTTCACTTACATCATGTATCTCATACTTCTACTATCATGAATCTATCTTGAATCTGCTTGTGACTCATGTACTCTCATGAATCCCAGAGCCTTCACGAATCTATTGATGAATCACTCATTATGAGCCAGTAGCATAGTCATGAATCTTAACGTAACTTGACTGGATTCTTGTGCATTGATTGGGGGAAATGGAGGAGTAGAACTAAACATGTGAGTAATTCCAAAGTAGTGTAGTCATGAATCAACTCTTTAGTATAGCCATGAATCACCTCCAGCTGTTCACATGTTTATTTTATACTCTGATTCACTAGTCACTGATAGTTCTCTATTTATAGTAGCTATTTACTTACAGTTCTCTCTTTTATACCATGTTGTTCTTTCAGTTTCATATATCTTACTCTCTAGCATGTTTATATTTCTTAACCTGTTATGATTTACGTGAGATGTATTGTGCTCGCTCCTGTCCTGACTGGACCTGTTGAAAAAATTACAAAGGATGAGGACGAGGCACTCTGTACTACATACTATGGGACTACCCTAGAGGATTGTTGTGACTTGGATCTCTAGTAGGATCCATTAGCTGTGGATGACACACCTTTAGTCTATAGTTGTCTTTTCAGTTGTACTTATTTCTCTGGATTATTGTATTTGAGCTTTGGATGTTTCAGGATTGCTGTGATATCTTAGACACTTAGATTCTCTATCTATTTGTATCTTTTGTGGATTTGTTTCATATCTATCTACCATATCGTATTTCTACGTTAGTTGTGATTGAGACTGTATTTTTGTATTATCCTCCATTCGGAGTGTATATAATGTACAGGTACCTTATATTGTTAGAAGTTATAACCTGGGACAGTGTTCTACCGCCGACACTGCAGCGTAGGCTGGACGTATTCACTTCTCGTGCCCTTACTCTAGGGTACGGGTGTTATGACCCGCACCCGCTTTTCAGATGCGAGCTCGTGAGCAAGCCAGCTACGTATCGAGCGGACTCCAGACCGACTCGAGTACGTATAAGCTGTCCAGAGTAGGGTATCATGTCTAATTTAAACTATATCTCAATCCACAAGAATCATGTAAACCAAGAATGAACAAGTATGGGTCGTGGTCTGCAGCCCATTAGCATATTGTTCGATTAGACTCCAAGAATGATATGAGTCTATAAATAAGCAGAGTATATCATGGTACTGAATATAAAGCACGAAAGGATAATAAAGAAATATCACAAGCAAATACCTGTATCATGCATCGCAATCCTCTACCATCCCGCTCTGCTAACTAACTCCATGTAGTCGCTAAACCTGAAGAGATCATCAGGTCCTCAGAGGACTAGCAAGATACATAATATACAAGCCAACATGTAACAGTACAAATATGCAAAGAAGTAAGGAACAATCAAGGATATACAATGAGACAAAATGAACTAAGACACAAGATCTAAACACAAGGATCCTAAGACACTGGCATGCAATACTAGAAATGGCTAATAGGTCAAAGCTATAGACTGCAGTCAAGGCAAGCACTCACAATCTATAGTGTCTCAATCGTAGTCAAGGCAAGCACTCATAACCAAGACGGTAGCCAATCCTAGTATAAAAATCCTATAGACCGTAGTCAAGGTAAGTACTCACAATCTACAGAATGTCAAAGTCAAGTCCTACTCAAGTCATGTCAAGTCAAGTTAAGTCATAATCAAGTCGAGGTAATCATGGTGTAGGACTAGACGACTCTATCAAGGAATACATATGAAACTAACACAGTGTAACAGATAGAAATATCATAACAGAAAGGAACAAGAATGTGCAGACAACTAGAAACATGTAAAGTAAAACTATAACATGATGAGTGTACTAGACATGGAATAAAGCAATCACGAATTTAAGGAAAAGAACAGAAGCGATATAATGAACATGCATATAAATTATATTGTACAAGCTGGCAAGGTATACTTGCTTGGGGTTTGCACGGAGAACCAACAATGTATCGCCAATCAACAAGTCAGAAAGTCCAAGTCATCACAACTGTCTTCGAAAGCTGAAATAAACATTACCAATGTTCTCAGAATAGTTAAATTAGCTAGGATTGCCTGTCCTTAAGTCCAATTCTGGACACAGGGGCAAAATGGTAATTTCGGACAAAAATGATGTCCGTCGTTGGACCTGCTTTGCACCGAAAAATGTGCCAGAGTCAATGGTCTCTAATATCGTCAAACTATATGTCAACAGGTCTAATTTTTTGATATGAACCCAACCGTATGTCCAAAGTTGGATTTCGGCGGGCCGTGCACCAAATTACCCGTTGAGTCGGACCGTGGGGCCGCATAACGGAGATCCGATCAACTATCTCAGAATTAGACCAAACTTGGTATACAGGACCAAAAAAATGATACGGTCCTGTTGGCACAAGTTTTGTCTCGATCAGACGAACGTGCACAAAGTAATTAGAAAACTTGTACAGAGGCCGATACGGTTAATTTCTACGGATACGCATTAAATCGTCGCGCACACGCGACCAATTTGAATTTCGTCAAAGCCCACACGTCCATGAAGCCGTTACACACCTTTCGATGCTTTCAGTTCACAGCCACGTCGCCCAGATTGGCGGGACGCACGTCGTATCGAATAATTTTTTTGTTTTTAAAATAGGTTTTTTATGAACTTTGGGATCCGATTTCTCGGCGCGTAGTCGATGAAATCGACTTCTGCGAAATATGTTGTGGAGCCCTACATGTTGTCTAAAAGTGTGTTCAACAAGAATTTCTACTCTGGCACTAGATCGATCAGAATCGATCTTCAAACGTGGGTGATTCGACTGTTAAATGCCCTGTTTTCGAATAGGTTTTTGATCGACTTCGTGTTGATTTCTTGTCGAATAGATTTCACTCCTACCCAAACTAATTGGAAGATATCCGAGAGGGTTAGATTGGGATTTTATTTGTAAGATTTGTTTGACGAACGATGACCCGTGGTGTCGGGAATTCGGCTGCGAACAGGGCTTCTCCGCCGTTTGCTGCTACTGTGCTCTTCCTCTTCGCGGCTGCTCTTCGCCCGCCGCCGGACGACGACCGACACCCGGCCAGCCTGCGGCGACGCGCACGCAGGGGAGGGGCACGGCTAGGGCTTAGGGTTAGGGAGTTTCTCTCTCAAACGTATATAAATACTATCGCAGTCGAAAACGAGTTGGGAGGTTTTTTGCTCGGCCGGATTTAGATTCCTTGGCTCGGGTTTATCAACTGCTATCACACATATATATATATATATATATTTATATATGTTAAAAACAGAGAGTTCAAAGTGTTCTTGGGCTGCTTATGGTGGGCCTGGCTGGGATGTGGGCTGAGGCTGCTCGGCCTGGGCTGTGGGCTGGCTTGGGGTTTTATTTCCTTTATTTTTAATATATCTATTTTAACCATGAATGCATACATATTTATACATATATATATTCATATATACATATATATACACATATACGTTTATGTATTTATATATAAATACACATACACCCATATACATATATATATTTTTATATAAATACACATACGTTTATATATTTATTTATTTACTCTATATATGTATATATATATATATATATATATATATATATATATATATATATATATATATATACTTTAAATTCCTAATTCTCTTTCTATATTTATTTGCTAGAAGATTTGGAAACAACTAGTAATAACTATATATTTATATATACGATTAATAGCAATAATAATAATAACAGAAATAAATTACTTAATATGCAATATTAAATATTCCACTATAGAATTGATCACTAGGCTATAAAATGGACTGTCAATACGTACATATGCACATCTGCCTAGCTACATGGACGTTTTTGGTCTCACTATATGCCTGCTTGGGCTTGAGCTTAGTTTTGGTCCAGTCCGGGCTAGTTTGGTACAACCGGGTCACCTACAAGTCAAATAATATTAATAATAAATAATTAACTATTTATAATGGTCATGTCACAACTTGGCCTGGTTTTCTAGTTAGGACATCACTATGACTCAGCCTTCCCTACCAGGGCTAATACCCTAGTCAAAGCACGCCATTGCACTATCCATACCACGATTTCTAATCACCTTGTACTTCAAACTCAACCATGGCTAAGGTCAGCTATCGTAATAATTAACTAAAGAATTATTTATAAAAAAAAATCTAAGAATTACCATTTAAATCAAATTAATAAATAAATAAAAAAATAAAAAAATAAAAAATATTTCAAGAATTTTCGAGAAGGGGAGCTACAAATCTACCCACCTTAAAAATAATTTCATCCTCGAAATTCTAATTCATGACTATTTTTTAAAATTCAAAGTCTACCATTACCCTAATCTCTTCAAATTTATTTTTTTTAAAATATTCTATAACTGTCTCTAGCCATTTTATAACTTCAAATACTTGGGGACTTCTACCCACCTTTGGTCACACTACTCCTCAAAACACGGTCACTAAAATCTTATAATCTTCTATCTAGTTGCTAACGATTCTACCAACAGATATCTAGGCATATGGCATATATAATCCCTCATATCTATAAACAATCAAATATTCAATAGTCAAGCAATATTATATTATAATTTAAGAATTTTTGATGAATTCTAGAAAACAAGATCATTCGTCACCCCGAAATAGGATGGGACGAGAATCAATGTTACAGAAAAGAATGAAGTATAATCGAGAGCAAATATGGAGTTTTCAAGGACGTAGATAATTTCTAGGAGAATTTTCATGGCAGTGTGGATTGAGATTTCTAAGGTTTATTCAGATGCGCAGGCTCGTATCAGTACAGTTACGTAACCGATACGATATGCTCTGACCTGCATGGGCCACCACAAAAACTTGTCACGACCCGCACCTGCTTTTCGGATACGAGCTCATGAGCAAGCCAGCTACGTATCGAGCGGACTCCAGACTGACTCGAGTACGTATAAGCTATCCAGAGTAGGGTATCATGTCTATTTTAAACTATATCTCAATCTACAAGAATTATGTAAACCAAGAATGAACAAGTATGGGTCATGGTCTGCAGCCCATTAGCATATTGTTCGATTAGACTCCAAGAATGATGAGTCTATAAATAAGCAGAGTATATCTTGGTACTGAATATAAAGCACGAAAGGATAATAAAGAAATATCACAAGCAAATACCTGTATCATGCATCGCAATCCTTTACCATCCCGCTCTGCAAACTAACTCCATGCAATCGCTAAACCTGAAGAGATCATCAGGTCCTCAGAGGACTAGCAAGATACATAATATTTAAGCCAACATATAATAGTACAAATATGCAAAGAAGTAAGGAACAATCAAGGATATCCAATGAGACAAAATGAACTAAGACACAAGATCTAAACACAAGGATCCTAAAACTCTGGCATGCCATACTAGAAATAGCTAATAGGTCAAAGCTATAGACTGTAGTCAAGGCAAGCACTCACAATCTATAGTGTCTCAATCGCAGTCAAGGCAAGCACTTACAACCAAGACGGTAGCCAATCCTAGTATAAAAATCCTATAGACCGTAGTCAAGGTAAGTACTCACAATCTATAGAATGTCAAAGTCAAGTCCTACTCAAGTCATGTCAAGCCAAGTCAAGTTATAATCAAATCGAGGGAATCGTGGTGTAGGACTAGATGCTCTATCAAGGAATACATATGACACTAACACAGTGTAACAGATAGAAATATCATAACAGAAAGGAACAAGAATGTATAGACAACTAGAAACAAGTAAAGTAAAACTATAACAGGATGAGTGTATTAGACATGGAATAAAGCAATCATGAATGTAAGGAAAAAATAGAAGCGAGATAATGAACTTGCATATAAATTATATTGTATAAGCTGGCAAGGAATGCTTGCCTGGGGTTTGCACGGAGAACCAACAATGAATCGCCAATCAACAATTCTAAAAAGTCCAAGTCATCACAACTGTCTCCGAAAGCTGAAATAAACATTACTAATGTTCTCAGAATAATCAAATTAGCTAAGAATGCCTGTCCTTAAGTCCAATTCTGGATACAGGGGCAAAATGGTAATTTCGGGCAAAAATGATGTGCGTCGTTGGACCCGCTTTGCACCGAAAAATGTGCCAGAGTTAATGGTCTCTAAAGTCGTCAAACTATATGTCAACAGGTCCAGTTTTCTGATACAAACCCAACCGTATGTCCAAAGTTGGATTCCGGCGGGCCGTGCACAAAATCTCTCGTTGAGTCGGACCGTGGGGCCTGCAAAACGGCGATCCGATCAACTGTCTCAGAATTGGACCAAACTTGGTATACAGGACCAGAAAAATGATATGAACCTGTTGGCGCAAGTTTCGTCTCGATCTGACGAACGTGCACAAAATAATTAGGAAACTTGCACAGAGGTCTATACGATGAATTTCGACGGATACGCATCAAATTCGTCGCGCACACGCGACCAATTTGAATTCCGTCAAAGCTCACACATCCACGAAGCCGTTACGCATCTTTCGATGCTTTCGGTTCATGACCACGTCGCCCAGATTGGCGGGACGCACGTCGTATCGAAGAATTTTATTGTTTTTAAAACAAGTTTTTCATGAAATTTGGGATCCGATTTCTCGGCGCGTAGTCGATGAAATCGACTTCTGCGAAATGTGTTGTGGAGCCCTACATGTTGTCTAAAAGTGTGTTCAAATAGAATTTCTACTCTGGCACTAGATCGATCAGAATCGATCTTCAAATGTGGGTGATTCGACTGTTAAATGCCCTATTTTCGAACAGGTTTTTGATCGACTTCGTGTTGATTTCTTGTCGAATCGATTTCACGCCTACCCAAACTAATTGGCAGATATCCGAGAGGGTTAGATTGGGATTTTACTTGTAAGATTGGTTTGACGAACGATGACCCGTGGTGTCGGAAATCCGGCTGCGAACAGGACTTCTCTGCCGTTTGCTGCTGCTGTGCTCTTCCTCTTCGCGGCTGCTCTTCGCCCGCCGCTGGACGACGGCCGACACCCGGCCAGCCTGCGGCGACGCGCACGCAGGGGAGGGGCGCGGCTAGGGCTTAGGTTTAGGGAGTTTCTCTCTCAAACGTATATAAATACTATCGCAGTCGAAAACGAGTTGGGAGGTTTTTTGCTCGGCCGGATTGAGATTCCTGGGCTCGGGTTTATCAACTGCTATCACACATATATATATATATATATTTATATATGTTAAAAACAGAGAGTTCAAAGTGTTCTTGGGCTGCTTATGGTGGGCCTGGCTGGGATGTGGGCTGAGGCTGCTCGGCCTGGGCTGTGGACTGGCTTAGGGTTGTATTTCCTTTATTTTTTATATATCTATTTTAACCATGAATGTATACATATTTATACATATATTGTCACGCCCCAGAACCAGAATACTGGAGAGCGGGGGCAGACATAGCCAGCTACGTATATTGAAATGGATTCCATCTCGCTATACGGTCACGGCTGTCTAGGGTACATGATGGTTTATCTACAAGCCAGCAGTCTCTTAAGGTCATGAACAAGCCTAGTGTCTCAATCATAAGCAAGTAAGTAAGAGTCACAATATGTATGATCATTAAATATACAATAATATGGCGTCCCAAATATTACATATTCAGTTGATCATGAAGCTAGTCGTTACAAAATGTTAGGACTAGCAAGAGTTTAGTCATACATGATCAACCCTAGGATTTGTCAATCATGTTACAGCCCGTAGGCAGACAGTAAGTAAGTACAATCGAGCTAAACAGGTGCTCGTCGGCTAAACGCCTCAAAAGAATATTTTTACAATAGAGCGGGAGAGCCAAAAATAACCTACTCGTTGCCAGGGTTCCGTCTAGTGGCCACCATCTAGCTGGAAAGTCGGTAGATCCTCTGGAGCTGCTTTGAAATCTGGCCACACAAAACCAGCTGGGTCAGACCCCAGAAAGAGCAAGTGCCACAAAGGAGGCTTCACTTAAGAACTAAAACCAGCAATCAGCACAGAAATATAAATATAAATAAAATAAGGATTGGAATAAAAGGAAACATATCAGGATGATATACGACGAGATAACCATGGAACTATTCAGATAGCCAGGTTACAACCCGTAAACCAAACAAGGACCGGGGTTGTAACCCTTCGTCTGAACAGAGCTTGGTTTATCACCATTTATTGGTAAAAATAAATACAGGCATTCAAGTCGTGCAGCAATCTGGAACAGGATCAGGGTAAGACTAGACTGGTTAGACTCCATCCAATCATTTCACGGCCAAGCAAGAACTACGGCTTGATACTTTAACTAACTAGGGTTGTCACAAGCGTAATTACTAACAAGATGCAGTGAGATTATTCCACAGCCACAAGCCCTGCAGACCATCCAGGTCACCCACGTCGAGAGATTAGGGTTGAATTCAGGTGGGTACATCATCCCGGAAACGCATGTACCCTTAAGCATTTTAAAGGGTGCAACACATGACAGTGTGCTGGAAATGTGCCCTACTCGACGGCAGGCTACAGATCCCAAGCGCGTCCAGGTAACGGGATTGCCTGTAGCTGGAAAATCTCTTCATGACTAATGTATTAATCTAGTTGTTAACCTTAGTCCATTTTAGTAGGTACTCCTGACCGTGGTACTCAGGAGTCCCCTCCTAGACATGATGCAAGACAGGACTGGATTATTTGTACAAGCACAATCGCCCACGGTGTCCAGGTTATTTATACAGGTCATGTCATGTCAGGTAGCCGTCGCAACAGCTTATCAAGATATAACATGTCAGGTTTATCATGTCAAGTATACTTGTCAGGAGTGCGCCACGACGGGCCACTATCAGGTCATGTCAGGTCATTATGTTAGGAGTACACCACTACGGGTCACTATCGTGTCATGCTCAGGTATCATTTCCAAACATATTAAAAAAATCCATCATTATCAAGTTCATGACAAAATGCATAAGGATATAAAATGGACGTTAAATATCTAATAAAATATCAATATACAGGACTATAGAAGATCAAGGGTAATCAGGCTACGCTCAAGCCAGGCTACGCTAAGGCTAGCGTACGCTCAGGTCTGCGTACCAAAGGATCCATACACTTCCAATGGAGAGCGTACGCAAGGGTCAGCGTACACAAGGGCACGCTCAAGCTACAGGTCAGCGTACGCTCAAGCTAGCGTACGCTCAAGACTGCGTACGCTCGAGCTAGCGTACGAAAGGGGCCAGCGTACGCCTTGCTCGCTTAAGCTAGCGTACCAAGGCACGCGTACGCTCAAGCTAGCGTACGCTCAAGACACGCTGCCAACAGGCAGCGTATCAAGGTTAGCGTACGTGCGCTAAAGAGCAGCGTACACAAGTTAGCGTACGCTCGCTAAAGAGCAGCATACACAAGTCAGCGTACGCTCGCTAAAGAGCAGCGTACACAAGTTAGCGTATGCTCGCTAAAGAGCAGTGTACACAAGTTAGCGTACGCTCGCTAAAGAGCAGCGTACAGCTCAGTGGCGTAAGCTAAAAAGGTAGCTCACTGTTCACTGTCTTCTCCAAATGGCAAGAACAGCAAGAACTCTAAAGTTGAATCTAAGCTTCAATTGTCCAAATCTTGGTCAAAACAAGTCCGAATCCAACTTTCCAAAGGTCAAAATTGGGTAGAACAGAATTCTCTAAAACATGGAACCATCAAAACTTGAAAACAAGCAAGTTTGATAGATCAAAACACCAAAAATCCAAAAATAGCAAAACTCTAGATCTACAAGAATTAAAGCCTCAAAATGAAAAATGACAAGTTCTAATGTGGTTTAGAATCATGAGGAGAAGCTAATGAAACCATCAAAAGGAGTTCTCTTATGGAAGCAAGTTGCACTTGCCTATGGTGTTCTTGGTTGGTGGAGAAGAGTAATGGTAGGGGAAGGAGAAGTAAATGAGAATTATGGAGGAGAGAGAAGGTTGGTGGGGATAATAAAAAGGGTGGTTGTGGTGGAAATGAAGGAGAAGCATATGCTAAGGTGTTCCACCCTTGGCCCATGATGAACCAAGCATTGGGCCGGCCGAACCAAGCCAACCCAAACCGAGAGTAAACAAGCCAAGCCAAACCAAGGAGATATGCAAATACAAGATAAAATATGTATACGTATTCCAAATACGTAATACGAACAACAGGCATTACAACTCTACCCACCTTAAAAGAATTCCATCCTCGAAATTTAATTAAGAGGCTAGAGGGACAAGAACAATCTACACTATTCACAGGCAATTATACTAGGCAATCAATCAATCATGCAAGCAAGGAATTGATGGCATGAGGTATAAGAAAGATATTATACCTCACGAGTCAAACAAGTCGGGATATCGTGATCGAATATCATCCTCACGCTCCCACGTTGACTCCCCCAAAGAGTGATGACCCCAAGCAACTCGGACTAACTTGATAGTCTTGTTCTTGAGGATCTTCTCTCTTCGATCCAATATAGACACGGGCCTCTCCTCATATGAAAGGTTGGTACCAACAACCAATTCCGAATGATCCAGGATGTGGCTCGGGTTCAGGATGTACCGTCGTAATTGGGATACATGGAACACGTTATGCACCTCGCTTAGCGACGGCGGAAGAACAAGACGATAGGATACATCTCCTACTCGCTCCAGAATGTCAAACGGTCCTATATACCTAGGACTAAGCTTGCCCCGTACGCCGAAACGAATGACGCCACGGGTAGGTGAAATCCTCAGGAATACATGATCGCCGACCGAGAACTCGAGAGGGCGCCGATGAGAATCGGCCCAATGGCGCTAGCGATCTTGGGCAACTCGAAGATGATCTCTGACTCGCCTGACCACTTCAACTGTCTGGGCAATCATTTCTGGACCAAGCATCTGCCTCTCTCCAACATCATCCCAGGCTAACGGGGATCTGCACTTCCTGCCATACAGAGCCTCGAACGGTGCCATCTGGATACCGGCCTGGAAACTATTGTTGTACGAGAATTCCACCAGATGCAAGTGATCTTCCCATGAACCACCGAAGTCAAGTGTGCAAGACTGTAACATGTCTTCAATAGTCTGGATCGTACGCTCCGACTGGCCATCCGTCTGCAGGTGATATGCTGAACTGAACTGGAGATGAGTCTCCAAACTCTCTTGCAAGCTACGCCAAAAGTGCGACGTAAATCTTGAATCTCGGTCCGAGGTGATACTGGCTGGCACTCCGTACAATCTGACAATCTGCCTGAGGTACATCTCCGCTAGCTGAGCCGTCGACTGACCAACTCTAAACGGAAGAAAGTGCGCTACCTTGGTAAGCCTATCCACAATGACCCAAATAGCATCTCTACTAGCTGGGGATCTAGGTAATCCAGTCACGAAATCCATGGTCACATGCTCCCACTTCTATTCTGGAATCGGTAAGGGCTGAAGAAGTCTAGCCGGTCTCTGATGTTCGGCCTTAACCTGTTGGCAAACCAAACACCGAGAGACAAACCGAGCTATCTCCCGCTTTATGCCATTCCACCAGAAGTGCTGACGGATATCACGGTACATCTTCGTACTGCCAGGATGGATGGAATACTGAGAACTGTGTGCCTCTGACATGATCTCCTGTCTGATATCCCCACTGGGTACACAAAGACGCTTACTATGCCTAAGTGTACCATCCTCATGAATACATAACTCTGGTCTTCGTCCTGCTTCACACTCTGCTCTGAGTCGCTGAAGCTTGGAATCTGCCGACTGCGCCATCCGGATCCTCTCGGCTATAGTGGACTGAACTCGCATACTGGCTATCAAGGCCACACTGGAAGGGAGAACAACTTCAACACCCATCTTCTGAAGATCTGCTAACAGCTCTGGTTGTGCTGTTAGAAAATAAACTCCCGCTCTCCTGCTCAATACATCTACTACGACATTGGCCTTCCCAGGATGATACTGCAAGCTGACATCATAATCCACAAGAAGCTCCAGCCACCTCCTCTGACGCATGTTAAGATCCTTCTGGGTGAAAACAAACTTCAGGCTCTTGTGGTCGGTGAAAATCTCCATCCTATCTCCGTACAAGTAGTGCCTCCACAACTTAAGTGCAAATACCACTGCTGCCAGCTCCAAGTCATGGGTTGGGTAATTCCTCTCATGATCATGAAGTTGTCGTGACGCATAAGCTATTACCTTTCTATGCTGCATCAGAACACATCCTAAACCTCTGCCTGAAGCATCATAATACACTGAAAATCCTCTGGTTCCATCTGAAAGCGTGAAAATAGGAGCTGTTATCAGGCCTCGCTTCAACTGCTCAAAAGAACTCTGACACTCTGCTGTCCAAGCAAACTGTGCATCCTTGCGGGTCAACTGGGTCAATGGCGCTGAAATCCGAGCAAAGTCTGAAACAAACCGTCGGTAATAGCTGGCCAATCCAAGAAAACTACGAACCTCTGCAACGGTGCTGGGCACTGGCCATGACTCAATAGCCACAATCTTCTGGGGATCCACTTCTACTCCTCCTCGAGTAATGATATGACCCAAGTACGAAATGCGATCGAGCCAGAACTCGCATTTACTGAACTTGGCATATAACTGGTGCTCTCTGAGGATCTGAAGAACTATACGGAGATGCTGCTCATGCTCCGCCTCACTTTTGCTGTAGATCAGAATGTCATCCAAGAACACAATCACAAACTGATCCAAGTAAGGCATGAAGATGCGATTCATGAGGTCCATGAATACTGCCGGCACATTGGTCGCCCCAAAAGGCATAACAAGGAACTCCCAATACCCATATCTTGATCTAAAAGCTGTCTTCGGGATGTCCTGCTCTCTGACTCTGATCTGATGATAACCTGAGCGCAAATCAATCTTCGAGAAGACTGAAGCCCCCTTGAGTTGATCAAACAAGTCATCTATCCTCGGAAGAGGGTATCTGTTCTTGATTGTCACTGAGTTCAAGGTACGATAATCGACACATAACCTGGACGTACCATCCTTCTTTTTCACAAGAAGCATCGGGGCTCCCCAAGGCGATCCACTAGCACGAATGAATCCCTTGTTTCTGAGTTCTTCAATCATCTTGTACAATATCTCCAACTCTGACGGCGCCATCCTGTAGACTCTCTCTGATACTGGGGCTGTCCCGGGAATCATGTCTATAGTGAACTCGATCTCCCGCTCCGGAGGCATACCTGGAAGCTCTTCTGGAAAAATATCTGGAAACTCATCCACTATCCTGGGCAACTGAACTGCTGCTACTGCCATCCGTAATATCGGAGGAGAAGGCTCAACCTCGCCTCGAGAGAAAGAAAACTCTGGCTCTCCTGAAATGCTAAAAACAACCCTCCCAATATGGCAGTCTATTCTAGCATACTGGTTCCTCAACCAATCCATCCCTAAGACCACATCATAATCGGCCATCGGGAATTCTATCAATCTAGCGAGGAATTCTCTACCGTTAACTACGATCCGACACGAGGAAACACTCTATCTACTCCCACAAGTCCGTTACCAGTAAGTATATTGAGCCTTACTGATAATGACTCGGGCTCCAATCCTACCCGTGTCGCGAATCGTGCAGACATAAAAGAATACGATGCACCAGAATCAAATAAAACTGAAGCTGGAAAGGAGTTGACGAGAATAGTACCTGCCACTACCTCTTCTGGTGCCAATCCTTCCTCCATGGTCATCACTATAGCCTGACCATGCCCTCGGGGTGCTGGTCCCCTCTGCTGAATTCCTTGCTGCCTATTCTGACTCAAGGCCTGGGCTTGTGCATACTGCTGGGGCTATGTTGCTGAAATGCCTGGGACTGAGGCGGCAAGGGCCTCGACAATGGATACTGCTGTTGCTGCTGCTGGACCGGTGTGGGTCCTCTCACCGAAGAACTAGAAAGGTTGGACGAGGATGAACCACCCCTGTTCGGGCAGGATCCAACCCTATGGTCTGGTGCTCCACAAGCCAGACACAATCTCTGTGCCCTGCGACATTCTGCCACCACATGGCCTGGCTTTCCACAATGAGAACAACCCACTGCGGAAGATTGCTTCTGCTTCTGCTGCTGCTGAGGGTGCATCGGAGTTGAATGCTGAACCGACGTTACTGAGGCTGCTCGCCTCGGAGCTCCAATAGTCAAAGCCCTGGCTGCCGGGGCCATTGCTGAAGACTGATTCATCTGGCCGTGAGATCTCTTCCGACCTCCGACCCTATCCACAATCCTCTGGGAGGTATACTCATGCCTCCGGGCTGCTCTCAAGACTGCATCAAAAGTCTGATGCTCAAACTGCTCGACTGCCAACAAGATCTCCAGGTGAAGTCCCTGCTGGAACCGCTGGGCTCTATCATACTCGGTTGCCACCAAGGTGGGAGCAAACCGACTGAGTCTGGAAAACTCGGCCGCATATCCGTCGACCGTCCTGCCTCCTTGCTTTAGATTGGTAAACCTCATCTGTAGATCGTACCGAGCTACAGCATCAAAATACTTGGTCTAGAATCTCTCCCAGAATACTGCCCAAGCAATGGGGGCTGCTAATCCAACGGCCTGCGCTGTCCACCAGCTGCGGGCAAGATCTAATAGCTGTAGGCGCACAACTGCCACCTTCTTGTTCTCTGGGGTCCTGGCTGCTTCTAAAATCACTTCTGTGTCCTGAAGCCATGCATCTGCCATGATGGCATCTTCACTACCGTCGAAGAATGGAGGGTTCAAGCGCTTGAAGCTGTTGGCAGCGCTGTTACCCTGATGACCACCCCGGGTCAAAGCATCCATCACTGCCTGGTGCAAGGCATCTCCACGCCGGTCTTGGGAAGCTATCAAGGTCCTGACGAGTCCTACCAAAGTACCGTCATCATGTTCTACAGGTTGAACTGGCTGGACTGGTGGCTCTCCGCCAGAAGGCACGACTCTAGAGGCTACTCCGGAATGCTGGGCTTGATCTTCAGGTTGCTGCTGGTCCGCGGGAGGTGCTCCGCCTTGCTGGTCGGTAGGACCACGAACAATGCCGCTGAAGAAGATGACATAGGGAACAATAAGGAAGGACCAGGACAGACCAACGATACAAGCATATGATCAGGACAAAAATCCAGGAATTCAGAAGATACGAGCAGAGATCAAAGACGAATACTGATTGAGACATCTGTTTCGTAAACCCTCACATATCTTGATTTATAAGACCTACATAGGCCACCACTTAAACCATGTCATACCCCAGAACCAGAATACTGGAGAGCGGGGGCAGACATAGCCAGCTACGTATATTGAAATGGATTTCATCTCGCTATACGGTCACGGCTGTCTAGGGTACATGAGGGTTTATCTACAAGCCAGCAGTCTCTTAAGGTCATGAACAAGCCTAGTGTCTCAATCATAAGCAAGTAAGTAAGAGTCACAAGATGTATGATCATTAAATATACAATAATAAGGCGTCCCAAATATTACATATTCAGCTGATCATGAAGCTAGTCGTTACAAAATGTTAGGACTAGCAAGAGTTTAGTCATACATGATCAACTCTAGGATTTGTCAATCATGTTATAGCCCGTAGGCAGACAGTAAGTAAGTGCAATCGAGCTAAACAGGTGCTCGTCGGCTAAACGCCTCAAAAGAATATTTTTACAATAGAGCGGAAGAGCCAAAAATAACCCACTCGTTGCCAGGGTTCCGTCTAGTGGCCACCATCTGGCTGCGAAGTCGGTAGATCCTCTGGAGCTGCTTCAAAATCTGGCCACACAAAACCAGCTGGGTCAGACCCCAGAAAGAGAAAGTGCCACAAAGGAGGCTTCACTTAAGAACTAAAACCAGCAATCAGCACAGGAATATAAATATAAATAAAAAAAGGATTGGAATAAAAGGAAACATATATGGATGATATACGACGAGATAACCATGGAACTATTCAGATAGCCAGGTTACAACCCGTAAACCAAACAAGGACCGGGGTTGTAACCCTTCGTCTGAACGGAGCTTGGTTTCTCACCATTTATCGGTAAAAATAAATACAGGCATTCAAGTCGTGCATCAATCTGGAACAGGATCAGGGTAAGACTAGACTGGTTAGACTCCATCCAATCATTTCACGGCCAAGCAAGAACTACGGCTTGATACTTTAACTAACAAGGGTTGTCACAAGCCTAATTACTAACAAGATGCAGTGAGATTATTCCACAGCCACAAGCCATGCAGACCATCCAGGTCACCCAGGTCGAGAGATTAGGGTTGAATTCAGGTGGGTACATCATCCAGGAAATGTATGTACCCTTAAGCAGTTTAAAGGGTGCAACACATGACAGTGTGCTGGAAATGTGCCCTACTCGACGGCAGGCTACAGATCCCAAGCGCGCCCAGGTAACGGGATTGCCTGTAGCTGGAAAATCTCTTCATGACTAATGTATTAATCTAGTTGTTAACCTTAGTCCATTTTAGTAGGTACTCCTGACCGTGGTACTCAGGAGTCCCCTCCTAGACATGATGCAAGACAGGACTGGATTATTTGTACAAGCACAATCGCCCACGGTGTCCAGGTTATTTATACAGGTCATGTCATGTCAGGTAGCCGTCGCAACAGCTTATCAAGATATAACATGTCAGGTTTATCATGTCAAGTATACTTGTCAGGAGTGCGCCACGACGGGCCACTATCAGGTCATGTCAGGTCATTATGTCAGGAGTGCACCACTACGGGTCACTATCGTGTCATGCTCAGGTATCATTTCCAAACATATTAAACAAATCCATTATTATCAAGTTCATGACAAAATACAT
Organism: Iris pallida; assembly: GCA_029216955.1. Taxonomy (NCBI): domain Eukaryota; kingdom Viridiplantae; phylum Streptophyta; class Magnoliopsida; order Asparagales; family Iridaceae; genus Iris; species Iris pallida. The sequence goes on from JANAVB010013398.1 coordinate 1,666,903, forward strand.
AAGGATATAAAATGGACGTTAAATATCTAATAAAATATCAATATACAGGGCTATAAAAGATCAAGGGTAATCAGGCTACGCTCAAGCCAGGCTACGCTCAGGCTAGCGTACGCTCAGGTCTGCGTACCAAAGGATCCATACACTTCCAATAGGGAGCGTACGCAAGGGTCAGCGTACACAAGGGCACGTTCAAGCTACAGGTCAGCGTACGCTCAAGCTAGCATACGCTCAAGACTGCATACGCTCGAGCTAGCGTACGAAAGGGGCCAGCGTACGCCTTGCTTGCTTAAGCTAGCGTACCAAGGCACGCGTACGCTCAAGCTAGCGTACGCTCAAGACACGCTGCCAACAGGCAGCGTATCAAGGTTAGCGTACGTGCGCTAAAGAGCAGCGTACACAAGTTAGCGTACGCTCGCTAAAGAGCAGCGTACACAAGTCAGCGTACGCTCGCTAAAGAGCAGCGTACACAAGTTAGCGTACGCTCGCTAAAGAGCAGCGTACATAAGTTAGCGTACGCTCGCTAAAGAGCAGCATACACAAGTTAGTGTACCCTCGCTAAAGAGCAGCATACACAAGTTAGCGTACGCTCGCTAAAGAGCAGCGTACACAAGTTAGCGTACGCTCGCTAAAGAGCAGCGTACAGCTCAGTGGCGTAAGCTAAAAAGCTAGCTCACTGTTCACTGTCTTCTCCAAATGGCAAGAACAGCAAGAACTCTAAAGTTGAATCTAAGCTTCAATTGTCCAAATCTTGGTAAAAACAAGTCCGAATCCAACTTTCCAAAGGTCAAAATTGGGTAGAACAAAATTCTCTAAAACATGGAACCATCAAAACTTGAAAACAAGCAAGTTTGATAGATCAAAACACCAAAAATCCAAAAATAGCAAAACTCTAGATCTACAAGAATTAAAGCCTCAAAATGAAAAATGACAAGTTCTAATGTGGTTTAGAATCATGCGGAGAAGCTAATGAAACCATCAAAAGGAGTTCTCTTGTGGAAGCAAGTTGCACTTGCCTATGGTGTTCTTGGTTGGTGGAGAAGAGTAATGGTAGGGGAAGGAGAAGTAAATGAGAATTATGGAGGAGAGAGAAGGTTGGTGGGGATAATAAAGAGGATGGTTGTGGTGGAAATGAAGGAGAAGCATATGCTAAGGTGTTCCACCCTTGGCCCATGATGAACCAAGCATTGGGCCGGCCGAACCAAGCCAACCCAAACTGAGAGTAAAGAAGCCAAGCCAAACCAAGGAGATATGCAAATACAAGATAAAATATGTATACGTATTCCAAATACGTAATACGAACAACAGGCATTACATATATATATATTCATATATACATATATATACATATATACGTTTATGTATTTATATATAAATACACATACACCCATATACATATATATATTTTTATATAAATACACATACGTTTATATATTTATTTATTTACTCTATATATATGTATATATATATATATACTTTAAATTCCTAATTCTCTTTCTATATATATACTTTAAAAAAAATATATATATATATATGTACTTTAAATTCCTAATTCTCTTTCTATATTTATTTGCTAGAAGATTGGGAAACAACTAGTAATAACTATATATTTATATATACGATTAATAGCAATAATAATAATAATAACAGAAATAAATTACTTAATATGCAATATTAAATATTCCACTATAGAATTGATCACTAGGCTATAAAATGGACTGTCAAAACGTACATATGCACATCTGCCTACCTACATGGACGTTTTTGGTCTCACTATATGCCTGCTTGGGCTTGAGCTTAGTTTTGGTCCAGTCCGGGCTAGTTTGGTACAACCGGGTCACCTACAAGTCAAATAATATTAATAATAAATAATTAACTATTTATAATGGTCATGTCACAACTTGGCCTGGTTTTCTAGTTAGGACATCACTATGACTCAGCCTTCCCTACTAGGGCTAATACCCTAGTCAAAGCACGCCATTGCACTATCCGTACCACGATTTCTAATCACCTTGTACTTCAAACTCAACCATGGCTAAGGTCAGCTATCGTAATAATTACCTAAAGAATTATTTATTAAAAAAAAATCTAAGAATCACCATTTAAATCAAATTAATAAAAAAATAAAAAAATGAAAAAAATATTTCAAGAATTTTCGAGAAGGGGAGCTACAAATCTACCCACCTTCAAAATAATTTTATCCTCGAAATTCTAATTCATGACTATTTTTTAAAATTCAAAGTCTACCATTACCCTAATCTCTTCAAATTTATTTTTTAAAAAATATTCTATAACTGTCTCTAGCCATTTTATAACTTCAAATACTTGGGGACTTCTACCCACCTTTGGTCACACTACTCCTCAAAACACGGTCACTAAAATCTTATAATCTTCTATCTAGTTGCTAACGATTCTACCAACAGATATCTAGGCATATGGCGTATATAATCCCTCATATCTATAAACAATCAAATATTCAATAGTCAAGCAATATTATATTATAATTTAAGAATTTCTGATGAATTCTAGAAAATAAGATCATTCGTCACCCCGAAATAGGAAGGGACGAGAATCAATGTTACAGAAAACAATGAAGTATAATCGAGAGCAAATATGGAGTTTTCAAGGACGTAGATAATTTCTAGAAGAATTTTCATGGCAGTGTGGATTGAGATTTCTAAGGTTTATTCAGATGCGCAGGCTCGTATCAGTACAGTTACGTAACCGATACGATATGCTCTGACCTGCATGGGCCACCACAAAAACTTGTCACGACCCGCACATGCTTTTCGGATGCGAGCTCATGAGCAAGCCAGCTACGTATCGAGCAGACTCCAGACTGACTCGAGTACGTATAAGCTGTCCAGAGTAGGGTATCATGTCTATTTTAAACTATATCTCAATCCACAAGAATCATGTAAACCAAGAATGAACAAGTATGGGTCATGGTCTGCAACCCATTAGCATATTGTTCGATTAGACTCCAAGAATGATATGAGTCTATAAATAAGCAGAGTATATCTTGGTACTGAATATAAAGCACGAAAGGATAATAAAGAAATATCACAAGCAAATACCTGTATCATGCATCGCAATCTTCTACCATCCCGCTCTGCTAACTAACTCCATGCAATCGCTAAACCTGAAGAGATCATCAGGTCCTCAGAGGACTAGCAAGATACATAATATACAAGCCAACATATAATAGTACAAATATGCAAAGAAGTAAGGAACAATCAAGGATATCTAACGAGACAAAATGAACTAAAACACAAGATCTAAACATAAGGATCCTAAAACTCTGGCATGCCATACTAGAAATAGCTAATAGGTCAAAGCTATAGACTGTAGTCAAGGCAAGCACTCACAATCTATAGTGTCTCAATCGCAGTCAAGGTAAGCACTCACAACCAAGACGGTAGCCAATCCTAGTATAAAAATCCTATAGACCGTAGTCAAGGTAAGTACTCACAATCTATAGAATGTCAAAGTCAAGTCCTACTCAAGTCATGTCAAGTTAAGTCAAGTTATAATCAAGTCGAGGGAATCGTGGTGTAGGACTAGATGCTCTATCAAGGAATACATATGACACTAACACAGTGTAACAGATAGAAATATCATAACAGAAAGGAACAAGAATGTACAGACAACTAGAAACAAGTAAAGTAAAACTATAACAGGATGAGTGTATTAGACATGGAATAAAGCAATCATGAATGTAAGGAAAAAAACAAAAGCGAGATAATGAACTTGCATATAAATTATATTATATAAGATGGCAAGGAATGCTTGCCTGGGGTTTGCACGGAGAACCAACAATGTATCGCCAATCAACAATTCTAAAAAGTCCAAGTCATCACAACTGTCTCCGAAAGCTGAAATAAACATTACCAATGTTCTCAGAATAGTCAAATTAGCTTAGAGTGCCTGTCCTTAAGTCCAATTCTGGACACAGGAGCAAAATGGTAATTTTGGGCCAAAATGATGTGCGTCGTTGGACCCGCTTTGCACCGAAAAATGTGCCAGAGTCAATGGTCTCTAAAGTCGTTAAACTATATGTAAACAGGTCCATTTTTCTGATACAAACCCAACCGTATGTCCAAAGTTGGATTCCGGCGGGCCGTGCACAAAATCTCTCGTTGAGTCGGACCGTGGGGCCCGCAAAACGGCGATCCGATCAACTGTCTCAAAATCGGACCAAACTTGGTATACAGGACCAGAAAAATGATACGGACCTGTTGGCGCAAGTTTCGTCTCGATCTGACGAACGTGCACAAAATAATTGGGAAACTTGCACAGAGGTCTATACGATGAATTTCGACGGATACGCATCAAATTCGTCGCGCACACGCGACCCATTTGAATTCCGTCAAAGCTCACACATCCACGAAGCCGTTACGCATCTTTCGATGCTTTCGGTTCATGACCACGTTGCCCAGATTGGCGGGACGCACGTCATATCGAAGAATTTTATTATTTTTAAAACAGGTTTTTTATGAACTTTGGGATTCGATTTCTCGGCGCGTAGTCGATGAAATCGACTTCTGTGAAATGGGTTGTGGAGCCCTACATGTTGTCTAAAAGTGTGTTCAAATAGAATTTCTACTCTGGTAATAGATCGATTAGAATCGATCTTCAAACATGGGTGATTGGACTGTTATATGCCCTATTTTCGAACAGGTTTTTGATCGACTTCGTGTCGATTTCTTGTCAAATCAATTTCACTCCTACCCAAACTAATTGACAGATATCTGAGAGGGTTAGATTGGGATTTTACCTGTAAGATTGGTTCGACGAACGGTAACCGTGGTGTCGGGAATTCGACTGCGAATTGGGCTTCTCCGCCATTTGCTGCTGCTGTGCTCTTCCTCTTCGCGGCTGCTCTCCGCCCGCCGCCTGCCGACGGTCGACCCCCGGCCAGCCTGTGGCGGTACGCACGAAGGAAAGGGGCGCGGCTAGGGCTTTGGGTTAGAGAGTTTCTCTCTCAAACGTATATAAATACTGTCTCAGTCGAAAACGAGTTGGGAGGATTTTCGCTCGGCCGGATTGAGATTCCTGGGCTCGGGTTTATTAACTGCTATCACACGTATATATATATATATTTATATATGTTAAAAACCGAGAGTTCAAAGTGTTACTGGGCTGCTTGTGGTGGTCCTGACTGGGATGTGGGCTGAGGCTGCTCGGCCTGGGCTGTGGGACGGCTTGGGGTTTTGTTTCCTTTATTTTGTATATATCTATTTTAGCCATGAATGTATACATATATATACATATATATATATATATATATATATATATATATATATATATATATATATATATATATATATATATATATATATATATATTCATATATACATATATATATATACATATACGTTTATGTATTTATATATAAATACACATACACCCATATATATATATATATATATATATATATATATATTATATATATATATATATATATATATATATATATATATATATATATATATATATATATATATTTATATAAAAATATATATATTTATATAAATACACATACGTTTATATATTTATTTATTTACTCTATATATATATATATCTACTTTAAATTCCAAATTCTTTTTCTTTATTTATTTGCTAGAAGATGGTGAAACAGCTAGTAATAACTATATATTTATATATACGATTAATAGCAATAATAATAATAATAACAGAAATAAAATACTTTATATGCAATATTAAATATTCCCTATAGAATTGATCACAAGGCTATAAAATGGACTGCCAATACGTACATATGCATATCTGCCTACCTACATGGACGTTTTTGGTCTCACTATATGCCTGCTTGGGCTTGAGCTTAGTTTGGGTCCAGTCCGGGCTAGCTTGGTACAACCGGGTCACCTACAAGTCAAATAATATTAATAATAAATAATTAACTATTTATAATGGTCATGTCACAACTTGGCCTGGTTTTCCTAGTTAGGACATCATTATGGCTCGGCCTTCCCTACCAGGGCTAATACCCTAGTCAAAGCACGTCACTGCAGTATCCGTGCCATGATTTATAATCACCTTGTACTTCAAAACTCAACCATGGCTAAGGTCAGCTATCACAATAATTAACTAAATAATTATTTATAAAAAATCTAAGAATCACCAGCTAAATCAAATAAATAAAATAAAGTAAAAATATTTCAAGAATTTTTGGGAAGGGGAGCCACAGCGGGTCGTGACACGTTTTTATTGGTGGCCCATGCAGGTCTAGTTTTTATGTTGTCGTATTCGAACTAGAGTATCACTACAGCCTGTTGTAGGATTAGAATATTTTGAAGGTACTCAATCACACTAGGAAAACTCCTTATCAAATTTCGTTTATCTGCATTTTGCTGCTTATTGTCTTCCTTTGAATATAAACTGTCCTCCTTTGATATTTTGACTCATTCTCAGAAATTGTTTCTTGTTTGATCTGTGTCTCGAGGATGGTTATCGAGACGAGATCGCATCGCCCTGGACCGGGGGACGCTGCAGAAGGGTCTGCCACCTTTTGTCCTGTGCAGCCAGCTTCCGGTACCACAACACCAGTTCAGCCCTCAGGAGTGGGCATTTCAGCTGCTTTTGGAGGAGCACCTCCACCAGTTAGGAGGCAGAGCCCGGTGATTCTTGAGATCCTTATGCCGCAGCAGCCTCCACCTGCGGGGATGGTAGATGTTGTTCATCTATTCTCTTTCGTAGAGAGGATTATGGAGTCTCATCAGTAGCAGCAGCGTCAGACTGCCGACTTCCGTCAGGGGATCAACGAGGCCCATCAGCTGGTCCGTATGAAGTGGAGATGGTGTCTACCCAGGGGCCGTAGTAGCAGCCTCACAGGAGGGAGAAGGACATTCAGGACATCCAGAAGATGCACCCTAGAGACTTTCTAGGTACCGAGGACATACACTACGCAGATGACTGGATTGAGCAAATCGAGGAGATTTTTTGGCTGGCGGAGATACCAGCCAGACTTTATATTATGGCAACGGGCAGTCAGATACAGGACCTAGCCCGTACCCAGTACCAGATAGATCCCCAAGTGGGAATAGAGGGTCAGATATGGGAGCAGTTCAAGGAGCTGTTCAAGGAACAGTTCTTTTCGGATGTGGCACTAGGAGGCATTGAGGCACAGTTCAAGAGGCTGGTTCAGGGGAACCAGACAGTTGCAGAGTGGGCCAGCGAGTTCTGCCGGTTGGCCAGGTTTATAGATGATCTGACGGAGAAGATGAAGGCTAGGAAGTTCCGTATCAGGGAGGTTCGGTCACTGACTAAGAGTGAACAGAATGCTACCTTCTTGGAGATCTTTACAGGAGCCATGGTAGCGGAGGACGACCTGGGGCTGAAACTGAAGAGAGGTCGAGATTTCCAGGAAGCCAGCACTGAAGATGCCTTTCGGCATATCAGACTCTAAACTCGTGGATACCTGTCGACATAACTTCCTACCTACAGTGAAGTTTTATCTGGGTATACATAAGTATGATACATGGCCCACTTTTATTGGAGCCGATGATGCTGCTGAAAATGATGTTCCTAACTTGGAACTGCTGGGGTCGAAAACACCCAAACCCGAAGACAAGGGAAGCATCCTCAAACTATCCCTGTTTATGGGGGTAAAGGAAAAGAAGTCCTGAAGGTCGACACATCCAAAGGAGCTTCCAATTCTCAAGGCGCCTCTGACAAGCCTAAGGAGACCTTCTCTTTTAACGAAAATGATTTCATTACCATCTTTCACACATTGACGAAAAGTAATAAGCTGACATTACCTCCACCACGAAGTCCTGCAGAGGCGAGCCAACTCAACGATCCCAAGTACTGTCTCTATCATCAGTACGTGTATCACTCCACCAAGGACTGCATCGTCCTGAAGAAGAAGATACAACAGCTTATCGACAACCAAGTGATCAACCTCGAAGCTGAAGACAATGTCGTATCTTCTAACATGATCTCTCTTCTATTTGGTAACTTTCCTCCCATAGAAGTCCCAGACGGCGTGGTCCCGATTCCCAAGGCAATAATGGAAGTCGTCAACCTACCGTCAGCTCGCAAATCAACATTGGTCCCGCTCATGACTAAACGTGGTGAGATCATGTGGGTCCATCCGGACCTTGTGCAAGAAGTGACACAGGGGGTAGTACCTCCCAAAGCAAAAAGGGTCAAAAATACAAATCATGCCATATGGTATCCTCTTCCATCTACGAGGTTCTATCTGGCAAGACGTGTTTGGGGAAGACTTATCTCGGACGTACGATCCTGCACAAGAAGAAGCAGTACCTCCTCAAGCTCGTGCTGCCCCCACAAGCTCAGAAGCCAGCCCGTCTAAGCCTCAAACTACGGACAAATCCAAGCAGAAGGAGACACGGTTTGACAAGTCTCTGAGGGCGCCATCTCCCGAAGGCCTGGATCGGCCCTACAACTTTGACATACTGGCTCAGCTAGCCAATACACCTGCCAAGTTGTCTCTGTTCGATCTATTGCGACTCTCCAAAGAAATGCGGAAGGCTTTAAGTGAGGCATTACTACATGCCGACTCTTATCTCGTCGAAGTCAAAGCCCCCGTTGAAGATCCTATCTCCTGTCCCTACTGCCACAGTACTATGAATGTGGTGTCCAACATCACCTTCTCACGGGAGGACATACTACTAAAAAATAACCGTCATGATAGACCCTTGTACTATACAGGGTATATCGGGGCGATCAAGGTGGATCGCATGCACATCGATCCAGGATCCTCCCTCAATATTATTCCTCGAAGTCTGCTTCAAATTCTGGGAATCCCTCTGCACAAGCTATCTGCAACCAACACAACTATTATGGCTTTCAATGCTGGTCGAAGCCATCCGCTGGACAAGATCCATCTCAAATGCCAGATCGGTGATCTTCGAACAGAGGTTTCCTGCTATGTGATCGATGCCTATATATCCTATAACATTTTGTTGGGACATCCATGGATACACGAGAACATGATCATTCCTTCCACACTTTACCATTGCTTCAAATATGTCAACAGCGATGGTATCGTGAAGACGGAGTTTGCCGATGTCAATCCTTTTAAGGGCATCGAAGCTTACTATGGAGATTCGGTACTTTACCAATCCCAGCCCCCAAAGATGACGGCAACGAAGCCGACAATGAAGCTGAAGCAAGTCTATCCTCCAATGGTGGTCCCCTGATTATCCGAGTCAAAGGACGTACTACCCCAAAAAGTACTCCGAAGTCTCTCACAATTTGGGTGAAAAAGAAGAACCTTGACAATGTCAAACCATTGACCATCACTCTCAGCAAGACACCCCAGAAGGAACCTACTGATGCCCGTCCCCCCAATCCTGAAGAATTACCATACGTTGTGAACTCGGCCAAGACTGTAGCTCCTCTTCCAGATGATGACCCTCTCAATGAGTATATCAATACTCATAATAATGTACCTTCAGCGGATGATGTTATCCCTGAAGAAGAACTTGCGTATTTCCTTAGTAAAGGTTTATCTTTGAATTACTCCGATGTCTATCAATCTATAAACCACTACATAGATACGATATACGCTCTAGAGAATGACATAGGACCACACCTCTGCATGTCGGTCACTATGCCTCACCTGCAGTAAAAAGTTTACCCTGAAGATGTCCTCTACTTCATCGTTCTAGCCAGAAAGAAGGATGAAGATCTAATCATCTTTGGCGAGAGAAAGTTCGTTCAAGACTCTACTTCTTCCAAACACAACACAGAAACTGACTATGACTCTGGAAAAATGCAACTTTTTCGGTATAGTTGGCAGGCCAAGAACATCATCCAGAATATAGGATATGACATCAAAAGCGACAAAGGGCTAAATTACGGCCGAGGACGACGGTTACTGTCACAACCCGCACCCTAGAGTAAGGGCACGAGAAGTGGGTACGTCCAGCCTACGCCGCAGTGTCGGCGGTAGAACGCTGTTCTAGGTCATGAACTATAACTAACATAATATGAATACTCTCCATAAGGAGGCCAACAAAGAGGTATAACTCAATCACAATCTATAGATAGAAAATGGTACGATAAAATAGATAAGGAAATCCTCAACTGAGGTACAACAGAAACTAAATACAAGTCTCAACATCTCTACAACATATAACTCTGAAACAAAGACATAAGCTAAACATGAAAGGAAATAGTCTAAGCTATCTACTCTATACAAGGTATCATCCTGAGCAGCTGCCTGAACCTCGCCAGGGGTCCAGGTCGCGAGTGTCATCTAGGCAAGCTCCAAGTAAGGGGGTGCAGGGTTCCTCATCATCCTCTGTAAAATTTTCAACAGGTCCAGTCAGGACGGGAGCAAGCACAGTACATCTCATGCAGTTCATATCAAGGCAGGAAATATAAAGCAGGCAATAGAGTAAGATACATGAAACGCTGTAAGAAGATGTACATGAAACAGGAGAGATTTTTGATAACTGGAAATATATACATGATAAGTAAGAACTGTAAGTGACTAGTGATTTAGAGTACGAGATGGCATGTAATTGGCTTAGGTTGAACATGATGTACATGAGTGAACATGTGGGACATCAGCCAATAAGGCTGATGTGTACATGATAAAACATGAAAAGTAACAGAGTGAACATGATGGGTAAATCATATGACCATTTATACTCACCCCTACCCACAATTAATACACAAGGATCTAGTCCTGTTACGTTACGGATATGATGTTTTGGTTACACAGAAAACACATGAGGAAACATGAGCGTACATGAAAGAACATGAGAGTACATGAACGTACATGTAAGAACATGAGAGAACATGAGTGTACATGAATAACGCAGAAGCGAGGAATACATGATGTACATGAAACACATGTCATAAAGTATCCGATGCTCCCGCTAAGGGGGATAACATCCCAAGAAGAGATCCGTATAGTACTAATCCGTGATGATAACGTGACAGCATCAAGTAAAACTAATCTAGAGCGAGAATATAAATCGTGACAAGTATGAAATGATCAGAGAATGTACTCGCCTCGTATCTGAATGTCTGAAGTAAACGTACTGTCCGAGATGAGGTACCTGACTCCTAGTTAGAGCAACACAAGTCAAGATGTATACAGAGGGTGATATATGAAATTTACAATGCATCTGTATGCTATCTAGGTCAAACTAGGCTAAAGTCGACACTTGGTCAACTCTAGTCAACCTAGGTCAAGTCCTAGCCCAAACAAGTCTAACAAGTCTCACTAGGCCTAACCAAGCCTAATCTAGCAGTCACACACCAATCACAAGGCTATACAAGCCAAACACAAGCACATGTCAAGGCACATCCTATTCATGCATATTCAACATTATATCTATATAAAAAGAGGAAGGAACTAACATGTAAGCTATGTGTGTGGGTGAACATGGATGTGTATATGAAAGAGAAACCAACACAAGGCTATATATCCTTGAACCCACATATATACATATCTATATACATTATCCATATCATATCAATATGCATATTTACATCTATCCATATATAGGCATATACATACACTACATATATATTCATTATATATAGTGAGATAGAAGGAGAGTGAAAGAGTGTCAAGTGTGTGTACCTGTGAAGAAGTGAAGTAAAATAGTGTAGGGTATGGCAAGAGTGATGTGAGTGTCAATTTTATATGTGTGTGTCATGTGTGGAGGCAATGTGAGGGTGCAAACAGATTTCAGAAATGGAATGGCTTGTGGGTGAAAACAGTGAACCAATGTGTGTTGATATATCATGTGTGGAGGGAAATGTGAGAGTTAATTTCAGTTTGTGTGTGACAATGCAATTGTGTAAGTGTGTGTGTAATGATGGAATGTGAGGGTGAATTTGTGTTCCTGTGCCAAGAGAAGGAAATCAGTTCCCAGTGATAGGAGAACTTGACAGTTCTCCAACCAATGACAGTTCAATGGAGAGACTCCCAAGTTTCCTAGGACTGGAAATCAATGCTCATATATGAATTAAAAGTATCAGAAGATTGGTTTAAACAGGGAACATATCACAGGTTAAAAAAAAACCAAAACAGTGTATCAGTCACTGTTCAATTTTAATGACATTTGAACTTCTTCCCCGACCAAAAGCCTACACCTGAATTTATCCTAGTTAACATGGATTATAACATGTAATGATCGAAACAGTAGGAAATATATCCAAACAGTAACCTAACACTTCACATTGAACTTAGGAATAGGAGTTCAGTCCACAATCTCAGTTTTACAACTCATGAAAACATATTTAAAACCATTCTCAGATTTCCAACCTGGGAATAACTCAGGTTATATATATTGACAAGGAACACAATTGGTAAAAGAAGAGAAATCTCAGGAATCAACTAACAACCTATTTTTAACATTCCTTTAATAGTTTAATACATACCAGTTAACATTCTCAGGAAATTCCTAAGTGTGCTCAGGTTTTCAAATGTTTTCCCTGGTTCATAGTGTGTACATGGTTATGAGGACAGCGCAATGTGACACTGTTTACTCAGGTTCAGGTGCTCACAATCAATGCATGAAGCTTATGTTCTCATAAAGCATGGCATAATGACAATTAAGGGCAATTTGCAAACCAACAATCAATTAAAATCAACTTAATATGGAAATCGAAGTTTCAGGAAATAGGTATCATGTGGTATCAGTCAAATTCATTTAAACTCGAACTCAAGTCCAATTTCCCACATCAATACCTAACTATCATGTAAACCCAACCCAACATATACTAATACATTTGTGCAGATGGTTAAATCATGAAAATTTATATCCAAACAGTTATAAACTGGAATTTAAAATCAGAAAACTGAAATTGGGTGAAGGTATCAATCGAATGCAAATTCAACCCACTTTCCATCCGACCTTTAAACCAACATGTAACCCTAATCTATCATAGATAATATATCATATTTAGGTTCAAATTAACAATTAAAAACACTATTTAAAACATTTAAAATCGAACCAAACAGGGAAACAAATATGCACTGATACACGCACTGTGTAGTGAACAGCCTCGTGCACGTGTTCGTGCCGGTCTAGGACACGACACAAGTGTCCTAGAGCCTCGTGCTCGTGCCCCTAGGTAGATGAAGTCTCTGGCTATAGGTTCGACACCCTGTATCGAGTGCTAGGCGTGTCTGTGTCCGACGCGAATACCGTATCAGTAGGGAAAAACCTGTGTGCACAGTTCGGGTACAAAACAATGCTGGAGCAAATACTCCTCAGACACGACACAAGTCGATACGAGACTCAAGGGGTGTGATGTCAGTCACTGCCCCTTCGTCTGTGCCAAGTGGCAGGCCGCCACGTGGCGTGTCGTGTCCGCAGAGACACTCGGGTAGCAGGGCAATGTTGCCACGCGCGCGCAGGCGAGTCCAAGGGTTTGACACGACACAAAAATGACACGAAATCACCTCAGTCACCTAGAAATCCTTAAGCGACACTAAAACACGAATTATCATTCAAACATAATTCGAAAACTCGATCGAAATGCCCACTGTGGCATTTCGTCGAACACAGTGCCACTGGCACTGATACGTGTCCAGAATGGACACGAAACCTCTGACACCAAGCTCGAATCCTATCCAAACCCTAGGGGGACCCTTAGGGCTTCCTATCCATGAAGATTAATAGGGATTTCATGGATATTTGGAGAAGTTACCTTAGTGTGAACTTTCAATAGAAAATGGGCTCTTTCTAACACTTTGCTTGATGTCCCAAACACTTCAAATCATTAGCAAGCTGGACCAAAACATCACAATAGCAAGAATACCATTATTAGGAAGGTTTGCAACTGGTTTGAGGATTTTAGGACATAAAATGGAATTATAGTGAATTTACTAGGGCAAGAACTCACCTCTTTCTTCTTGGATCTAATTTTTCTAAGGAGGGAGGCTAGCCCGAAGTTTGAGAGGGGTTTTATAGTGGGGGAAAAGGGTATGATGGCTGCCAATAAGTTAGGGTTAGGGTTTAGGATGAGGGGCTAAGGTTCCTCCAACAATTTCTAGCTAATCCAAGGGCTCACAATCAAAGTAGCCCCTTTAACCTTTAGCCTAAAATATCAATCTACAAATATCTAGATATTTCACTAATGTAATTACTTTAATGAAACCCTCTAACTTAGTCTCTAGGGTCATGATTAACAATCTAGATTAGGCTAACTTCTAGTTCAAGTCTCAACAATCTAGCTAACACATATTTAATTAATATAATTCACATTTTCACAAAAGTGTCAAAATGACTAAAATACCCCTAGGCTTAAAAGTAGAAATTTGAAATCCTAGACACATGATTAGGTCTCATTGGTCATGATTAGTCTTCTAGGTCATGTATGACTAATGTTACACTAGCAAAACACCAATTCACATTTCACTCAAATAAATAGTTTTAAAATAACTAAAAATCACCAAAAATTATATCATGACTAAAATCAATATTTTAATGATTTAAAATGCAAAATTTTAAATTTACCCTTATTTTGGAAAAGTGGGTGTTACAAGTCTACCCCCTTTGAAAGAATTTCGTCCTCGAAATTAAGATAGTCGTACTTCTTCTAGAGTCTCGTCCCCAACAATCATGGTCTCAGAACTTACCTAAATCCTACAATTTAAAAGAATGGCATACATGGTCATGGCATATGGTGGCAGTTGAAAGTCTCACCTAGGTATACTAGTCCTGCTAAACCCAAACGGTCATAGGGTATCAAACATACAAGCAATCTGGGGTGCTAAACTGGAAAAATTACAGAAACAACAAATCATCAAGGCTGTAATGCAGTCTATTATTCTATATGAAAACTGGTAAATATAAACAACAGAGAACCAGCTACAAGGGTCCCTACTCTAAAGCCAGGGCTATACTATCATTCCTAAGATAAAGGCCTAATCACAACTCATCAAATCATCATACTAAGAAAGAGTTATAACTAATGAATTTCTACAAGTTATTAGACTAGTCAACTAAAGTTATCCCTACTCTAAGTTATTTGATGATGGAAACAAATTTTTTTTTTTATAGAAAAGAAATGAAAGAGGTGATACTTTAAAAACCTTCAAGATATAATCTGATAATCACATGCGTCTGTCCAAAATCATGATACTCAGAATCCTCGCCACGCTAGTAAGCAAGGCTGCAATGAACGGTAGAGTCCATAACTGGGGTATGCATCTCTATGATCAAGTCGTCTGGAATCCTCGCTATGCCGACTAGTATAGCTGCGAGAAATTCCAATCGCATGATCAAGATATGTGCATCCGAAGTCAGGTCCCTATGTTCTTGCCACGCCGGCTAATATAGCTGCGGTAAACTCTAGGTTCCATAATAAAGTAGACGTTTTACCATCCCTGTTATTTTCGTCAATATATGTTATCAGAAGATATCGTAACTCGGATCATAAAATTCATCTCGATAAAAAAAAATCAAATCAACAACGATCCATCAAAATCAGATTCAAATATAAAGGAGTAAGGGTAAATCAAACAAGAGAAAAGGAATTCAAATTAGAAGTTCGGAATGAGATTCTTAAGGGGCATCCCAGGAATCTCTCAAGGAATTCTAACTGTGATTGAGTACCCCAAAATATTCTACTCCTACTGCAGGCTGTAGAGATACTCTAGTTCGAATACCACTACATAAACTCGACCTGCATGGGCCACCACTAAAAACGTGTAACGACCCGCACCCTAGAGTAAGGGCACGAGAAGTGGGTACGTCCAGCCTACGCCGCAGTGTCGGCGGTAGAACGCTGTTCTAGGTCATCAACTATAACTAACATAATATGAATACTCTCCATAAGGAGGCCAACACAGAGGTATAACTCAATCATAATCTATAGATAGAAAATGGTACGATAAAATAGATAAGGAAATCCTCAACTGAGGTACAACAGAAACTAAATACAAGTCTCAACATCTCTACAACATACAACTCTGAAACAAAGACATAAGCTAAACATGAAAGGAAATAGTCTAAGCTATCTACTCTATACAAGGTATCATCCTGAGCAGCTGCCTGAACCTCGCCAGGGGTCCAGGTCGCGAGTGTCATCTAGGCAAGCTCCAAGTAAGGGGGTGCAGGGTTCCTCATCATCCTCTGTAAAATTTTCAACATGTCCAGTCAGGACGGGAGAGAGCACAGTACATCTCATGCAGTTCATATCAAGGCAGGAAATATAAAGCAGGCAATAGAGTAAGATACATGAAACGCTGTAAGAAGATGTACATGAAACAGGAGAGATATTTGATAACTGGAAATATATACATGATAAGTAAGAACTGTAAGTGACTAGTGATTTAGAGTACGAGATGGCATGTAATTGGCTTAGGTTGAACATGATGTACATGAGTGAACATGTGGGACATCAGCCAATAAGACTGATGTGTACATGATAAAACATGAAAAGTAACAGAGTGAACATGATGGGTAAATCACATGACCATTTATACTCACCCCTACCCACAATTAATACACAAGGATCTAGTCCCGTTACGTTACGGACATGATGTTTTGGTTACACAGGAAACACATGAGGAAACATGAGCGTACATGAAAGAACATGAGAGTACATGAACGTACATGTAAGAACATGAGAGAACATGAGTGTACATGAATAACGCAGAAGCGAGGAATACATGATGTACATGAAACACATGTCATAAAGTATCCGATGCTCCCGCTAAGGGGGATAACATCCCAAGAAGAGATCCGTATAGTACTAATCCGTGATGATAACGTGACAGCATCAAGTAAAAGTAATCTAGAGCGAGAATATAAATCGTGACAAGTATGAAACGATCAGAGAATGTACTCGCCTCGTATCTGAATGTCTGAAGTAAACGTACTGTCCGAGATGAGGTACCTGACTCCTAGTTAGAGCAACACAAGTCAAGATGTATACAGAGGGTGATATATGAAATGTACAATGCATCTGCATGCTGTCTAGGTCAAACTAGGCTAAAGTCGACACTTGGTCAACTCTAGTCAACCACACTAGTCAACCTAGGTCAAGTCCTAGCCCAAACAAGTCTAACAAGTCTCACTAGGCCTAACCAAGCCTAATCTAGCAATCACACACCAATCACAAGGCTATACAAGCCAAACACAAGCACATGTCAAGGCACATCCTATTCATGCATATTCAACATTATATCTATATAAAAAGAGGAAGGAACTAACATGTAAGCTATGTGTGTGTGAACATGGATGTGTATATGAAAGAGAAACCAACACAAGGCTATATATCCTTGAACCCACATATATACATATCTATATACATTATCCATATCATATCAATATGCATATTTACATCTATCCATATATAGGAATATACATACACTACATATATATTTATTATATATAGTGAGATAGAAAGAGAGTGAAAGAGTGTCAAGTGTGTGTACATGTGAAGAAGTGAAGTGAAATAGTGTAGGGTATGGCAAGAGTGATGTGAGTGTCAATTTCATATGTGTGTGTCATGTGTGGAGGCAATGTGAGGGTGCAAACAGATTTTAGAAATGGAATGGCTTGTGGGTGAAAACAGTGAACCAATGTGTGTTGATATATCATGTGTGGAGGGAAATGTGAGAGTTAATTTCAGTTTGTGTGTGACAATGCAATTGTGTAAGTGTGTGTGTAATGATGGAATGTGAGGGTGAATTTGTGTTCCTGTGCCAAGAGAAGGAAATCAGTTCCCAGTGATAGGAGAACTTGACAGTTCTCCAACCAATGACAGTTCAATGGAGAGACTCCCACGTTTCCTAGGACTGGAAATCAATGCTCATATATGAATTAAAAGTATCAGAAGATTGGTTTAAACAGGGAACATATCACAGGTTAAAAAAAACCAAAACAGTGTATCAGTCACTGTTCAATTTTAATGACATTTGAACTTCTTCCCCGACCAAAAGCCTACACCTGAATTTATCCTAGTTAACATGGATTATAACATGTAATGATCGAAACAGTAGGAAATATATCCAAACAGTAACCTAACACTTCACATTGAACTTAGGAATAGGAGTTCAGTCCATAATCTCAGTTTTACAACTCATGAAAACATATTTAAAACCATTCTCAGATTTCCAACCTGGGAATAACTCAGGTTATATATATTGACAAGGAACACAATTGGTAAAAGAAGAGAAATCTCAGGAATCAACTAACAACCTATTTTTAACATTCCTTTAATAGTTTAATACATACTAGTTAACATTCTCAGGAAATTCCTAAGTGTGCTCAGGTTTTCAAATGTTTTCCCTGGTTCATAGTGTGTACATGGTTATGAGGACAGCGCAATGTGACACTGTTTACTCAAGTTCAGGTGCTCACAATCAATGCATGAAGCTTATGTTCTCATAAAGCATGGCATAATGACAATTAAGGGCAATTTGCAAACCAACAATCAATTAAAATCAACTTAATATGGAAATCAAAGTTTCAGGAAACAGGTATCACGTGGTATCAGTCAAATTCATTTAAACTCGAACTCAAGTCCAATTTCCCACATCAATACCTAACTATCATGTAAACCCAACCCAACATATACTAATACATTTGTGCAGATGGTTAAATCATGAAAATTTATATCCAAACAGTTATGAACTGGAATTTAAAATCAAAAAACTGAAACTGGGTAAAGGTATCAATCGAATGCAAATTCAACCCAATTTCCATCCGACCTTTAAACCAACATGTAACCCTAATCTATCATAGATAATATATCATATTTAGTTCAAATTAACAATTAAAAACACTATTTAAAACATTTAAAACTGAACCAAACAAGGAAACAAATAGGCACTGATACACGCACTGTGCAGTGAACAGCCTCGTGCACGTGTTCGTGCCGGTCTAGGACACGACACAAGTGTCCTAGAGCCTCGTGCTCGTGCCCCTAGGTAGATGAAGTCTCTGGCTATAGGTTCGACACCCTGTATCGAGTCCTAGGCGTGTCTGTGTCCGACACGAATACCGTATCAGTAGGGAAAAACCTGTGTGCACAGTTCGGGTACAAAACAGTGCGGGAGCAAATACTCCTCAGACACGACACAAGTCGACACGAGACTCAAAGGGTGTGATGTCAGTCACTGCCCCTTGGTCTGTGCCAAGTGGCAGGCCGCCAAGTAGCGTGGCGTGTCCGCAGAGACACTCGGGTAGCAGGGCAATGTTGCCACGCGCGTGCAGGCGAGTCCAAGGGTTCGACACGACACAAAAATGACACGAAATCACCTCAGTCACCTAGAAATCCTTAAGCGACACTAAAACACGAATTATCATTCAAACATAATTCGAAAACTCGATCGAAATGCCCACTGTGGCATTTCGTCGAACACAGTGCCACTGGTACTGATACGTGTCCAGAATGGACACGAAACCTCTGACACCAAGCTCGAATCCTATCCAAACCCTAGGGGGACCCTTAGGGCTTCCTATTCATGAAGATTAACAGGGATTTCATGGAGATTTGGAGAAGTTACCTTAGTGTGAACTTTCAATAGAAAAGGGGCTCTTTCTAACACTTTGCTTGATGTCCCAAACACTTCAAATCATTAGCAAGCTGGACCAAAACATCACAACAGCAAGAATACCATTATTAGGAAGGTTTGCAACTATTTTGAGGATTTTAGGACATAAAATGGAATTATAGTGAATTTACTAGGGCAAGAACTCACCTCTTTCTTCTTGGATCTAATTTTTCTAAGGAGGGAGGCTAGCCCTAAGTTTGAGAGGGGTTTTATAGTGGGAGAAAAGGGTATGATGGCTGCCAATAAGTTAGGGTTAGGGTTTAGGATGAGGGGCTAAGGTTCCTCCAACAATTTCTAGCTAATCCAAGGGCTCACAATCAAAGTAGCCCCTTTAACCTTTAGCCTAAAATATCAATCTACAAATATCTAGATATCTTACTAATGTAATTACTTTAATGAAACCCTCTAACTTAGTCTCTAGGGTCATGATTAACAATCTAGATTAGGCTAACTTCTAGGTCAAGTCTCAACAATCTAGCTAACACATATTTAATTAATATAATTCACATTTTCACAAAAGTGTCAAAATGACTAAAATACCCCTAGGCTTAAAAGTAGAAATTTGAAATCCTAGACGCATGATTAGGTCTCATTGGTCATGATTAGTCTTCTAGGTCATGTATGACTAATGTTACACTAGCAAAACACCAATTCACATTTCACTCAAATAAATAGTTTTAAAATAACTAAAAATCACCAAAAATCATATCATGACTAAAATCAATATTTTAATGATTTAAAATGCAAAATTTCAAATTTACCCTTATTTTGGAAAAGTGGGTGTTACAGTTACCAATACGACACTTTGCTCCTCCCGGCAAACCCGAGAACTACTATCAACGAAGCGGTGTTGGTTTGGGTTATGTCACTCCTCCAACAACTCTCGAAAGATTAGATGATGAAGCAGATCATTGTTCTCATTCTTCTGATTCCTCCCTCTGGGACTCAGACTCCAACGTCAGTGACATGTTCAAAGCAACTCTGTCCGTCAAACTGGTTTTCGTCGACCAAATTACAGACGATGTCCAATCAATTAAGCTTGAACAATAGCATCAAAAGATGGATACTAGGTGGGAGCTGCACTTCGAACAACGGGAACCACCTACCGAAGACTAAGTCATCCAAGTCAATCTAGGAGATGAAGCATCTTTCAAACCAATCTTCATCAGCAAAATTCTATCTGGCGATGAACGCCAATCTCTTATATTGCTTATAAGAGAATTCATCGATGTCTTCGCATGGAGCTATGAAGACATGCCAGGCTTGGACCCTAAAGTCGCCATGCACCGTCTAAAAATTTCGTCTAAAGCTAAGCCAGTGAAGCAGCAACAATGACGATTTCGACCAGACGTCATGGAAGCCATCGAGAATGAAGTCAAGAAGCTCATTGCCAGTGGATTCATTCACGAGGAACAACACCCAGACTGGGTTGCCAACATCGTTACAGTCATAAAAAAGAATGGTAATGTTTGAGTCTGTATTGATTACCGTGATTTGAACTCTGTATCCCCGAAGGACGAGTTCCCTCTACCGATCACCGACGTAATGATTCACAATACTTGCGGCTTCGAGCGGATGTCCTTCAAGGATGGGTTCTCAGGTTACAACCAGATCAAGATGTTTTTCAACGACGAGAAGCACACATCTTTTCGAACACCGTTGGGGGTATACTGCTATACGGTGTGCCCTTCAGATTGAAAAATGCAGGGGCAACATACCAGCGAGCCATGAACACAATTTTTCACGATTATTTGCACAAAACTGTAGAGTGCTACGTAGACGATATCGTAGTCAAAAGTCGTCTCAAGGGCAACCACCTCCAAGACTTGAGAATGGTGTTCGAACTAATGTGTGCACACCAACTCAAGATGAATCCAACCAAGTCTTTTATGGAAGTCTCCACCGACAAGTTCTTTGGTTTCGTCATCACTTCAATGGGTATACATCTAGACCCGGAGAAACTGAAGGCTATCCTCGACATGCAACCTCCAAGAAACCTTAAAAAGCTGTGCGGACTACAAGGAAGGCTAGCCTACATCAGACGATTCATTTCGAACCTCTCTGGAAGGTGTCAACCGTTCACTCAGCTCATGAAGAAAGGTGTATCTTTCGTCTAGACTGAACAATGTCAACATGCATTCGACGACATCAAGGCGTATCTTACAAGCCCTCCAGTATTGGTAGCTCCAATAATAGGGAATCCCTTCTTACTATATATCCGTGCTATGGACCATTCTCTTGGTGCCTATTAGCTCAGAAGAATGAAGGCGGCCATGAACAGGCAATCTACTACCTCAGTCGCACAATGGTGGGTGCCGAGCACAGATACACACCGGTGGAGAAGGAATGCCTTGCACTGGTATTTGCCATCCAGAAGACACGCCACTATGTATCTGGACAGACTATCTATATTATATCTAAAGTCAACCCTCTCAGAATACTCATGACTAAATCGGGCTCTCTTAATTCCCGTTTAGCTACATGGGCAATGTTGTTGACTCCATACGATATGATCTTCGTTCCTTAGAAGGCAGTAAAAGGCCAAGCATTAGTTGATTTCCTAGCAGCTCATCCGGTGCCGGAATCGTCCAAACTCTATGACGAAATCCCCGACGAAGTGGTGGAGTCTAACACTGCAACTAAAGAAATCCCCATATGGCGAATGTTCTTTGACAGTGCATCAAGAATAGGACCTAAAGAAAATATCATGGCTAGAGTAGGTGTCATGCTAGTATCACATGATCATCTGGTTATACACCTTGCATATTCTCTCGTGGAACCATGTACCAACAACGTGGCCGAATATAATGCTCTATTAATCGGCTTACAACTGGCAAAGCAACTGGGAGTTGACTATCTAGAAGCTTACGGTGATTCCAAGCTAATAGTTAGTCAGGTCCGAGGGGATTATGATATTCGTCACGAAGATCTCATCCCCTACCACAGAGCAACGATCGAGCTGGCGTCTACTTTCGCTGGATTCTTCATCGAGCACGTGCCTTGACTACAGAATATAGAAGCAGATGCACTAGTCGGTCTCGCTGCTTCCTTGACCGTTCCAACCAATACTCAGTAGTCGATCACAGTGTCTGGTCGAGAACTATTCTGTATGAAAGATGCCTTACATATTCATCACAGTTACACAACGAAAACAAGCATCGATGGTAAAGATTGGAGATTTCCCATCATAGACTATATCGTCTATGGAATCCTCTTAGACGACCTGAAGGAAGCAGTATCCATCCAAAGGCGATTCCTCAGATTTTACTACGACACAGCTACCAAGATGTTGTACTGACGCTCTTACGACGGGCTACTGTTACGATGCTTATCAGACACAGAAGCCAAATATGCACTCTGGGTGGCTCATGATGGAGTTTGTGGTGCACATCAACCAGGCCCCAAATTATAAGATCGTCTCAAATGAATGGGTTATTACTGGCCCACAATAATAGCAGATGCTGTTGAATATGCAAAGAAGTGTAGAGCTTGCCAGTTCTACGCTAATTTTATTCATCAACCTTTAGAGTTTCTATACCCGACGGCAGCATCTTGGCCGTTTGAAGCCTGGGGCATGGACGTCATAGGACCAATCAGCCCACCATCTTCCAATGGACATCGGTTCATGCTAGCTATAACCGATTACTTCTCCAAATGGGCGGAAGCTATACCGCTTATCGAAGTGAAGACGTCAAACGTGATCAGTTTCATCAAACATCACGTCATCTACCGCTTCGGCCTACCTCACAGGATCATCCATGATAATGGTCCACAGTTCGCAAGGCATGCATTCTATCGGTCCTGTGATAAGAATCGAATCCAGAACGTAGCCTCTACTGC
The DNA here is from genome assembly GCA_029216955.1 of Iris pallida. Taxonomy (NCBI): domain Eukaryota; kingdom Viridiplantae; phylum Streptophyta; class Magnoliopsida; order Asparagales; family Iridaceae; genus Iris; species Iris pallida. Next base: position 1,690,268 of record JANAVB010013398.1, read on the forward strand.
CTACAATCCAATGGCTAACGTGCTAGCAGAAGCCTTCAACAAAACTATCATAAAAATTCTCAAGAAGTTCGTGTCTTCAAACAATCACGATTGGAACGAGAAGCTCGGTGAATGTCTATGGGCCTATCGTACAACGGTCCGGACTCCAACAGGCAGTACGCCATTCTCTCTGGTTTATGGGAAGGAAGCAGTTCTTTCGCTAGAAATTTAGATTCCTTCTCTTCGAGTAGCCCTAGCCAGCGAGCTGACTACCGAAGAAAGCTACAGTCTACGACTCCAGGAGCTCGAAGTGCTAGATAAAAAATGCTTGTTAGCTCAGCATCGTATTGAGCTATACCAAGCATGCCTTTCCAGAGCCTTCAACAAAAAAGTGAAGGAAAGGATCTTCCAAGTCGGCGATCTGGTCTTAGCAGTGAGAAGACCAATGGTCATGACGCACAAAATAAAAGGAAAATTCTAGCCTAAATGGGAAGGTCCTTTTATCATAGAATCAGTGTATTCTAACGGTGCGTACTGGCTAACCAAGCCTGATGGTGACTTGCTCATGATGCCTATCAATGACAAGTTCCTGAAGAAATACTATGTGTAACCTCTTTTATATAATGTTCACATGTGGTCAGTCATGTAAATGTACAGGACAATGTTTATATGATTCAAAAAATTATCTAACTATTATCCATATTTCAAGAGTCTTGAATACGCCCTGGATAATAGGTCCTCTAAATATTTCTCCAGTAGAATCATTCCCCTTTTTGACTTCGTCCAAACTCGGTTTGACGAATACAAGTCACGTCCCTATTACCACTGAATTATTTTCTGATTAATTATTTCTCTAGTGGAATAATTAAATATTTTTCCATGTCCACATAACCTCTGAGCAAAACATTCATCAAGGATAATCACGTCCCTATTACCTCTGAATTATCCACTCCCCCCTAATGCTATATATCTTTCCACGTCCATATTACCTCTGGTCAGATATAGAACATCATCTGCTATTACGTCCATATTACCTCTTCTAGCAGCTTCATTCAACTTATTGTCTATATTCGAATAACATGAATATAAAACGGATAATAGGTCCACATCATAATTCCCCATTGGAATACCCACCAGAAATATCCTTGCCACGTCCACATTACCTCTAGCATAGATATTTCACAAAACCATATTTACTTCTGAAAATGAATCTTTATTTTGTAATTGAACGTCGATTAAAAGACAGAAAAAAGATACAAGAGCCGTAACGGTAAGGGAAAAAAAGGGAAGTTACAAAAATCTACGGAATACATAGGCGATTGATGTTGTCCCTTAAAGCCACAATTTCGGCTTCAGACTTCACAGTAGCTCGGTGTCGTGCCTCTTCTTGACGAGCGGCTTCATCTTCGAAGAGGATCAGACTCTGATGCTCCCCCTCCAACTTCTCCACCTCTTCTTCTAAACGGGCAGAAGTGGTGACAGTCATGGCAGCTTGGGACAAATAACCCTCCTGTTCAGATGTCACCGCCCTCAAGTCGACTTTCAGCTAGACGACCTTGTTCTTGATCTGTACAATATGACTATACTTTTCAGTGATCTGTACAGCCAGCCTGTTCTTCGAGGCAGTATGTGTCTCACTTGCAGCATTGAACTGGCCATACTCGTTAGCCAGCTCGCCAATCTCTCGAACGAAGGCGTCCTTCCTTACCTGGAAGGTAGCCTTCTCCTCCGCTAGAGCCGTCATCAAAGCCTCATTCTATGCACGGAACAGCGACGTCGGGCTCCGCTATTTGGCATCCCGGAACCTAGCCACCTGACCCTCCAGGTCATTCAGAACTTTCCTCGGAGCGTTGGCCCGTTCTTTATAGCCGACAATGCTCTGAGGGCCGCTGCCTGGCATTCGGCAACAGCCTTCGCAGGGCCGAAGGTGGCATTCCGATTTAGGACTCCAGGAAACTTCACTTTTAGTACAGAGTAGAAAGCTTTGACAACTTCCTGGGCCATCTCCTCATCTTCGGATAGGTCGTCGGAGAGGAGGCTTGGAAAGTTCTTCCACTTCAGAAAGAGATACCTGACAAGAAGCCGAACCTGACAGGGAAGACAACATGTATATCAGTAACCAAAGAGGAGGGGAAAAATACAAAAGAATTATAATTTTGTACCTTCGGCTTGCTCAACTCCAGCCTGGACTCCGCCATCAGCCTTGATTTCAGGGAAACCAATAGCAGGCCCGGACTGGTCAAGAATATCAAGGCCTTGAGTGACATCAGGCCTGATATCCTCCACAAGCTCAGCCAAAACACAAGCAGATTCAGCAACAGCCCCCTCAGCAGGTTCCTCAACCTCTCTTTCTGTAGTCGATTCTGACTTACTAGCACCTCCCTCCACACCAGTAAAATTAGAGGAGCCGAAAACAACTTCTGCCCCTTCCTCAATGGCTGGGACTTTCTTCGTGAGAAGTTCTTCCCCTTGTCTACAAGGGAACATACAGTTGTGGTCAGCCTCACAAGAAGCACGCAAAATCGAAGTCGAAAAATCTCATCCGAAGAAAGGCACAAAGGCATCGTACCCGCAGAAGGATGAGCCAATTGGACTTGGTTCTCGTCCAGCTCTTTCATCGCAGTTCCTATTGCAGACATATCCTCCACAGATGTGTCGTAGGAAAAAATGATCTTCTGATCGCCGTCATGGTCCGGGCCTCTGTCCCGATCTTTTTGCTCAAGTTTTACAGCTGAAGAAGATCCGCCCTCATCCATCGGCTGAGGACGGATAGGGGACAGCATTTTTGCATCCACCTTCTCAGATAAAGAGGCACCAGTCTCAGCTTCAAATTTAGGGTCCTGTGTAAAGGACAAATACAAGGGTGAGAAAGCTTCTAAAGGCTTGACCAGAACGACTATGGAGTCTAGAAAAGGATCTACCTCCCGAATAATAATGGCCCACGACGCCGTTCCTCGTCTTCCAGTTTGCCGGGAGGGCCTCCTCAAGGGAGGCGAGCCAGCACCCACTTCATTGGCTCTCCTCAGGACAACAGTTTTCTTCTTTCGCTTTAAGGTCGGCTCCTGGACCAATTCAGCTGAAGCTTTCCTCTTCTGAGTAGGATTAAGAAGAGAAGAATCATCATCTTTCGTATCCTCATTCGGAGACACTGATGGCTCCCTAAAGATAGCTTCTGGCTATGGTACTTTGGCTGGTTTCATGGTAGGAATAGTACTTTTCTTCTTACGACCCTTCGGTGCCTTTTTTGTAGGAAGGGGGCCAAACCGAGTTCCCAATATCAAGCTATGTTCACGATCATACTGCGAATGAAAAGTATTGATCTGAACGTAAAATTTGGCGAGGTATAGCACAAATGGGTCTCAGGCTTATCTAAGGGAAGGGTGAAGATCGCCCCCGTAGAACCGGTATTGTAGTACATCCAAGCACGTGCCCCATCAATAAAGCTGTCTATCGACTCCAAATATGGGCTAGCATTTCCCAAAAGGAGCTGGCTGTAGCCAAACTGTCACACGAAACGGCTTGGCAGATACGGCTCCAGATAAGCACGATTCCTGTTCTGGAGCACCAAATACAATGGTCTAATAGACTGAAGCCAGCAAAACGCCCCAGCAGTCAAATTAGTGGCATGAACTCCCTCATCCACTAAGATATTGCTCGCATTACCGCTGCCGGGCAGAGGGGATACTCTGAAGAACTCATAGTTCTGTAAGAAGTCTAAAGCCTTTCTGCGAGCTGGTACACCAGTGAAGGCCCAATCTGCATCACAAAATCTACGAAGAAAGGCGTCTCCTGCCAAAGAGTCCGCCACCGGCCGACATTCAATAGGGAAGGACAATGCAGTAGCAGCCACCCCTTCATGAAATGATTCAAAAGCTCGATCTGGGCAAAGTGGGGCCTGCCGTTGGGAGTCACCGTATTCTTAACAAAGTCTCCGAGACCTCGTCCAGTGGCACAGACCATCGCGGGAAGCAATGCAAGACGGTGTCCAAACGTCAGCTTCACAGCCAGAAGTATCATAACCCGGCTTATTCTCTCAATGGACCCTGAACCTCCAGGGACTACGCAGTCACGAAGCCAGATCATTAAGAAAGCTGCTAGCACAGCTTTCTCCGACAACAGATGTTCGGCTTGACGAAAGTAGTGACCAATCGGAGACCCGGGATCATCACTGTCCTCAGTATATGCCATTTCATAATCCGCCATCCGGGTTTCTATATCGAACTTGGTCATAGTTTTTAAGATCAAAAAAGAGATCGGATCTTCCCCTTCTCCTTGAACGAAGACATAGCCCGTCCAGGCCCTCGTGTGGGGATTGACCCCCCTGTCCTCCCTTTCTTATTAATCCTATGATAGATAAGAAGGTGGCAGAGTAATTCCTTGTATACATCAATCATTCCAGAGTTTTCACTCTTTAGATCTCGGAGTTCTTCATCATAATGCATGTACTCTTCGTAGGGCTCCGTACCCTAGAGAAGCTTCGACACTTCCTACATTTTATGGAGAGCCAATCCTATCTCCCCAGCCAGAGTAAAGAAGGTACAAGTGTAAAGGTTATATAACTCGGCCAAAGAAACAAACATTAGCCAGTTGAACCTTACACCATATTGAGTGGCCCTAACAGCATAGTAAAGGCCGACAGTCTTCAGAGTGGCTTTATACGTATAAAGAATCCAGCCGTTGAGATTGCTCCAGAATGAAGACGGATACCTCCAGCCTTCCATCCGCATCTTTCCTGTGGGATACGGCACATCCCCCGTCGTCATCAAATGGCAAAGCATATCGGCGGCATAAGGATGAAGGTTAGTGGGAATGTCGTTTACTACGGCACCAGGTTGTAGTCCCCTCGTACAGTAAGATACAGAGCCCCAGACACATTTGAAAGTGTCCTTCCTACAATCGCCCGAGTTGAACTGTATTCTCCCGAAGATGACTCCAGGGAGCTCAGGAGTTAGCTTCCACTTCATCTGTCGACGTACAACTAAGGCAGTAAAAGCAGACATGGGATACTGGCGCTCCATCGACGACAGCCATATCCTCTGATTTTTTGGACTAATCACCATGGGGTTTCTCAAACGTATGGTCTCACCATCTTCAAACCCCCACTATCACCAAATAAGAAGTACGATTTCTTGAAGCGACGTGCCCCTCCACGCACAAACTTCTCATCATTAATCACCTATCTCAAGAAGGACTTATCATGTTCAAGTATGGCGAGGGTCCGCTCCGTAGGCTAATTTTGACTAATCTTGGCATGTACCGTGCTGATCATATTTGTTATGGGACTGGTATCAAGGGCCTGATAAGCAGAGACGAAAGAATTTCGTCAAAATCTGGGACAAACATATTTACTGCAAGGACAGAAAGAAAGTCAGACTCAGAAAACTACCGGAAAAACTAAGTTATGAAGAGCTTTCATGCGCCCAAGGGATGATGTGCCCAAAGGGATATGAGCCCAAAACAAAATATGTGGGTACATAACACACGAACAGTACGTGGGCGCATAACATGCCACAGCTTGGAGGCATATAACATTGCAACATGTGGGCGCATAGCACACCACAGTATTGGTACATGATTTCTATGGGCACATAATGATTCTCACAGAAGTATGTTACCTTAGGTGCAAGCGCCCAGGCAAAAAAAAAGTCCGAGCATCGCAAATTAACGCTCGAGACTTTGTTTTTGAAGCATGTCCTCACCCAGAATTGGGTCCTGGACTGCCGAGGGCGCTGCCGCGAGAGAAGAGCCACTCGGTGCAGCCCCTTGCCCTTCGCGGATCTTTTGGCGACCTTAGGAGACATGGTTCTCAAAGAAAGAAGATGAAGAGCTTTTTGAAAAATTCTAAGAGATGGAAATAATGAGCTTTCTCTCTCCTTCAGGGCCTACTTATAGGCACGAGCCACTTCCTATGAACCCACTTACTTTATCCGCCCATGCGCCCATTGTATTGTATGCGCCCACAATGGCCTATGCGCCCACGTAAGGTATCAGCCTCCTGCACACTATGCGACTGTAACTTGCTGGTGGACAACGTATGAAGGATGGACCGCTTCAAATTCCATCCCGATGAATCTGTCAGTTTAGATTTCGAGGAAGATCTCAACAGTCGTATCTCTCTGACAGACTGGCCAAATACTATGCGCCCAAGGAGAGAGCCGTGCTATGCGCCCGTTGTATCACAAAAAGACAATCCATGCTTCTTTCAAAGTATTTTAAACTCATTCAAGTATCGAAAACTTTGAAGGGGGTCTTGTAAAAGAATGAAAAAAATTTAGCAATGAAGCTCTATGCGCCCAAGCCAGTGAAGCTCTATGCGTCCAGCCAGTAAAACTCGATCTGTCCAGTCAGTAAAGCTCCATACGCCCAGTCAGTGAAGCTCCATGCGCCCACCCAGTGAAGCTCCATGCGCCCAGTCAGTGAACCTCCATGCGCTCAGCCAGTGAAGCTCCATGCGCTCAGCCAGTGAATCTCCATGCGCCCAAGACCAGCTTCCCCCAAAGGAGGGCACATAGCCTGAGATATGGCTATGCGCCCAAGCCTGACTCAGTCAAAGCCATGATCAAAACGTGCACCAAAGCATACGGCCACGTCAGTCTCCACGAGGAGTCGTACATCGAAGCATGCGACCACATCAACACCACGACCAATCCATGATCTCGCAGCCTGTAAGTGCCTACATCCTATGCACCCAAAGAAGGACTATGCGCCCATATAAAAACCAACATGTTTTCTCATGTGGGCACATAACATTATTTCTGCTCAAGAATGACTATAAAAGGGGGGCCTCATCCCTCTTCAAAACACAGAACGGAGAGCATTTTCAAGAGCCAAATTGCTGCACTACTTGCCAGTGAGCCGAGAGTTAGCAATTTTCTTAGGTTTTCTCCCACTTTTCTAATCGGAGTATCAACGGAGTAAAGAAGCAACTGCCGTTCGATCTCCATCGTCCCATTCTCCAGTATTCTTTTTTGTACTCGGGGAACCTCAGTGCAGGACCCCTCAGGCGTACTCGATTTTTGGTGCCTTACGCCAATAAAGAAAAGACAGTATTTTTTTTCTTTTTTGTTTGTGCACAAAACTTACTGTTCCTTTCAAAAGCTAATTCGAGCCTTTAAAACCCATTACAGCCCGGGCCGAGCACAGGAAATCGAACCCCAAACTCTGTATACAACAGGGATTATATAAACCGAGAGAGGAAAGGAAGAAAGAAAACAAGAAAAATAAAACCTAGCAGTCCTAAACCTAATTCCCAGATACTTTTCTGAGCCTGGGTGGCCACCTCGACACCAGATTATCGTCGGAGTGCTGACAATGATCGCTTGAAATGCGTGCACATGGCTACAGCTGCAGCAGTGGTGACAGCAGCAGCTCTCCGTAAACCCATCTTTATAGCGAACTCTTGCGACACTCTGTTGAGCATTTTGTGAATCATCTTTTTGGGTATATTGACAATCTATACGACTTTAATCTACTTAAATTAGTTTGTTTTCAATCGCACTAGATCTACCAGAAAATCAAGGAAAACATTGGCAAAAAACTGTTCAGAACGAACAAAATATTAAGTTCTCGACCCTGTTTTGGAAGGCGAATATTCGTCGATCAAACGACTATTTTAAAAAACCACCTAAACCTTATTTTAGTCAACCTAAACAGCATTAAAATCCCTTTCGTAGTTCCTAATTTCATTAAGTCAGTAAAATTTTATTCGTCTTTAAAAATCAAGAAAAATATGTTTTTTGAAAACAAAATTTTTGGAAAATTTCACGATACAGCGTGCTCCCCGAGAAACCGGGCAACGTGGTCGCAACCCATGACCATCGAAAAATTCATATGGATGTTTTCGACATGTGGGATTTGACGAAACTCGATTTCGTTGTGCCTGTACGACAAAATCGAGACGTATCGGTCGAGATACTTCGTATCGGCCTGTTTGCAAACTAGCCCATAACTTCGTGCACATTTGTCATATCTAGACAAAACTTGTGCCAACAGGATCGTGTTATTTTTTTGGTCCCGTATGCCATGTTTGGTCCGATTCTGAGAAGGTCGACCGGAACGCTATTTTGGCGAGCCAGCGACACGATCCAACTGGCAAATTTGTGCACTGCCCTCCAGAATCCATCTTTGGACATACTGTTGGATTTTTATCATCAAACTTTTTCTGTAGACGTATAGTTTGATGACTTTAGAGACCGTAGATGTTTGGCATGCTTTTCTGTACAAAGTGGGTCCAACGGCGGACATCGTTTTAACCCAAAATTACCGTTTTGCCCTTGTATCTAGAATTGTACTTATGGATAGTCTATTTAAGCTAATTTGACTATTCTAAACACATTGGTAATATCTGTTTCAGCCCCGAAAGACTGTTGTTAGAGTTTGAATTTTGTGGCTCGTCGATTGATTGGATAGTGTTGGTTCTACGTGCTACCACCAGGCAAGTATACCTTGCCCTTCTTTACAGTTTATTTATATGCTTATGTTTCTTTTCCTTTGATATGTCATTATCTAGTTTCTTTGGATGATTGTTGACATGAGTTTTCTTCCATAGTATGCATAGTAGTTTAGTTGTCTCGTTCGTATACCATCGTTGTTTATGGTTTGACATTATAGTTCATATTGGATCTATTTTCACCTGTATCATGACTGAGTCATACCGTGTCGTAGGATGAGTGCGTTATAACTGAACTGCTACTTTTGTTTTCGAATTTCCTCAACCTGCGAGTCCATACTAGGGCGAGGGTTGATTGCTTGAACTAACCTGCGAATCCACACTAGGGGCGGGGGTTGGTTATTTGTTCAAACCTGTGAGTCTACAATAGGGACGAGGGTTTATTCCTTGAAGCAAACCTACTTGTCCACACTAGGAGCGAGGGTTAGTTATTTGTTTAAACCTGCGAGTCCACACTAGGGGCGAGGGTTTGATTATCCTTTGATTTTTTGTCATGTGTTAATATTTTCTTTCCCGCAGTTCAATTATGCATAGTTGTTCTCATATTCACATTTTGTTGTTCCTTAGTCCCTTTTCTGTTTATATCCTATTTTTAATGCATTTTATACGGCTAGATAAGCATGTTTTATGTATCTTGCTAGTCCCCTGAGGACCTGATGATCTCTTCATGTAGTTGATTGCATGGAGTTAGTTAGCTGATCATGATGGTGTTTGATTAGATCAGATTTAGGTATCTTTCGTGATTACATATTTATATTCATTATTGGCACTCTACTTGTTAGCCCAGTTTTATAGACTCATACTTCATATCAAGTCTATTTGGATATATATGCCAGTAGGCTGCAGACCACGAACTATATTGTTCCTTCTTGATGTTTATTATTTATGTGGATTGAGATATAGTTTAACTTACCATATTAGACATGATACCCTATTTTGGACAGTGTACTACGTATTCGAGCTGCGCTGGAGTCTGCTTGATACGTAGCTGGCTTGTACACACACTCACATCCCTAAATGCGGGTACGGGTCATGACATAGGTCATGGTGCCAATGGATTATGAGATTGAAGAAAGGTAATGTGAGATGATGTGATAGCTGAGTTTTAGACTCATACTTATCTTATGTTGTGTAAAACCCCTAAATTTCTACTATTTTTTTTATTATTAAATTTGCATGGATTTAAAATTTTGTATTGTACGCCACGTAGTCGTATTATACGTCGCGCTCAAAATTTTATTTTTCAAAATTGCTCGACGAGTGTGAATATGTGCGAGCGTACATATTTCTAGAAAAACGTTTTCTATTTCGAAGTGATATATATAATAATTATTTTTGCCATTTTACAAAAAATTTCTAATTTTGTTATTTTAAGCCTTTTCTTTCTATCATTTAGTAATAATAAATTATATTTCATTGTATGCTAGAAAAGCAAAATTTCGTATAAATAGTTATGCTTACATAATTAATTATTAGCTTATTTTTAAATAAATAATAAGGTATTTTCGAAATTAATATTATAGTATTTTTGGAAACCATATTTTAAAATTATTATGGCAATTTAAATCTTGATTTGAATTTATGTAATTATTTAAATAGTTAAATAATTGAAATTTGATTTATTTCAATTGATTTTTTAAACTAAAAATTTAATTAGATTTAATTGGATTTGGATTGGATTTGATGGTTTTAAATTAATAGATGAATTATCTATTTTGGGTTTAAATATTCCTAAACTTTATCCAATTGGGAATTCCCACATCCTATAAATAGGCAGGTACTCCTCCAATTCATTATTTATTCCACAAATTTCCACAACCCAATCGTGCATCGTGTCCGTGTCCCCTACCCCCATCCACTAATTATCCCTTGTACAAGTACATTTTTCTTCCGTCCGACAATCCTGGACGTTCCTCTAGGCCATGTAGGACACTCTCCGACACGGACTCACCAAATTCTAATTCCTAACCTAAACCAGCCGTCGCCACCTCGCCTCCTACTGTCCCCCGTCGACCCGAAGCACACACCAAACCCAGCCACCACCCGACACCGTCGACCCGAAGCACACCAAACCCAGCCACCACCCGACACCATCATCCCGACCACCACCACTTTCCTTCCACCGACATCGTCGCCGACAACCACCACTCCAGCCTAAACCACCACCGCTGCCGTTGTTGGCAGCCCCGCCATGACCAAAACCCCATTGTCACCACCACTGTCACCGTCGTCACGGCCATCCCGATCGCCGACAACCACCCTCATCAACACCACCGCCACCACGGCTATCGACACCACCAGAACCCCCAAATCCGTCACCGCCGCCATGGCCATCGCCGCCGGCGCCACAGCCAACAACCTACCAAAATCCCCAAATTAGAAAACCCTAAAACTGAACTCACCTCCGTCGACCGCCAGTGCCGCCTCCATCGCAGCGCCCTCTCCGGCCGAACCCGCCGTCGTGTCGGTAGCTACGCCGCCGCACGGATCCGCCGAACCCGCGCACCGGGGCTCGTCTCCGGCTTCCTCCGCCTGCCTCCGCAAGGTTGCGCGCCCATCTCCTCTTTTCCTCTTCCTCCGCCGTGCGCCTGACCTCCGTCGAGCCCGATCCCGTAGCTCCTCCGCGTCAGCCCCCGCACGCTGCCTGCTCCGCCGAGACCCCCGAACTCCGAGACTCCTCCGCTCCTCTCCGCCCCTACGCCGGACCGCCGCCCCTCTATCTCTCTTCAGGCTCTCACCGCCGCATCCCCTTCTCTCTCTAAATATCTTTTATCTCTTTGTTATTACTTTTTTTTTGACTGTACTGTTTCAGTCAGTGAGTTCTCCTCGAAAGAGGAGAACGAATATTCAGCATTTTTTTACATATATTATTATTATTATTATTATTATTATTATTATTATTTACAATTATCATAATTTCTATTTTTTTTTCAAAATATAAGTATATCATTATTATCATTAATATTATTAATGTTATCAGTTTTATTATTAAAGTAGCAATTAACTATTATTTTTATCTTTCTAATTAAAGTATATTGGTTACAGTAAATTATCTAAATTATTGGCACTATATTTGCTATTGGAATTATTATTATTAATATTATTATTATTCATACTGTTATCATTTTAAGTATAAATAAATATTTCAACATTGGGTTGGAAGTCCTAGTTGTATTGCTATATTATTTATGATATTTTAAAAGTACAGCTTTACCAAAAATAATACTTTAACAAAATATAGGTTTTGTCGTAAAATGGTTTTCCAAATCTATAATTAATTAACAATTATATTTTTTAACTAATAAGATATAGTTTTTTCTACTTAAAAAAATGTATTTTAACAAACTTAGAATTTGCCGAAAACGGTTTTCTCGACTTTAAAGTACTTTTTTTTTTGTATTTTTCCTATAAATATTTTGACTCGTGAAAATTTGCTTTTAGGAACTTTAAGTATTTTCTGGAAATCATGTATATTTATTTTTATCCATTTATCTTTGATTTTCCTTCCAACCAAGACCAACCCCATTATACATATACTCTCTCAAATTCAAGCCTACCTTATGTCCACCCTAACCAATTTGACCGTTCTGGACCCAATGGAACTGTCCGTGCCACCATCAGAGGTCCTCTTGTGTAGTTGTTACCCCAAAGTCGCAGTTCATGCCACCATAATTATCGTAGCACACCAGGCGTCCCACCAGGTAAGACACCTTGCCATTTGCTGTTTACTTATTTTAGCTCATATTTTATGCATTATTTATTTTCTTTATGCAAAATAAACTGTGATACATGGCATAACTGTTAGAACTTACTGTTCATTTATTTTTCCTGCTATGTATTATTTTTCTCACATTAAACCTAGATTTAATGGACCACCTTGTGTGTTGCATTCATTGGCCTTGACACGTTGTAACACGAGGTTGTGAGTCGCATGTAGAACACGAAAGTACGTGATTGGCTGGCCACCAGTACGTATAAGCCGTGCGATAGAAATAACCGCTAATAGAGATTGCATGCTAGTTTGACTTAGCGGTTATAGTGGTTTGTGTTGTGGATACAACACAGTAGGCATTGGGCGGGGAGGACAATTCCTTAGCGTATGGGCTTCGATGCACTTTTCCTTGTGACCGTACGCTCCACTGGAGATGCGGGTTAACGACCCTTATTATTGCTGGCCACTGACGTTCGTGGAACGATCATGCCTGAGGCCCCTGGTGCCCCAAGGGGGGACTATGCCGATCCTATTCAGCCAGGGCCCATGCGTAGGAAGGATTATTCTTAACTACATTTCACTTAGAACGGTAGGCTACCCTATCCGTTAGGTACGAGTACTTTTGGTTTGGGTACTTGTATCTGACCGTGGCTTGGAACAATAACTTGTCGCGAATTAGTTCGTCACATCTTATCCTTGTTTGGTTGTAGGTGTGACTTACTACTTCGATGAGAAGGTATTGAACCTTGTTGGGGTCCGGATACCATATTGGATTCATAGCATGGGAAGATACGTTACCGTGAATTAGTTTACCATCTCCTGTCCTTGTTTGGTTGGGGGGATGGTACGCTCGTTCAGTAGGTGCGTATTGGAACATGTTATAATTCGATTTACTTATTTATTTGAGCAATATTTATTCAGTTTATATGGCATGTTATTATGTGTCTTATTACGTCCCTCTGAGGACCTGGTTATCTCCCCAGGTGTGTGCTATTGTTCTTCGCAGGTGCTTTAGCTCTAGCCGTGTTCATTGCTATTTCTCGAGGATGATTGCACTTGGATCGTCTTCGCTTCGCTCGCCAAAATCATTTATTATATCATGTACTTTTCCTTTATTTGTTGGTAGTAGATTTGTCTCCGCCCAACATATTGTATCAAGACGATTCATTATCATTATATATCTTTTATTCTTTGATATTGTGGATGAGATTAGTTAGTTATGGTTCAACTATATTTTACAGCTTATGTATTCATACGAGTTTTCCATATCTTGGAGTATACTTCGTACGAATACAGCTGGCATGTCTACGTTCCTAGTCCTACATATTTTGGGACTGGGACGTTATATGTTTTTGTGGTGGCCCATGCAGGTCAAGATAAATTGTTTGGTTACTTTACCGTACCAAGCAAGCCTGCGTATAGGATTAGAAGTCTAGGATCTCATCCACATACTTGACCTCTTTCCTTGATTTTATCTACCGTTTAACTCATCAATTGCATCTTGCTTGCTTTCTTCCATTCCTATTCTTATCTTCCCTTCGTGCTTGCTAGAGATTGACCCTAATAGTTAGATGTCCCAAACACCCTTAGCTTAATTCTTTTAAGTTTGGTAGAAAACCCCACGACCTGACACACCCTTGACCATTAAGAGAATACAAAAAGTATTATCTAGACCATAGAGACTAGAAGAATTTAACCCATTTGAGTCAAACCAAGCCTTGGTCAACAAAACCATAGAATGGTGGTATAGGAATAAACAAGACTTAGGTTCCTATGACTCATAGACTATTCATATTTATTCTTTATTTCAATCTTAAATCTCTCGTGCCCATGTTTTTACCATCTTGACTAATGATGCTAATGTAGCCTAGTTTTTGCAAGCTTATTCTTTTATCAAGCTTGTTTCAAGACATATGTTATTTGGGCATGTCTACTAACATATGGTCTAATCAGAACCAGTGCATGATGGTCTGATCTACCAAGTGCACTTTGGTTCGCTTTTGTCTATTATTCTACGTGGATGGAACTTAGCTAAACTCGTCCTTTAGAGTCCCATCCGCGACTGCCTTGGCAACTCCTTTTGAAATTATTTTTGGTCGTCTTTGAATCACGTATTCGTATTCAATATCATCGTCTTCGAACTCTATTGCTTTCACCTTCACCTATTTTAGAGGGACGAAATCGTCATACTAGAACTTTCTCTAAGCCATTCTATCGATTATGACCATACCGTATTATTTTTCTATAATCTAGATCGCGATTCTTACGGCATGATATTGTTATTGATGGTTTCCCATCGATACTCCCTTCTGTCTTCTCACCCTCCCCTACGAATTTTTAATTTCGAGGGCGAAATTTTTTTTAAGTTGGGTAGGATGTAAAACCCCTAAATTTCTACTATTTTTTTTATTATTAAATTTGCATGGATTTAAAATTTTGTATTGTACGCCACGTAGTCGTATTATACGTCGTGCTCAAAATTTTGTTTTTCGAAATTGCTCGACGAGTGCGAATATGTGCGAGCGTACATATTTCTAGAAAAACGTTTTCTATTTCGAAGTGATATATATATAATAATTATTTTTGCCATTTTACAAAAAATTTCTAAGTTTGTAATTTTAAGCCTTTTCTTTCTATCATTTAGTAATAATAAATTATATTTCATTGCATGCTAGAAAAGCAAAATTTCGTATAAATAGTTATGCTTACATAATTAATTATTAGCTTACTTTTAAATAAATAATAAGGTATTTTCAAAATTAATATTATAGTATTTTTGGAAACCATATTTTAAAATTATTATGGCAATTTAAATCTTGATTTGAATTTATGTAATTATTTAAATAGTTAAATAATTGAAATTTGATTTATTCCAATTGATTTTTTAAACTAAAAATTTAATTAGATTTAATTGGATTTGTATTGGATTTGATTGGTTTTAAATTAATAGATGAATTATCTATTTTGGGTTTAAATATTCCTAAACTTTATCCAATTGGGAATTCTCACATCCTATAAATAGGCAGATACTCCTCCAATTCATTATTTATTCCACAAATTTCCACAACCCAATCGTACATCGTGTCCGTGTCCCCTACCCCCATCCACTAATTATCCCTTGTACAAGTACATTTTTCTCCCGTCCGACAATCCCGGACGTTCCTCTAGGCCGTGTAGGACACTCCCCGACACGGACTCACCAAATTCTAATTCCTAACCTAAACCAGCCATCGCCACCTCGCCTCCTACTATCCCCCGTCGACCCAAAGCACACACCAAACCCAGCCACCACCCGACACCGTCGACCTGAAGCACACCAAACCCAGCCACCACCCGACACCATCATCCCGACCACCACCACTTTCCTTTCACCGACATTGTCGCCGACAACCACCACTCCAGCCTAAACCACCACTGCTGCCGTTGTTGGAAGCCCCGCCACGACCAAAACCCCATTGTCACCACCACTGTCACCGACATTGTCGCCGTATGCTTCAAGGTATTCTACACCCAGTTCTCTTACGAGTTGGAGGCCAATGACCAAAGCGTTGTACTCGGCCACATTGTTAGAGCAGGGTTCCGTGAGAGAGTAGGCGCGATTGATCACTAGCCCGGTAGGAGAGACCAATACTACTCCGACTCCGACGACGATGTTTCCCTTGGGTCCGGTTCTTGAAGCGCCATCGAAGAACATCCGCCATATGTTATCGTGGGTGGTTGTATTTGAATCGGCGACCTCATCTGGGATTTCTTCGTATATTCTGGATGATTCCGATCCTGGATGGGCTGCCAAAAAGTCTGCCAGGGCTTGACCTTTGACAGCCTTCTGCGGGACGAAGATCATATGATAGGGGGACAGCAATATCGCCCATGTAGCGAGGCGGGAGTTGAGTGCCCCTGGTTTGGTCATGAGGACCCTGAGAGGGTTGATTCGTGAGATCACATGTATGGTTTGCCCCGTGACATAGTGCTGCATCTTTTGAATGGCGAATACCAGGGCGAGGCATTCTTTCTCCACAGCGGTGTATCGGTGTTCGGGCCCGATCATCATTCGGCTGAGATAGTAAATGGCCTGCTCGTGGCCTGCGTCGTTGTTTTGTGCCCGCAGGGCACCGAGGGAGTGTTCCATTGCTCGTACATAGAGCAGGAATGGTTTTCCAGGGACCGAGGCCACCAGGACTGGAGGATTTGATAAATATTCTTTGATGTCATCGAAAGTGCGCTGGCATTCCTCGTTCCATATGAATGAGACTCCCTTCTTCATGAGGTGGGTGAACGGTCGGCATCGCCCGGAGAGGTTGGAAATGAACCTCCTGATATAAGCTAGCCTCCCTTGGAGGCCTCTAAGTTCACGGAGATTTTTCGGGGGACCCATCTCCATGATTGCCCTCGTTTTCTCGGGGTCTACATGGATACCCCGTGCAGTGATGATGAAGCCCAAGAACTTTCCGCTGGATACGCCCAAGAACAATTTTGTAGGGTTCATCTTCAGATTGTGGGCTCGCATTAAGTTGAACACCGTTCTCAGGTCTTGCAGATGATCTTCCTTATGGCGACTCTTGACGGCGATGTCGTCGACATAGCATTCCACTGTCTTATGCAAATGTTCTCTGAAAATGATACTCATGGCTCGCTGATATGTAGCGCCAGCATTCTTTAGACCGAATGGCATGACTGTGTAGCAGTATATGCCAATCGGGGTTCGGAATGAGGTGTCCTTTTCGTCGTCGGGAGACATCTTGATTTGATTGTACCCCGAGAATCCATCCATGAATGACATACGTTCAAAGCCGTATGTATTGTCGATCATGATGTCTGTGATAGGAAGGGGAAATTCATCTTTGGGGCATGCCTCGTTCAGGTTGCGGAAGTCGATGCAGATTCGAATCTTCCCATTCTTCTTGAGGACGGGTACTATATTGGCGACCCAATCAGGATGTTGCTCTTCACGAATGAAGCCGCTGGCTATTAGCTTGCTGACTTCGGCTTCGATCGCGTCCATGATGCCTGGGCGGAAGCGTCGTTGTTGCTGCTTGACTGGCTTTGCAACTGGTCGTATATTGAGTTTGTGGAGAGCGATGTCAGGATTTAACCCCGGCATGTCTTCATAGCTCCAGGCGAACACATCAATGTATTCTCTGACAAGTTCTAACAGCGACTCTCGTTCTTCGTCAGTTAGGCTTTTACTGATAAAGATCGGTTTTGGAGAAGATTTGCTGCCGAGATCCACTTGTATGACCTCATCTTCAGTAGGAGGTTCTCTCAGTTCGAACCGCTTTTCCCATTGTGCGTCTAATTACTGGGCCCATGGCTCTAGCTCAAGGATTTCGGGGATGTCTTCATCTTCCTCGTAAGCGTCGGTGAATGCCATGTTGACTGACATGACTTGTCGGAACACATCTCCGATGCTGGTATCTGAGTCGGAAGTCGGTGATCCGGTTGAATGTGACTGCCAGTCGCATTCTTCATCTGAGCTTTCAGGGGTCGTAGTAGGCGTTACATACCCTAAACCGTATCGGGTTTTGTTATAGTAGTTCCGTGGTTTGCCCGCCGGGGCTGGCGTCTTCAAAGGTAATCGTCGTCCAGTGCCGTAGTTCAGTCCTGGCGTTGTCTCTAGATCATACCCCTGTTTCTGCATGAGATATTTGGATTGAGGGCTATAGAGATACAGAGGCAGTCTTCCAGCATCTGACCCGAAGTCGACTTCTTCCATGGCGAGGGGATGCGGGTTGTTCGTCCGGCCGAAGATGATTGGGTAGTCCCCTCCCTCGATTATTCGGTAAGCGTCTTCTACTGGAGTAAGTTGGATAGCGGTGTACACATTTGTCACTTGTGTATGTAGGTGAGTGCCTATACCGTGTTCCATAGCATACATTGTACATAGCTTATTGAGCTCGGTGTAGTTCAAAGATAACCCTTTATTGATGAAGTAAGGTACCTTTTCTAGAGGGATTACATCATCTGCGGAGGGAGCGTCAGTGTGGGCAGCCACATACTTGGCTAGCTCTGGTTCCTCTTCGGCTACCCTCTGTGTGAATGAAGATTGAGAGGGCGTCTTAGTCAGCTTGATCTTCAGAGGTTCAACTGACGGAGTGGAGCGTGGGGTTGTCGGTAGACTAGCAACTCCCAGTCTGGCACTTGATGTGGAGCGAGGGGTGGCTGGTTCGCTTGAAGTGTCAGACCTCGCATCGGGGTGACGACCTTTCTTAGGCAGGCGTATCGTCAGAGGTCTATCGGAGGGATTGAGCTTCTCTGTTTGGGATTGACCGACTCTCGGCAATCTGATGGTAAGTGGCCCTGTCGTGGGTCTCGGTACCTGGCCGGACCTTGGCAGCCGGATTCTCAACTACTCTTCCTGTGCCGAGCGGCTGATCGCGTCCTTACGCAGCGTGGCCGTAAGGGGTGCGGAATTGCCTGGTTTGCGAGCCTGGAGGTGGATTGTCAGAGGTTCTTCTGATCCCGTAGTTGCTTCAACATCAGTTTGTTTATTTCCTCCTTCAAGGTGCCTCTTCGGCTTTTCGTGTAGGCAGGAGTCCGAGTAATAAGATTCGACTCCTTTGAAGAGATCGATGTCAGCAAATTCTGTCATCACGAAGCCGTACTTATCGACATATTTGAAGCATTGGTGTAGCATGGAAGGCACGATCATGTAATTGTATATCCAAGGGCGCCCCAAAAGAATGTTGTATGAAGTGTCGGCATCTATGACGTAGCAAGTGACTTCTGATTGGTGATCGCCAATCTGACATTTCAGACAGATCTTCCAGATTGGGTAGCTCCTGCCCGAATTGAACCCGCTGATGGCGGTATTTGTAGGGGTCAGGCGATGCATCGGGATGCGAAGATGATACAGTAATCCTTTTAGAATGATGCTTATGGAAGACCCAGGGTCAATGTGCATCCGGTCCACCTTTATGTCGCCGATGTAGCCTGTGTAGTATAATGGGCGATCGTGTAGATTAGTCTTGATGAGCATGTCTTATGGAGTGAAGACGATGTTGGGCATTGCTCCCGTACAGGCACTGTCTTGGAGGTCTGCGGGCTGATTTTCTCCCGTGAGGTTGACCTGAGCCAGGTACGCGTCGGCATTTTGAAGTGCATCGCTCAAAGCTGTGCGGACAACCTTCGAGAGCCTCAGGAGTTCATATAAGGACAATTTGGCCGGTGTATTGGCCAATTGTGCCAAGATGTCGAAGTTGTAGGGCCTTTCCAGCCCCTGAGATGTTTCCTTTCGGAGGGATTTGTCGAAGCGAGTCTCCTTCGGCCTAGGCTTGTCGGTCGTCGAAGGCTGAGCCGGTCCCAGAGCATCCGTGGTAGAGGGCGGATGATCATCAGTCGAGTTTTCAGCCACAGGTTGAGATTGTGCTCCGGATCGAGTAACAACGGCCGTGACTTCCTCTTCATCTGCTGAGGTGGTACGGCAGGATCTGACTTTTCCACTTTTCTTTTTAGAAGATGGAGTGGACTGAGTTACCTCGTGGACTAGGTCCGGATGGACCCATATGATTTCCCCTCGTGAGGTGGTGAGGGGTACTAGACCAGCAGCTTGAGCAGGCAGGAGATTAGCAATCTCCATCGTTGCCAGAGGGATGGGTATAACCCCGTCCTGGGTCTCTGTTGGAGGGAAGCTGCCGAATTGTACGGACACCATATTGGCTGCCACGGTTACCTCTTCGAAATCGATGGCCAGAGCGTTCGAATCGATGAGGTTTGGATATATCGTTTCAGTTGGTAGCAGTCGTGCGTAGCATGGTGGACGTAGCGGTGGTAATGGCAGAACTTTGGGTTCTCCAGATCAGTCGGCCGAGGCTCCCGTCTTGGTGGAGGAAGCTGAATCCTATCTCCTTGTATGAGCATGTCCAAGATAGGCTTGACGTGACCGTCTTCAAAAGAGTAAGTGATTTAAGGCCATTGTTTGTCCGCAGGTTGCGACTCAGGCTTCTGGGCTGTATCGGCTACCATAGCCTGCTTGCCCCTGTTGTCCCGGTTGTTGGAGGGGCTACTCCTATTGTCGTTGGTGGTGTTGGGACGCTTGCTCTTGTTCTCTCCCTCTGAGATATGTAATCCCAGTTGGCGAGCCTGCTTTAATCGTTCTTCGGCACTTGTAGCACTAATGATAAAAGCCTTCCAGTCCTTGAATTGACTCTCGCCCATCCAGAGACTGATTGTTGGGAGTAGTCTCTTTTGGCAAATTTCGATCAAGGAGGAGTCCGGGTTGCCAGATGGTAACTTCATTACGGTTTGACGAAACCGCTCAATGTAATTCCTCGTTAGCTCTTTCTCTCTTTGAATGACGTCCATGAGGGTAGACATCGTGACGTCCTGCCCTACCTCATAGAACCTCTCCAAGAACAGGCGTTTGAAGCCAGCGAAGGAATGGATGCAATTGTCCGGCAGGTTGCGGTACCAATCGAAGGCGACTCCTTCCAATGCCCCAATGAATAACCGCGTGAGGATAGCGTCATCATAGGGCAGATGGTCGGTAGTGACCTCAAAGTAAGTGATGTACCGACTTGCTGAAGTCTTGCCATCATATGGGTTGATATTGAACGGCTTATATCTTGGCGGAAAGGGAACATCCCTCCATTCAGCAGGATATGGTTGCCGTATCCTGAGGTCTTGAGAGTTTTCTCGGACATGGAACATTGCTCGGAGCTCCTGAACCTCTCTTCTTACTTCTCGGGCCTAATCTGTCGCGGTAGGGGCCGTCATCTCGGGTGGATTGTTGCCCGGGTTCGGTGCCGCTGAATTTGAATCTACGTTGATTGCGGGACCCGTGCTTATCTGGCCAGGTGTCACCCCCTGTAGATTAGGAAGCGCCGCTTTGATCTCGTCTACAGACTTGACCAAGGCGTGCAATATGTCCTCCAAAGTGTCGATGCGCTGGCGATCACCGGAACCGCCTTGATTGCTGTCTGTCATGAACACCGTCTTCACATGAGGAGTGACGGAAGGTGTGGTGGAGGATGTACCCTCCGAGTCGTACCCGTGCATCGAGAAATCATCAGGATATGTGGGGATGTTCTCTTCAGGTTCGGACTCGGAAGGAACATTACCCCCAGCTTCGGAGCTTGCTTCGTCTAGGATGTCCTTGGGGACGTCGGTATCTGTTGTATCCGTCGGAGGATTTGCTTCCTCCAGTCCGTATTCCTGGAATATCGGATTGTCGTAGATGTTTGGAGGAGTGCTACCCCCAGTTCCGACGACCCCCAATGTTGTAGACGACGAACTTCCTACTGCAGCAGTTTTTGTCTTCGAACGGGTGTGTTGAAATACTCCAGTGGAGGATAATCCTTTAGACGACGGTTTCTTAGCTGCAGTAGTTGACACCTTTGGGCTGGAGATGCTCGTTTTCTTCCCTCTTCCCTTGGCGAGAACTTTCTGCGCGGACTTGCAGGAGACAACAGGAGGTGCCTCGTCTTCTGAGCTCGGGTGATGTAGTCTTTGGAAGACGGATGACCGGTCTTCCGTCACCGTCGCGTTGCTGCAACAGCAGTTGACGATGATCTGGGTGCATTGATGTCCGTGTGATGGCTCTTTACACCCCGAAGCTCCTTCTCTTTCCTTACATTTATGGAGGATAACCTCACGCAGGTCAGAGGAACCACTTTGTCTGTTTGCCGCCGGGGGCTGGACTTGAGTGGTTTTATACAACTTCCCATCAGAGGCCCGCATGATAATCAGCGGGACGCCCCGATAGTCAGAGGTTGGGGCAGTCGTCTGGACTTGATGAGCCCGCGCTGCCCTAGACTTCCTCCTTTTAGCACTTGTGGGTGCGTAATAGGAGGGGTCTAAGTCGAATACCACAAAGTCTGGATTATCATCCAGAGAATGATCAGAGTCAGGACCGCATGAAAGCCGGTCGAATACTGATCGAGAGAAGCGTGGGACGGACGCTATGCGGTTAGCATTGGGTACCGTGCAGGCTGTCTGCATGCGGCTGTCTTTTGTTGTAGGATGAGTCTTTATGCGGCTAGGAGTCACGACCGTGCAGGCTGACCGCATGCGGTTGGCATCTGTGGCCGTATGGGTTTTCTGCAAGCGATTGACTTTAATAGCCGCATGAGTCTCATCCGTGCGGTTGGCAACTATAGCCGCATAAGTTATGCGGCTGACAGATGTGGCCGCATGAGTTTTCTTTATGCGGTCGACGGTTGTAGCCGCATGGGCTTTCTCCCTGCGGCTAATACTCTTCTGTGGCTCGGATCGCGTAGAGTTCCTCTTTGCCCCTGCAAGTCCAGCATCATAGTGTTTTCTTCTGCCAGACATGGGGACAGCAGAGTTGTCTACGGTCTGAAGTGGGGCCGCAGGGGAGTCTTTCTCGTCCTCTTGAGCAATAGAGAGCACCCCATCAAGGGCTTACGGAGGAGCAAATGATTTTGGCCTCCACTCTTTGCGAGCCTTTATGGTGCGGGTGCGCTTCTGGACCGGGCCAGTGCTACCTTTAGAGAGCATCTCTTCGAACGCCTGTTGGTCGAAGCGTACGACCATCTTCTGTTGTATAGAGCCAAGTTTGGCTGCGTCCGATTGCGTCACCAACTCCTCAGCCGTGGAGAAGCTAGTCCCCAACAGAGTCGCCATCGTGTTTGCCATTAATTGTAAAAGTACAGAACAATTATCGGAGGACTGAACTTAGACTCACAATACAAACTCGCTCGTACAAAGAAAGCCTAGGGACGAAAACCTAGGTACAGCAGTCTAAGTACGATTGTTTATTTTAGATTCTGGGGGGTGACGATAGAGGCTCGGGAAAGCGACGGCCGCTCTGCCTTACTCCTTGGACGATCGGTACGCAACCTTGACTCGGGGAAGATCTGCTTGGTCGTTGACGAAGAAATGCCTTCTTGCTCTCTCCCTGATTGCTCTCCTGGCTTCTCTCTCTCTCTGTGTATATTCTCTCTCTGACTATAGGGGAAGTCTCTCTGTGTATACGTATTCTTCTCTGGTTTTTTTCTTTTTTTTGTATCTCTCCCTATCTCACAAGGGAATGGCACCTTGCTATTTATATTAGTGGGATGTGATCACTAGGGTTGCCAATGATTAGCTCTTGGAGATGGTGGCGGCCTGGGGATTGATCAATCCAGGCCGTTCGTTTCTGATTGTGACGAATCAGAACCATTAAGGGTAGATTACACCAAATCCCCATTAGCAATTAATGCTGATTGGCATAAATCTTCCTTATAATGATTCTCTAATATCTGCGAATAAATCAAATTTATTCTCCTGCCACGTGCCCCAGATCATTGGGATTCGACCCGATCTTGGATTGCCATAAATCTGGGAGATTGATCGGCTGAGGACACGTGTCCTGAGAGCCAATGGTGAGACTGGAACCGCATGCAGATTGGGCCGCATGAGATTTGGGCCGCATGAATTTTGGGCCGCATAAGACTTGGGACACTTGTCAGGGCTGTCTGGGCAGTGGCCCCCTCCTTCAGACTTCTAAACCATATGATGAGCCGCATGAACCGCATAATGGTGTGTCTGCTTGAGCCGCATGGGCATGATCTTCTTGAGCCGCATAGGAATGATTCCACTCGAGCCGCATGGGACAGCTTCACTCTGAACCGCATGGGAAGTCTTCACTTCGAGCCGTATAAGCACACCCACGTGGCAGGGCCACGTGGCATTTTGTTGCTCTCGAGGGATCGTGTCAGAGATTTCTCTCTTCCCTAGAGATTCATCATCATGACATAGTCATAATTACCTGCTTTGGTGTCAGGTCTGTCAATTTTTCAGAGGGGTCAGCCGTCAAAGCAATTAATGCAGCATGGATCGGAGGGGAGCACTGTCACGCCACATGTCTTCTGAGCCGCATGGAATGCCTCCGGCCGCATAGCTCCTTATGCCGCATAACTCCCTGAGCCGCATGCGTTTTCTGAGCCGCATGGGTCTTTCTCTAGTATTTTCCATGCTTCTACACTCCTGTCCTTGTTTGGTTGGGGGGATGGTACGCTCGTTCAGTAGGTGCGTATTGGAACATGTTATAATTCGATTTACTTATTTATTTGAGCAATATTTATTCAGTTTATATGGCATGATATTATGTGTCTTATTATGTCCCTTTGAGGACCTGGTTATCTCTCAAGGTGTGTGCTATTGTTCTTCGCAGGTGCTTTAGCTCTAGCCGTGTTCATTGCTATTTCTCGAGGATGATTGCACTTGGATCGTCTTCGCTTCGCTCGCCAAAATCATTTATTATATCATGTACTTTTCTTTTATTTGTTGGTAGTAGATTTGTCTCCGCCCAACATATTGTATCAAGACGATTCATTATCATTATATATCTTTTATTCTTTGATATTGTGGATGAGATTAGTTAGTTATGGTTCTACTACATTTTACAGCTTATGTATTCATACGAGGTTTCCATATATTGGAGTATACTTCGTACGAATACAGCTGGCATGTCTACGTTCCTAGTCCTACATATTTTGGGACTGGGGCGTTACATGTTGCATGAGTTAGACGCGTATTATATGGTCATAGACAAAGAGGAATGGCCTATGCATGAGCGGATTGCTTTCCTGGAATGAGAGTACCAGGGCACCGGGATCGTTCTACCTAAGGAAAAAGTGGTGCTTTCAAGAACGGTATTGTGGGACCTCCAATGGGGCTTGCTACCTCGACTCATAGGATACGTCATAATACAGATGTTGCAGGATCTTCGATAGGCTTGCTACCAATGCGCAACAACGGCCTAGTGTATCAAAATATAGTTCATTATGGCTGAAATGCTATTGATCTTTATATATATAGGAGCCAGTGGGCTGAATGGTGCAAGAACATATATCCTGTAAAAATATCACTTCTAACATGAGAGGAAAGAACGGTAGGAATTCATATTGCATCAATATAAGGGTGAGTGCATTAGGTTGGTAAGAAATCACCATGAAACTACTACATATATTATATATTATATATAATATGTGTGTGTGTGTGTGTGTGTGTGTGTTGCCTGTTTACGTACGTGAATCAAAAATAACATGTTTACCATGAGTACATGCTTGACTGCATACCATATGCTATGAAACTGATCCTAAAGCTATGACAGAAAAATCATAAATTAAGCTGCATGATTCACAACATTGTTTACTGTCGGTTTAGGCGAGTGGGTTTTCCACTCTCCAGTATGAGATGTATACTGATACCCCAAGCCCCAGGTAATAAAGCAACTTGGACGTGTTGAGGCGTCGGGCTCATACTTGGAACTTGAAGATGCGGACGGGATTCAAAAGACGTAATGTGTGGAATGGTAAAATCCTTCGTAAGCTAGAGAGGTCATGAGTGTTGTAAGCCAATTTGGCATAATCATTGGGGCTAGCAAGAGCCTTTGTATTCCGTTGCTTATTCAATAAAAAAAAATTATTTCGTATACTCTTTGTAACTTCAATATGACTTTCCATTGTGTATGTTTGAATTGAGATAACTATTTTAATCTCGAATCATCTTGCACAATATGGTTGCAACTCCAGACTCGTACGACATCACACTCCAACAAGGACAATCAATTCGACTGAATCCATGCAAGGACAAATAATTTAGTGGGTCAGGACATGACATTTTTCGCATCCGGGGACATTTATCTAGCTTTTGTGTTTTGTGAGAGTTGACTTGCTAAGTTCACTACCTGAACGTCATTTAGCTACTATTTAGATTCCAGGCAAGTATGCCTTGTTGTAGTTACTGCTTATTACATTTATTATCATCTTGCCACGTTACTATTACATGCTTGTTTTTGTTTTGTATGATATAAACTGTGTGTCAAAGCCATACTTGGATGCGAACAACATTATTATTTGTTTTATATTATTTATGTTTATTTTATACATTATGCCTAATATTATTGGACCACCTTATTATTTCTAGACATTATCGTATCTTTTTTGGCTACGATACATGCACGACACAAGTTGTAATTTGCATATAGGTCATCGATTGCGTATTTGACTCGCCATCGGTACGTATGGGAGTTAGTGTGTTTTGTTAAAGGCCAAACTAGTTACTAGCTTAACAATTTATGGCAACAACTTGGACGGTATCATGGAATAGGAGGACTTTACTAGGCAAAGGGGCTATTATTTATTTATTTTGCATATATTAGCTGATAGTGACTCGAATGTGTGCATGTTATGGCCATAAAATTTTGATATTTATTGAAAAGCGCCTGCGTGTTAACTGCATTCACTTAGACAGTTAGGATGACCGTTTCCTATCTGTAACCCCCTAATTTTAGAATTTGTAATTTTTTTTGAATCCCCAACTTTCTAATTTTCTTTTCCTGGAATTATTGGAAATCATTTAGGTGATCATGACAGTGGTAATTTATGAAGGAGGAGTGGCACCACTAGTAATTATTTGGAAATTTATGGTTATTTAAGGAGAAGTGGCAAAGCGGTAATATTTAGAAGTGGAGTGGCATTTTGGTTAATAAGTAGTATGCCTTGAATGGATTACTAGCTATTGGTGGAAACTTTCTAGATTTGCTTTCCTTATTAATTATGATTAGTTCTTAATTAATGTTGATTAGTGTTAATTAAGCCCAAAGGATGCTCTCGGGAATATTCTATGACTAGAGTACTCCAAAGAATATTCTTCGAAATATTCTAGGTATATTTCTTGGAGCCAAGTGCTAATTACCTTTAGATTATTCCTAATGGCTCCGATAAATACCCCTAACCATTATTAGTGATAATCACTCCAAATTATCCATAAGGTCCTAATGACCGTGTTCTAATTATGTCGATATCCATCCATTTCATTAATAGCCTAGCTATTACAATTATATTTTCCACGTGTTCGACAAGACACGATCTTCCACACAATTTTTAAACCCCAACCGTATCCCTGTCCCTCGACACGGACACACCCATTATATATTCCAAAAAATTTGCCAAACCCTAGTCTGTGTACAACTCTGTTCTTGTCTCCTGTCATAGGACACTCCTCCATGTTACAACCCTGAATCCCCGTGTCCTTCTGTGTTCCAGATACCGAATACGTCTAAAATTTCTATGCCCGAAAACCCTAAACCTAATCATGTTCTCTGTCGTTTCCTGCCGACGATGCCCTTGCCGTATCATTTAGCCGCCGATTAGACTAAATCAGGAGCCGCTGACCGTCGTAAGTCCATCGTCGGAACTGCCACAAACTCCAGAACCACCATCCTCCTCCGCTCGCTCCGGATTGAGCTGGGCTATCGACATGAAAACAATCACCATAACCGTTGTGTCTAGATAGCTCGTGTCAAGATCTTGATCTCGACGATCAACGCCAAGTTGTCGAATATCGAAGCCACGCTCAGCTATCGAGCTTCGTCCCGTGTCTACCTCGCTGCCAAGCGGGCACTCGACTTTGTCTTCCTTGAAGCACCACCATGACCCAGCCATCGAGACCCTCGCAGCCACCTTGAACGTAGCTACTACAGTCGATCTCCATAGAACTACATTATCGTCGTCCTTGTTGTTGCTCTTGCCGAGCTACCGATGAGGTAACCATCACTACCCCTCTTCTCCAGTAATTTCTTCTTCTTCTTTTTCTTCGACTTCTGGACACAGGGGAAATTAGATTCCAAATATATATATATATATAAAAAAAAAATATATATATATATATATATATTCAGAGAAAAGAAGGGAGAGATAGGAGTTAAATACAGTTGCTTATGAAGGTTCTTCAGCGCTATGAGCGAGCCTCAGGACAGCTTGTCAACTCTTCTAAATCTGCCATATGTGTTACAGTAGATTTCCCAGAGGACAGGGGCAACTCTTTGAGTTCGTTGACAGGATATCAGCTTAAAAGTCCTCCTATAACCTATCTTGGTTGCCCATTTATGACTGGTAGAAGGAATTCGGCAATGTTTGAAGAACTCAAAGGCAAAGTTCATAGTAAAATAGAGGGGTGGCATAACAAGATCCTGTCTCCTAGGGGTAAGTTGATTCTCATTAAGTCAGTGTTATCTTCCATTCAGATCTTTTGTCTTGCTGCAAGCAACCCTCCTATGAGTGTACTTAATCAAATTGAAGCTATGTTTAGTGAATTTCTATGGGGATCGAAGGATGGCAATCGAAAACACTCATGGATCGATTGGAATCAAATTGCTAGACCACATGAGGAGGGGGCCTGGGCGTTAGGAGGCTCAAGGATGTCTTCGATACCTTCACTGTTAAACTCTGGTAGAAACTGAGATCACAGGACTCACTATGGACAAAGTTCATGAAGAGGAAATACTTCCCCTATATCCACCCAACCCAAGCTACAATCCAATCTAATGCTTCACACATATGGTGTCGCATTCTTGCGGAAAGGGATCTAGATGATAGGTTCCAACTGATAGAAGAGGATGGCATTGGTCCGCACTGGCTACCCGATCCTAGATTCACTGTCTCATCGGCCTGGAAGGCTATAGGACCTCCATTTCCTGTTGATAATAGGTTTAAGCACATTTAGAGAACCTGTATTCCTTTTAAATGGTCGGTTCTTCTATGGCGGATCCTCCTTAGTCGACTCCCTACTGATGATAATTTTTAAAAGCTGGGATTTCAGCTTGCTTCGTCTTGCCATTGTTGCTTAAACCCTAAGTCTGAATCTATCAACCATATATTTTATGAGAAAGAGCTGGCAAGACAGGCTTGGAGTACTTCTCAGTCTATTCTCCAAATCTGTGGTCGTGTGTCGAGCTTGGAGGGTTGTTTAACTCTATGGTGTAGAAGAAATAATCTACATTACAAACAGATCACTATAGGTACGATTTGCTTGGTTTTATGGAAAAACAGAAACAAGTGGAGGTATGAGCAATATAAATACAATGAGAGGCAAATCTGCAAGGAGATCTAGAGACAAATTGGCAAAGCTACAATTGCCTGCTCGCATGGAAAGAAGAAAACCTAAAGTTTTGTATCGGGAATCATATGAATTCCTATGTATTTTGATTTTGTCTTTCTTCCTCAATAAAGTTTAGGTTTCTGAAAAAAAATATTCATAGAAAATAAATACTATTAGGCTATAGCCGAAAGGACCAGATACAAGCCCAGGAGCTTAGCCAAACAAGCCTAGGAGCTCAGGCACCAAAAGCTAACCACCATCCGATGGTGAACAAGCTATCCCAAAACCAAACTGTATACCTACTAAACAAAAATATACAAAGGAGAAGAAACCCAAAAAAGCCCGACGAAGCTAACCTACGGCAAAACCGAAAGCGGCGTCCCCACAGAGTAGGGCGGGAGAAGGGGAGAGGGATAAAGGTAGGGGTGTTTGCCATTAATTATAAAAGAACAGAACAATTATATTGGAGGATTGGACTTTTACTTCACAATACAAACTCGCTCGTACAAAGAAAGCCTAGGGACGAAAAGCTAGGTACAGCAGTCTAAGTACGATTGTTTAGTTTAGATTCTGGGGGGTGACGATAGAGGCTCGAGAAAGCGACGGTCGCTCTGCCTTACTCCTTGGACGATCAGACGTAGCCTTGACTCTGATGAAGAAATGCTCTTGGACTTGTGGGGAGACTCCCTTGCGTCCTCTGTTGCTGGATCTCTGGATGTCTCTATAGTGCTCTCTCTTTTTTTTTCGCCCGTCTCTGTCCTCTCTACAAGGGAATGACACCTTGTTATTTATAGGAGTGGGGGTGATCATTATGGTTTACAAATGATTGCCTTCTTGAGAAGTCGATGGTTAAGGATCAATTAATTTGGGCCATTAATTCTGATTATAGCAAATCTAGGCAATTAATATGGATTGCATCAAATCTCTGTGGGCAATTAATGATGATTGCCATAAATCCTCATGATTTGTTATGCCAAGCTCGAATCTCCCCCCACGTGTTCCCAGTAATTATGAGGATGGCACTAAATCTGGTTGTTGGAATTTGTTGATGAATCTTGATTGATTTGATGCCACGTGTCCTACTATTATTATGTTGCTAGCTGTAGGGACACGGAGAAAACTATACTTCTGCCACGTGTCTTAACTGCGATCTATTTAGAAAATCTGAGCCGCATAAGGATTGTTCCCTACTGAGCCGCATAAGGCTGGCCACGTGTCAAGGCTGCTTGGGCGTGGCCTCTGAACATTTGAACCGCATAGAGATAGCTGCATGAACGTAGGCGACCGCATGATGGGTAGCTTCTCTGTGAGCCGCATGAAGACAGTCCTCGTGAGCCGTATGGGGTAGCCTCTGCCTGAGCCGCATAGGGTACCCTCTGCCTGAGTTGCATGCGACTGGCCACGTGTCAAGGCCGTATGAAAGATTTTGGGGTTTGATGGATTGTGTCAGAGATTTTCTTCGTTTCCCTAGGAGTGTGCCATCATTACAGCTTTATGTTAGAGCCTCCAGCTCTTCTTTATGTCAGAGCATTAAATAGGGCCATTGCTTAATGGCCAACTTTAGAAGCGAATCGCAGAAGGCCACGTGGTGTTGCTTGAGCCGCATGTCCATGTTGGTGACTTTCGAGCCGCATGATACTCTTGAGCCGTATGAAGCTCGTCTGTTTTTGAACCGCATGGGTTTTCCTGTTCTGAGCCGCATGGGCGATCATGTTCTTTTTCATGGTTCTACAAGACCCCCTTCAAAATTTTTAATTTGCAAAATTGAAATAATTTGAATAAGAAGCATGGCTATATGAGCTCCGCTGGCCGTATAGGGTGCTCTGGCCGTATGAACCTCTTTGTCGTATGGCCTGTCTGGCCTCATAGACTTCATAGCCGTATTGGCTCCCTGCCACGCGTGCGTATCATTGATTGCCTTTGCCACGCGTGCGTATCATTGATTGCCTTTAATTCATTTTAGAGCCGTCTTTTGGGGAAATCCCAAGGGTTGGTTCATTAAATCTTTGGATTTTATGCCCTGGGTGAATCTCCTTTATGAGAGAGGGGGCGAAATTTGAGGAGTCAGTTTTGCCAGCAGAACACGACCCGAAGCGGTTATTGGTCTACGTGCCCCCCTCTTTTATCCTCCTATAAATAAGAGTGATTTAAGAGAAGAAACTTCTTTACTCTCTCCTTCAATTCAAGCCTTTCCTGTCCTAACTGTCATCCTCTTCTTCAATCACCGATGGCTCCCAAGAAAACTGTTGCGGCGAAGGGTAAGAAGGCGGCGTCTTCGTCGGCTGCGACGGCGAAGGATAAGAAAGCTGCAGCTCCTCCGCCAGCCGACGTGCCCGTAGTTCACCCCGACGTCCACCCCACCATTGCTGGTACGGACGTTGCGTAAGCTAAAAACCCTAACTGTCGTGGCTACGTCGCATGAACTATGCACGAGCCTTCATCTTCATGTGTGCCGTATGTACGTCTCATGTCCGAGCCGTATGGGGTATGTTCCATGTCCGAGCCGCATGAGGATTGTTTCTGTAGCCGCATAGGCACCTTTAGAGTTGAACCGCATGGAGTCCCTCTGAACAGAATCGTATGAGTTCCTAATGGACTGAGCCGCATAGGCTCGTCTGGAGTGGGCCGCATGAGGTTCTGACCATCTAACATTATTTTTTTTTTATTTTTGATTCTTGCAGCATCCCTGCCGAAGATTGAGATCGTTGTGAAGGAAGAGCTGCTGCCTCCTCTCAAACGAGAGTCATTGTTTGTTAAGGAGGAGGTACTACCAACAAGAGAGGAACAGAAAGGAGAGCTGGCGCCCATTGCTGTAAAGGAGGAGCTTAAGTCTGACGGTGGTAGTATTGGGAGTTCTGACCTTCCTACTCCGGACGAAGATTTTGCTCAAGTAGATTCTTTATATGTAAAATGGTTGGGGGATTTGTATATGCGCCCCCGCAACTAGGATATGTGGGCTCTCATAAATGTCCATCTTTTCTCTTGATATTTCTGTCTGTTTTTATCTGCATTTCATGTTTTGCTTCTTTTGGGCATCATTGTAATCTTTTTTATTTTTGTCCTGAATGAAATGATAGAGAACTTTTTTGGCTTGCTCATGAATGTAACCGATTCTGAATGACCGAAATACACTCGCCCTGCTCTTTGTTTGTAGTAGTTGCCCCAATGAGAGACTTTTTGTGGACCTATTATCCTTGGCGTACCATGGTTCTGGATACGGATAATAAGACGAGGAAGGGAAGAACCATCATATTTACTCAGAGGTAATGCGGACATGGTAAATATGAGGGTTTCCTCGATGGAGCCTTTCCGCTCAGAGGTAGAGAGTACATGGTAGGAGTGGGCTCCATGAAGGAAATATAGAAAGACTCAGAGGTAATGAGGACATGGAGGTTCTATGTGAGGGGCCGTTTATTTTTGATGGAAGGGAAAACAACTCAAAGGTAACATCGACTTGGTTGTTTTGTAGAATTTGTCGATCTGTTACCCTTTTTGTGTACTGGAAGTGCGGGTATTAGATCATAAGGAGGAAGCTCCTTTTGGGAAGAAAGTTCAGAGGTATAATCATACATGACTTACTACCTAAAAGATGCGATATAGACTTATCTGTAGTGGCCAGGATGTAAGTTCAGCGGTACCTGCGGGTACATAACTCGATAATCTACGAGATTTGGAATCGGCATGTGAGTTCAGTGGTACGAAAGAGTACATGACTCGTCATTCTGGAAGATTTGTAGTCGGGATGTGAGTTCAGCGGTACCAGTGGGTACGTAACTCATCATTGGAGAAGATTTGAAGTCAGGATGTGTGTTCAGCGGTATCAGTGGGTACGTAACTCATCATTGTGGAAGCTTTGTAGTCAGGATGTGAGTTCAGCTGTACAAGTGGGTACGTAACTCATCACTTTGGCAGATTTGAATGTGGGATGTGAGTTCAGCGGTACCAGCGGGTACATAACTCATCACTTTGGCAGATGTTGTTTCAGACGTAATACTTCTTTAGGAACTTACCGTTGATGGGCAACATGAGCAAGTCTCTATTTTGTTTTGCGAGGCGGTAAGCCCTATTGGAGAATATGCGTCGATGATGAACGGGCCTTCCCACTTTGGCTGGAACTTGCCGACAGTTTTGTGAGTCATAACCATCGGCCTTCGAACTGCCAGAACGAGGTCGCCCACTTGGAATGTTCTGATTTTAACTTTCTTGTTGAAGGCTCCGGAGATACGGGCTTGGTACAGCTCGATTCGTTGTTGAGCTAGTAGGCGCTTCTCATCTAGGGCCTCTAATTCTTGTAGTCTACGATGGTGATTATCCTCCGTCGTCAGTCTGTATATGAGAGCAACGCAGAGTGAGGGGATTTGAGTCTCCAGTGGGAGAATTGCCTCACTTCCGTATACCAGAGAGAATGGTATGTTCCCGGTGGCAGTCCGTACTATAGTACGGTACGCCCATAAGCATTCACCGAGCTTTTCATTCCAGTCGCGTTTGTTTGATGACACGAATTTCTTGAGAAGCTTGATGATTGTTTTGTTGAATGCTTCAGCCAGACCATTAGCCGTGGGGTTGTATATTGGTGTTGAAGCAATATTATGGATGCGATGTTTGTCGCAAAATCGATAGAAGGCGTGGCTTGCCAACTGCGGACCATTGTCGTAGATGATCCTTCGAGGCAGCCCAAAGCGATAGATAACATGATGCTTGAGGAAGATGATCACGTTTGAAGTCTTGACTTCAGCCAGCGGAATAGCCTTCGTCCATTTGGAGAAGTAATCTGTGATTGCGAGTATGAAGCTATGTCCTCGGGACGAAGGCGGAGTAATCGGACCAATGATGTCCATTCCCCATGCTTCAAATGGCCAGGATGCCACCGTAGGGTATAGAAACTCGAATGGCTGGTGGATGAAATCTGCGTGGACTTGACAGGCTTTGTATTTTCGTGCATAGTCTATCGCATCTGCAACCATCGTGGGCTAGTAGTAGCCCATTCGGCGGAGGCGATCTTGTAGTTTTGGGCCAGGCTGATGGGCCCCACAGATGCCATCGTGAGCTTCATGCACGGCTTCTTTGGCTTCTGTATTTGACAGGCATCGAAGCAGTAATCCATCATATGATCGCCGATATAGCATTTTTGTCTCTGTATCGTAGAAGAATCTGAGGGAACGCCTTCTGATAGAAGTGGCTTCCTTCGGGTTCTCCGGCAGGATGTCGTAGACTACAAAGTTGATGAATGGCTGTCTCCAGTCTGGTGCTTCGTCGACTGTCAAAGTGGAGTAACTCTCGGCACACTGAACATTATTCCTGGGACAGACCAGCTCACGGCCTATGATGTCAACCAGATGATAAGTATGATTTAGAACTACTAAGGAAGCGGCAAGACCTACTAGGGCATCGGCTTCAACATTTTGGAGCCTGGGAACGTGTTCTATGAAGAACCCCTCTAGGGACGAGATGATGTCGATCGCTATTTGGTGGTAGGGGATCATGTCTTCATGGCGAACTTCGTATGAGCCCCGAATCTGGTTGACGATTAACAACGAATCGCCGTATGCTTCGAGGTGTTCTACCCCTATCTCTTTTGCAAGCCGGAGACCAATGACCAGAGCTTTTTACTCGGCCACATTGTTCGAGCAGGGCTCCGTGAGGGAATACGCACGATTGATCACCAACCCGGTAGAAGAAACCAGTACTATTCCGACTCCAGCGACGATGTTGTCTTTCGGCCCGGTTCTAGAAGCGCCATCGAAGAACATTCGCCATATGGTATCATGGGAGGCCATATTTGAATTAGCGACCTCGTCTGGAATTTCTTCGTCTATTTTGGTTGACTCCGAATTCGGATGAGCTGCTAAAAAGTCTGCAAGAGCTTGACCTTTAACAGCCATTTGCGGGATGAAGATCATGTGGTAGGGGGACAGTAATATCGCCCAAGTAGCGAGGCGAGAGCTGAGTGCACCTGGTTTAGTCATGAGGACCCTGAGGGGGTTGACTCTTGATATGACATAGATAGTTTATCCCGTAACGTAGTGTCATGTCTTCTGAATGGCGAAAACTAGAGGAAGGCACTCTTTCTCTACGACAGTGTATCGATGCTCCGGCCCCATCATCATTCGACTGAGGTAATATATGACTTGTTCGTGGCCTGCCTCGTTGTTTTGTGCTAGCAGAGCACCGAAAGAATGTTCCATCGCTCGTACGTAGAGAAAGAATGGTCTTCCAGCGATCGGAGCTACCAGGACTGGAGGCTTCGTTAGATATTCTTTGATGCTGTCGAAGGCGCGCTGGCATTCTTCATCCTATACGAATGAAACGCCCTTCTTCATGAGGTGGGTGAATGGCTGATATCGTCCGGAGAGGTTAGAGATAAACCTTCTGATGTAGGCCAGTCTCCCTTGAAGGCCTCTGAGTTCGCGGAGATTTCTCGGGGGACCCATCTCCATGATTGCCTTCGTTTTCTCAGGGTCTACGTGGATACCCTGGGAGGTAATGATGAAACCCAAGAACTTCCCGCTGGATACGCCCAAGAAGGATTTTATAGGATTTATTTTCAAATTATGCGCTCGTATCAGGTCGAACACTGTCCTCAGATCATGCAGATGATCCTCCTTAGAGCGACTTTTGACGACGATGTCGTCGACATAACATTCTACTGTCTTGCGCAAGTGGTCTCTAAAGATGACGCTCATAGCTCTTTGATAAGTGGCACCAACATTCTTTAAACCGAAAGACATGACTGTGTCGCAGTATGTGCCAATTGGTGTTCGAAATGATGTATGCTTTTCATCGTCAGGAAACATCTTGATTTGGTTGTACCCCGAGAAGCCATCCATGAATGACATACGCTCAAAGCTGCAGGTGTTGTCGATCATGATGTCTGTGATAGGAAAAGGGAACTCATCCTTAGGACACGCCTCATTCAGATTGTAAAAGTCGATGCAGATTCAAATCTTTCCACTCTTCTTGAGGACTAGTATTATGTTGGCGACCCAGTCAGGATGCTGTTCCTCACGGATAAAACCACTGGCTATTAGTTTGTTTACCTCGGCTTCAATGGCATTCATGACGTCAGGACGGAACCGATGTTGCTATTACTTGACTAGTTTTGCGTCCGGACGGATGTTGAGTTTATGAAGTGCAATCTCGGGGTTCAGTCCTGGCATATCTTCGTAGCTCCAGGCGAACACATCGGTGTATTCTCTGACGAGTTATAGTAGTGATTCTCGCTCTTCGTCGGTCAGATTTTTGCTGACGAAGATGGGCTTTGGAGAGGATTCATCACCGAGATCGACTTGTACCACCTCATCCTCGGTGGAAGGCTCTCTTTGTTCGAACCGCTTCTCCTACTGTGTATCTAGTTGTTGTGCCCATGGCTCTAACTCAAGAAGTTCAGGAATGTCTTCATCTTCTTCGTAGGCATCGGCAAGTGCCATATTGACGGACCAGACTTGCCTGATCATGTCCCCGATGCTGACATCTGAATCGGAAGTGGGTGATCCGGTTGAGTGTGAATGCCAGTCGCATTCTTTGTCTGAGATTTCAGGTGTCGTCGTAGGTGTGACATAACCGAGCCCACATCTGGTTTTGCTGTAATAATCTCGTGGTTTTCCTGCCGGGTCCAACAATTGTAAGGGTAATCGCCGTCCAGTGCCGTAGTTCAAACATGGTGTAGTTTCCATATCATATCCCTGCTTTTGCATGATGTACTTGGATTGGGAACTATACAGATAAAGTGGTAATCTCCTGGTGTCGGGTTCGGGATCAATTTCTTCTATCCTGAAGGGTTGTGGATCATTCTTTCAGCCGACGATGATTGGGAGATCCTCTCCCTCGATTATACGGTAAGCGTCTTGCACTGGAGTAAGTTGGTTGGCGGTGTAGACATTTGTCACTTGTGTGTACAGGTGAGTGCCTATAACGTGTTCCATAACATACATTGTACAGAGCTTATTAAGCTCGAGATAATTCAAAGATAGCCCTTTATTGATGAAGTAAGGTAACTTTTCCAGTGGGAATATATCATCTGCGGATGGAACATTAGTGTAAGCAGCCACATACTTGGCCAGCTCTGATTCTTCTTCAGCCACCCCCTGTATAAATACAGACTGAGAGGATGATTTGGGCAACTTGATTATCAGGGGCTCCATGGGTGGAGCGGAACATAGAGTTGTTGCTGCACTGGCCACCCCCAGCTTGGTGCTCGGTGCTGAGTAGGGAGTTGTTGGCTCGCTAGAAGCCCCTGGCTTAGTGCTCGGTTGCCGATTCATTCTGGGAAGACGAATTGTCATCGACTTGACAGAGGGATTGAGCTCCCCTGTTTGTTACTGGCTAGATTTTGCCAGCCTGATTGTCAGTGGCTCTGTCGTGGGTCTTGGCACTTGGCCAGACCTTGGCAGTCGGATTATCAACTGTTCCTCCTGTGCGGAGAGGCTAATTGCATCCTTACGCAGAGTGGCTGTAAGGGGCGAAGTTATGCCAGGCTTGCAGGCTTGGAGGTGGATCGTCAGAGGTTCTTCTGATCCGGTTGCTGCCTCAGTTTGTGCTTGAGTGTCTCCTTCAGCGAGATACTTTTTCGATTTCTCCTATAAGCATGAATCTGAGTAGTAGGATTCGACACCTTTAAAGGGTCGATATCGACAAATTTTGTCCTCATAAGGCCATGCTTGTCGACGTACTTGAAGCACTGGTGCAGTGTGGAAGGCACGATCATGTAATCGTGTATCCAGGGACGCCCCAGAAGAATATTGTAGGAAGTGTCCGCATCTATGACATAATAGGTTACTTCTGACTGAAGGTCGCCGATTTGACACTTCAGGCGAATCTTCCCGATCGGGTAGCTCCTGTCCGAATTGAAACCGCTGATTGTGGTGCTTGTCGGCATCAGGCGATGCATTGGGATGCGCAGATGATGTAGTAGGCTCTTCGGAATGATGCTTATGGTGGACCCGGGGTCAATATGCATTCGATCGACCTTAATATCGCCAAAGTACCCAGTATAATACAAAGGGCGATCGTGCAAGTTGGTCTTCATAAGCATATCTTGTGGAGTGAAGACAATGTTTGGAATTGACCCTGTTCAAGCGTTGTCCTGGAGATCTATCGGCAAGCCATCCCCGGTGAGATTGGACTGAGCCAAATATGCATCGGCGTTCTGGAGTGCTTCCCTCAGTGCAACGCGGACATCCTTGGA
The DNA here is from genome assembly GCA_029216955.1 of Iris pallida. NCBI lineage: Eukaryota > Viridiplantae > Streptophyta > Magnoliopsida > Asparagales > Iridaceae > Iris > Iris pallida. Next base: position 1,728,416 of record JANAVB010013398.1, read on the forward strand.
GAGTCTCAGGAGCTCATATAGCGATAATTTGGCCAGTGTGTTGGCCAATTGTGCCAAGATGTCAAAGTTATATGGCCTCTCTAGCCCATGAGGCGTCTCTCTTTGGAGTGGTTTGTCGAAGCGAGACTCCTTCGGCCTAGGCTTGTCGGTCGTCGAAGGCTGCGAAGGTCCTGGAGCATCAGCAGCTGTCGTTTGAGGGTCTTCAGCCGAGTTACCTGATGGAGGTTGGGTTTGTGCGCCGGAGTGGATAACAACGGCAGTAGCTTCTTCTACCTCTGTCGAGGTCGTACGGCATGATTTGACTTTCCCATTTTTCTTCTTGCTGGTGGAGGGAGGTACGGACTGAGTCACCTCAGGTACCAAGTCCGGATGGACCCACATGATTTCTCCCCGTGATGTAATAAGGGGCACAAGACCAGCAGCTTGGTCTCGGGGAGGGGGGAAGGTTAGAGACCACCATCTTTGCTCTTGGTACGGGTACTACTCCATCTTGAGTCTTTGTCGGAGGGAAGCTGCCAAATTATTCTTACACCATGTTGGCTGCCACGGTCACCTCCTCGAAATCAATGGTCAGGGCATTAGAATCAATGAGATGTTGGATATATCGCTTCAGCTAATAGCAGTCTTGTGTAGCATGGTGGACATAGCGATGGTAATAGCAGTACTTGGGACTCTCCATATCTGCAGGACGAGGCTCACGCCTTGGAGGAGGGAGCTGAATTTGTCCTCCTTGGATGAGCATGTCTAAGATGGGTTTAACATGGCCGTCCTCGAAGGAATAGGTCATCTGAGGCCACTACTTTTCCACCGGCTTTGATTCGGGCTTTGGGGCTGTGTCGGCCACCATAGCCTGCTTGTCCTTGTTGTCTCGGTTGCTGGAGGAATTACCACTGTTGTTGTTGTTGACGTTAGGGCGTTTGTCCTTGTCTTCTCCATCCGAGTTGTGCAATCCCAGTTGGCGGGCTTTTTTCACCTTGTCTTCTGCGCTAGTGGCACTGATGATGAACGTCTTCCAATCCTTGAATTGACTTTTGCCCATCCAGAGGCTGATTGTGGGAAGCAGTCTCTTTTGGCAAATTTCAGTCAAGGAGGAATCAGGGTTGCCGGAAGGCAGCTTCATCGCGGATTGGCGAAACTGCTCGATATAATTTCTTGTTAGCTCCTTTTCTCCCTGAACAACATCCATGAGAGTGGACATTGTCACGTCTTGTCCTACTTCATAGAATCTCTCTAGGAACATGTGTTTGAAGCCGGTGAAGGAGTGTATGCAATTGTCCGTTAAGTTGCGGTACAAGTCGAAGGCGACCCCTTCTAGGGCTCCGATGAACAACCGCGTAAGGATGGCATCATCATGGGGCAGATGGTCGGTTATGATTTTGAAGTAGGTGATGTACCTGCTTACAGATATCTTCCCGTCATATGGATTAATGTGGAATGGTTTATATTTTGGTGGGAAGGGAACATCTCTCCATGCGGCAGGATACGGTTGTCGTACCCTGAGGTCCTGGCAAGTTTTTCGGGCCTGAAACATGGCTCGGAGCTCATGGACCTCTCTTTTTTCCTCTTTGGCTTCGTCTACAGCGGTGGGGGCTGATATTTCAGGAGGATTATCGCCCGGATTTGGTGCAGCTGAGTTTGAGTTCGCATTGACCGCAGGACCAAAGCTCGTTTGGCCAGGCGTCCTTCCTTGTAGAGTGGGAATGGCCGCCTTGATCTCGTCCACAGACTTGACCAAAACATGTAATATGGCCTCCATAGTATCGATGCGTTGGCGATCACTGGGACCCTCTTGGTTGCTATCCGTCATAAATACCGTCCTTATATGATGAGAGGTGGAAGGGACGGTAGAGGACGTGCCCTCTGAGTCGTACCCTCGCACGGAGAAGTCGTCAGGATATGTGGGAATGTTCTCTTCTGGTTCGGACTCAGAAAGAGTGGTACCCCCAGCTTCAGAGCTTGCCTCGTCTTGAGAGTTGTGGACGTCCTTGGGGACATCGAGATTTGCTGTATCTGGATTATCCTCTTGGAACATCGAATTATCGTAGATATTTGGAGGAGTGCTACCTCCAGCTCTAGTGTCTCCGAATGTGGACGACGAATCTCCAAGTGTGGAAGATTTTGTCTTTGCACGGGTCCCTTGGTAAACTCCTCCTGTAACGGTGGTAGACAACCGTTTAGAAGAAAGTTTCTTGGTTATGTCGGTTGAAATATTTGGGCTGGAGGCATTTGTTTTCTTTCTTGTCCCGCTGCCGGGAATCTTCAGAGCATAATTGCAGGAGGCGATGAGGAGCGCCTTATCTTCTGAGCTTGGGCGTTACAACCGGTGGAAGACGGACCGTCGGTCTGCTTGTACTGCCGCCTTGTTGCAGCAGCAGTTAACAATGATTTGGGTGTAGTGATGTCCGTGGGAGGATTCTTTACACACCGAGGCCTCTTCTCTTTCCTTGCACTTGTGGACGATAACCTCACGCAAGTCAGATGTGTCTGGAATGACCATGTTTGCTCCCTGGGTTTTGGGAGACTTTTGGGAACCACTCTATCCGTTTGCCGTCGAGGGCTGGACTCGAGTGGTTCTGTATAACTTCATATCAGAGGCCCGTATAACAGTATGTGGAGCGCTCGGATGGTTAGAGGTCGGGACAGCGGACTGAGCTCGCCACGTTCGCGTTGCCCTAGACTTCTTCACTCTAGTAAGCGAGGGCACATAGTAAGAAGAGTCTAAGTGGTGCTGCAGAGAGTCAGACATATCTTATCGGAAGCGTGAGAGATCAGGACCATATGAGAGGCGATCGAAGACTGAGCCGGAGCCGTGTGGAGCAGACAACATGCGGCTGGAATCAACAGTCTTCATGCGGCTGGCATGGGCTTTCTTCATGCGGCTGGAAGTCTCGGCCGCATAAGTCTTCTCCATGCGGCTGGAAATCTTGGCCGCATGGCTATTTTGCATCCGGCTGACAGTTTTGGACACATGGGCATCATGCATGCAGCTGACAATCTTGGCCACATGAATGTTCAGCCTGCGGCTAGTACCTTTGTTCGGCTTCTTCCTGGAGCACATAGTATCACCCTTTGCCCCTGCAAGTCCAGCATCGTAGTGCTTTCCTCTGCCAGACTTGGGGACAGCAGAGTCCTCTATAGCTTGAAGTGGGGCCGTATGAGAGTTGCCTTCGCCGTCTTGGGCAGCAGAGAGTACTCTGTCCAGAGCTTGGAGAGGAGCGAATGACTTGGGTCTCCACTCCTTGCGGGCCTTCTTCGTGCGAGCTCACCGCTGGACCGGGCCAGCGCTCCCATCGGAGAGCATTTCTTCAAACGCCTGTTGGTCGAACCGGGCGACCATCGTTTATTGAGTGGAGCCAAGTTTGGTTGCGTCTGATTGCGTCACCAACTCCTCAACCGTGGAGAAGTTAGTCCCCAACAGAGTCGCCATCGTGTTTACCATTGATTATAAAAGAACAGAACAATTGTATCGTTGGACTGGACTTTTACTTCACAATACTAACTCGCTCGTACAAAGAAAGCCTAGGGACGAAAACCTAGGTATAGCAGTCTAAGTACGATTGTTTAGTTTAGATTCTGGGGGGTGACGATAGAGGTCGGAAAAGCGACGGCCGCTCTGCCTTATTCCTTGGACGATCAGACGTAGCCTTGACTCTGATGAAGAAATTCTCTTGGACTTGTAGGGAGACTCCCTTGCGCCCTCTGTTGCTGGATCTCTCGATGTCTCTGTAGTGTTCTCTCTCTTTTTTTTTGCCCGCCTCTGTTCTCTCTGCAAGGGAATGGCACCTTGCTATTTAGAAGAGTGGGGTGTGATCATTAGGGTTTGCAAATGATTCACTACCAAAATTTGTCGACTTAGCGACGGCCAGATCCGTCGCCCGTCCGACAGAAATTTCTAGTAGCGACCGATCACTAACGGGTTTTGGCCAAAAAAATCCGTTGGCAATCAGCTCCTCGCTAATAACGGTCCGTCGCTATGTAGTCGTCAAGCGACGGAATAGCGACGACATGTCGACTTCACAATAGGAAGCATTAGCGACTACTTTCCGACGGACTGTCGTCCATTTCAAATATTAAATACTGAACTGTTTAGACAATAGCGACGTAAAGTTCCGTCGATAAACCGTCGTAATAGCGTATCAGAGTGTATTGTTCTGTCCCTAATCCGTCGATCGCCGTCGATAACAAAGGACGGATTAGCGACGGTATGCTGACGGAAAATCCGTCGATCAGGTTCTGGAAATGCTTGGCATTTCCAGCACCATGGTGACGGAATAATCGTCACTAATCCGTCGCTACGTCGTCGACAGAGAGACTGATTAGTGGCTGATTATCCGTTGCTATGGTTCTGGAAATGTCAAGCATTTCCAGAACCTTGTCGGCGGATTGTCCGTCGCTACGCCGTCGCGAGAGCGACTGATTAGTGGCTTATTATCAGTCGCCTTGGCGACGGATATTTCGTCGCTATTCCATCGAACTATATACCACCAGAACCTTGCCGACGGATATTCTGTCGACCACCCGTCGCTACCTGGAAACAGTTTCAAATCTACAGTTAGCGACGGCTCATCCGTCGAAAATTAGTCGGAAACTGGGAATATCCATCGCTAACCAGTCACTAGTCCGTCGCTAACTGAGATTTTTAGGAAAAAAATTGTAGCACTTTCCCTGTTCACAAAAATATGCATAAACCAAACCAATATATAATACACACCAATTATCCAACAATCACATACACCAAATATATAATGCACACCAATTATCCAAGAAGCACATAGACCAAATATGCACATACGAATTTAATGCACACCAATTATCCAAGAATCACAGACCAAACCAAATTAATAGAAAATAAACATCAATTATCCTGAAGAGTAACCTAATATCCGGTGCTATAGTCCGATTATAGCACAATTAATCCAAAGCTCTCACAAATATTCCAAATTTTCTTAATACAATATTTTAAGAAGAAGGAGGAGGTCGATTGTCCGGTGGTGGTAATCCCAGCTGCGATCGACAAATATACTCCTCCACTAGGTACGACGGCAAGCCGTTGTAGACACTGCTCGAAAGTCGGCATAGCTGCTCTAGCGACATGAGATCCAGGAGTGACGTCACAGTCGTAGGCGGTACCACAGGGGCATCAGGGTTGAAAGAAAGATGACCCACGGAAGAAGGACCGACACCAACAGTCGACGGACCAGTTGAAGACGGACCAACACCATCAGCAGACGGACCGGCAGCAGCAGACGGAGGCAAAAATTACGTGGCAAATTGCTCCCGTAAGGATGACACCGCCTCGTGCAGCTGCATAAGCTGCGACCTAACATCAACGTCTACCGGGGCCATGGGAGGAGACGGTGTCGGTGGAAATCTCTGCGGCACCATGTGCAACGGCCCTAGGAAGCCGAGTCCATACAGGAGCCCTTTTTTAAAGCCGTTGACGGTATCTACGAACAAGTCGTTGTGAGCGGCCAAAGAAGAGGGCGTCCGGGCGGGCGTCGTTTCACCGACATCCTCGGTGTCAGTTAACTGAGCCCGACTAAGGGCCTCACGATATGCAGCCTATCAAATGAATGTGTTTATATTATAAGATTTATCTAAGTTGTAATCTAAATCCTATGTTTCACTAAGTTAAGTGTGAATCCTAAGTTTACCTAAGTTATAGTCCGAATACTTTTAATTCTAACGTAAATCTCGTAAACATAAGTACTTACATCAGTCTCCTTGGCCCTCTCGTCGATGAAGCTCCCGTCCTTCCGTCTTTTGTGCGTATGCTGGAACACGTCGTGCATGGTGACCGATTCTGGCGCCCTTCCCTCATTCACCGCCCGTTGGGCCTGCATACGAAATTTTCGTAGAACCTAATTAACTCCTTTAATTAATAATACCTAATTCGATAGTGAAATAAATTTACGGTAGCTCACCAGATCTTCAAGCGTCGCTGCGTGGGGCCTTGATTACCCCATATGAAGGCCCGCTGCCTGTCGGTTCGCCTTCGCCTTCTCCGATTTCTCCTTGTACGCAGGGGTATCCATCATACCTAAGAGGTCCTCATAATACTCCTGCCGGATCCAATTCGGCCTCGTATGCCCCATTTTCAGGTCATGAATCATATTCCGTACCTTCTTCGAGGCAGTACTTCTGTAGGTCCTACGGATCGTATCCTCGCGATGCGGTGGCCACCAGTACGTCGTCTAACAAAGAAATTTAATTATCACGTAATTTAAAAAATGGTTGATTAAAGAGTAACTAATAATTAACCAGAAGATATAGATATATACCCTCAACTCGTCGAGCCAGACGTGCTTCACGTTTAGCGGCACCGACAAAAGTTGTGGTAGGGACCGTGGAAGTTAGTCCTGATAATTTATCCAAGAGCCCTGCCAACATTAAAAGGAAAAAACCTACAAAGAAGAAACGACTGGATTATTAACTTGAATAAATGAAAGAAATTTAATAAATTATCTTAAATTTACTTATGAGGTCCCCGCGGGCCATATCTCTCGTCGGAACTCGCCTCTCGGCCTCTCTGGTGTCGTCGGAGGATCCGTAGGTCCGCCCATGTACTCCCCAGTAACCGGATGGAACCGAGTATGGGGGTACTCCGGGGCCCACTATGCAGTAACTGGGGCATCCACTGGTGGATCCGCTGCTGGTGGTTCCGATAGCGGAACGAATCCGCTAGCAGATCCGGACTCATGCCTCGATGAAGTGGTCGATCGAGGGCGGGATACGTCTGTGCCCGGGGTACTCTCCGGGTCGGGGTCGCTCGATGGGGTCACATCCCGAGAATTTTGAATGCGACCACGACCACCAGTACCACTACGACCACGACCACGACCCGCACCACCACCACCACCACCACCACCACCACGGCCAGCCATCATGACCTGTAAATAGAACACATAAACATAATTAACAATATAAAAGTGTAAATGGATATAAAAAACTAAACTAAAATATACATACCACCAGTAGGGAGACGAGTGCCGCCGCGACAAAAAAGACTAGGAGTGCCATCTGCAATAAGTAAATAATCGAATGAAAAAAACATGAATTCACGTAATTGCTTTTATGAGGTCCAACTTAATTCACGTAATTGGAAGTGTTTTTAATATACAACAATATTTAACCTAATCATCGTCTTTGTTCTCATCCTCGGCCTCGTCTTCATCATCATCCTCCTCATCCTCATCCTCATCCTTATCTTCATCGTCGATTTCATCTGTATCCTCATCGCCATCAAATTTCATCTGTATCCTCATCTCCATCAAATTCTTCTTCTTCTTCTTCTTCTTCTTCTTCTTCTTCTTCTTTTTCTTCTTCGTCTTCTTCTTCTTCTTCTTCTTCTTCTTCTTCTTCTTCTTCTGCCTTAATATTTGGGATAAGACGCCTCTTTCTCCCCTGGTTGACAGCTAAGTCTTGTGTATCAACCTCTTCCTTTCCTCTATTTTCTTCAACAATATCTTCAACATCCATGGTATCTGAGTGTTGTCCCAAGTATTGGGACTTTTCGATCTGGTCCTCTTGGTAAGCTGGGTCTCCAACGTTGAATGTATTTCTAGATTTAATCTTTTATTACTGTCCACTAGTCAAATCGATCTCTACGACGCCTTGGGTAGCTTGTATAGTAGACTTGAACTGCCTGATTTGCTATCGCAAATGTATCGGACCCTCTATACCTCCTGCGATGATTTATATCGACGAATCCAAATTGTTTATCGATTCTCCAACCGATATTTGGTGTCGTATCGAACCACTCACATTTGAACATCACAATATGCATATCATATGGGCCAGTATATTGTAAATCTACAATATCCCAAAGCACTCCATAATAGTGAAAGTCCGGCTCGTCGTCATAGATGGTGCCTCTTATGTAAACATCAGAATCCTTGGTACTGATGCCGTCATTGATAAATTCGACATTTATAGCATTCTGAGTTGACTTAAACCTGAAGCCATTAACGACATAGCCTGGCCAAGTCTTTATTTGCTTCTTCGGTCCCAATGCCAGATAACGAACACTCTTATGAGTGAGTGTTGTTTCAGGCAATAAAACATGTAAACAAATATTTATAATTTAAATGTTTCAGATTATACATTTATAATCTTAATTATAATCACAGTTACTTACGTATTTGTGAAACCATGACAGAAATGTACAATCAACCTCTCTTTGAAGTCCTTTATCGGTAATATCGAGTGTCCTCATTTTGACTTTATCTCTAAATACACTATTAGAGAAAATAAGAATATATAAGTGTATTCACTTACTTCATCAAATTCGAGATTATAACGAGTGCAAGTGTACTGACTTACTTCTCCAAATCTCTTACTTCTTGTATGTCACAGTTTAACAAGACATATCGGTGAGCGGCATCATACTCGTCGTCTGTCAACCACCGTCTTTTACTAGCCCTAACAGGCTTGCCCCTTACATTGAATATTCCTCCATCCTCAACGTCCTCGTCATTCCTTTGAGGTCTATTTTGATTTGTCTTAACATGAGTATCCAAATAAATGGAGCAGAAGTTTGACAACTCTTCGATAAGATATGCTTCCAATATCGAAGCCTCTATATGAGCTTTGTTGCCAACTTTCTTCTTTAGATGGTGTAGGTATCTAGAGAGACAAATTATCTTAAGAATTAAGAAAGAATTTTAAAACCCACTGAAATTCGACTTAAATTATATCGATTTTTATGTACCTTTCAAATGGGTACATCCATCGATAATGAACAGATACACCGACACAGGCTTCGTATTCTAGATGAATCGGTAGATGCTCCATGCTGTCGAAGAAGCCAGGAGGAAATATTTTCTCCAACTTACAAATTGTTAAGATAATCTGATAGTCCTTACCGATAGTACGATAGTATGATAGTCTGCTAGCGATACCGATAGTTCAATACCGATACCAATAGTCCGATAGTTCGATACTGATACCGATACCGATAGTCCGATACTGATCTTCGATAGTCCACTAAGTCGAAATGATTCCTCTTAAGCGTCGAGCATGTTATACACGGTTCAACTTGACGAGTTCTTAAATATTTTTGTGGTGTTGTATGCTTGCAGCAGCAAATCAAGTTTTAGAGTCATTATAGGTCAATTAATCAAACTGAGTCAATCTATCTATTTTTAAATTGCAAGAGTCCACTTCTAGGATATGGGAGCTATATCCTAAATATCTAGTCTAAAATTAACTTGGTTAGGATACTAGAGTGTCCTTACTATCTAGCAAACACTACCTTAGTCTAGTCACACTAGCATTAATTACCTATAATTCCTACCATGTCTGCACTCACACATTACACCCCAAGCCGTCCTGCATGCTAATAGGCATGGTAGGCCGGCCTTCATTCCTCACTCTCTAAAGCACACATACACATATAAATGTATATCACAGTTAGATGTATAGATATATACATCTATATAGAAGCACACAACTGATACACTCTAAGGGTCGGTTTTTCAGGAAAAACTTCACTTATTCAGTGACTTTGGTGAAGCGAATGTCCAAACTCCAGAAAAAACTTCACTTATTCAGTGACTTATGCAGATGAAGAACTCACACTGTCCTTGACACAGTAAACATATACACCATGAACCCAAACTCCATATTCACATTTATTAATCCAAACACCACCAAACTAATAGATAACACTCGATATGGATAACACATTATTTAGCCAATATATAAACTCAGATAAATTTGAGAAGCCTGCCGCCCAGCCCCAAGCCTGCCGCCCCAAGCCCGCCGCCCAGCCCCCGACGCCCCTACCCCAAGCCTGCCGCCCAGCCCCCGACGCCCCCGCCCCAAGCTTGCCGTCCAGCCCCCGACGCCCCCGTCCCAAGCCCGCCGCCCAGCCCCCGACGCCTCCGCCCTAAGCCCGCCGGCCAGCCCCCGACGCCCCCGTCCCAAGCCCACCACCCATCCCCCGACGCCCCCGCCCCAAGCCAGCCGCCCTGCCCCCGACGTCCCTGCCCCAAGCCCACCGCCCAGCCCCCGACGCCCCCGCCCTAAGCCAGCCGCCCAGCCCCCGAATGTCCCCAAGCCTGCCGCCTCCGCTGCCCCTACGTCGACACCGCGAGAGAGAGAGAGAGAGAGAAAGAGAAAGAGAAAGAGATAGAGGATTACCTTCGGGAGAGAGAGAGGAGAGGATGCCGACGTTGATCACCGAAGCCGCGGGAGAGAGAGAGAGATAGGAAAGAGAGTGAATTTGGGGGGAATGCGATAAGTTTCCCCCGCCGTTTCAATTTAAGTCTTGAACGTATATTTAGCGAAGGAATAGCGACGTCTTAGAATCCGTCGCCCGGTGGTCATTACTTTTGATACTTGTCGACTGAATATCCGTCGCTACGTAGTCGAAGAAATGTCCCGCCAATTCTCTACACAATTTCTGCCAAATAATCGACTACGTAGCGACGACTGGCGATCCGTCGCTATATCTCCGACACCCTGGCGACGGATGTACGACCTTTTCTCCCCCTAAAATTAAAATAAAAAATATAAAGGCGTGTGGTCGGTAATCCGTCGACGAGCGGCCACGAAGCCATCGCTAACGCCGACTAAAAATTTTTGTCGCTAATTTTTCGTCGCTAATTTACTGTATTTTGGTAGTGAGTGCCTTCTTGAGAAGTCGACGGATAAGGATCAATTAATCTGGGCCATTAATTCTGATTGTAGAAAATCTAGGCAATTAATGTGGATTGCATCAAATCTCTGTGGGCAATTAATGATGATTGCCATAAATCCTCATGATTTGTTATGCCAAGCTCGGATCTACCGCCAAGTGTTCCCAGCAATTATGAGGATGGCACTAAATCTGGTTGTTGGGATTTATTGATGAATCTTGATTGATTTGATGCCACGTGTCCCACTATTATTATGTTGCTAGTTGTAGGGACACAGGGAAAACTAATCTTCTGCCACGTGTCTTAACTGCAAGCCATTTAGGAAATCTGAGCCGCATGAGGATTGTTCCCTACTGAGCCGCATAAGACTGGCTACGTGTCAAGGCTGCTTGGGCGTAGCATCTGAACATTTGAACCGCATGAACGTAGGCGACCGCATGATGGGTGGCTTCTCAGTGAGCCGCATGAAGACAGTCCCCGTGAGCCGCATGGGGTAGCCTCTGCCTGAGTCGCATGGGATGGCCTCTGCCTGAGCCGCATACGACTGGCCACGTGTCAAGGCCGTATGAAAGATTTTGGGGTTTGATGGATTGTGTCAGAGATTTCTTCGTTTCCCTAGGAGTCTGCTATCATTGCAACATTATGTCAGAGCAGCCAGCTCTCCTTTATGTCAGAGCATTAAATAGGGCCGTTGCTCAATGGCCAACTGTAGAAGCGAACCACAGAAGGCCACGTGGTGTTGCTTGAGCCACATGTCCATGTTGTAGACTTTCGAGCCGCATGATACTATTGAGCCGCATGAAGCTCGTCTGTTTTTAAACTGCATGGGTTTTCCAGTTCTGAGCCGCATGGGCAATCATGTTCTTTTCCATGCTTCTACAAGACCCCCTTCAAAGTTTTGAATTTGCAAAATTGAAATACTTTGAATAAGAAGCATGGCTATATGAGCTCCGCTGGCCGCATAGGATGCTCTGGCCGCATGAACCTCTTTGTCGCATGGCCTGTCTGGTCGCATAGACTTCCTAGCCGCATTGGGGATGAGGACCAGTAGGGTGTTTGAGATGCTCTTTAAAGATAATTTTATTGACAAAGTTCCATAAACTTATCGGTCGGTAGTCGGTGAAGCTGACCGGGTTCTGAATCTTGGGGATGAGGACCAGTAGGGTGTTTGAGATGCTCTTCGAATATTACAGGCCCTTGATGAAGCTGTCTGGCCAGGAGATTATCGTCACGAACCACTTCGCCTTTTTTTACAGATCCGAGTAGAAGGCAATAGCCCCTTGCTGATGTCCTTTTTCAATTTCAGATGTATCCTATCGGCGGTCTTGATTTCATGAATGAGAAGCTTTCGACATTTTCTCTGGATGCAAGCATAGAAGTATTTCGAATTTTTATCCCAATAGAGCTCTCATCGAATCTGAGATTTTTGATGCCAAAACACATTTCCTTTGCCAGCTTGCTTTAGAGGTCTCTCTGTGCCTCCTGAAGGGTGTTGTAATTGTCGTCGGATGGATGAGCAACGAAGGTGATCTCTGCTCAGGCAGTACGATCTTCCGCCTCCCTCGTGGCCAAGAGAATGTCTCCAAATATAGCCCGACTCCACTCCGATAGGGCTCGACTAGTCTTCGAGAGTCTGAGAGAAATATTCACCAGGGGGTGATGGAAGAGGATCCAGCCACGCCCTCTGAACAGTGGGGTGGAAGTTTGCATGGTGAGTCCAGAATGACTGGAACTTGAAAACCTTCTTGAAATGAGGCTTCTGCACCTTGATGTTAAGAAGGAGGGGGCAGTGGTCCGACTCGAGTCGGTTAAGGTGTTTGACGGATGCTTGATGTATCATGTCCAGCCAATGTTGGTTGGCGATAATGCGCTCCAGCCGTGATTGAATATTATGGCAGCCCCTCTGCATGTTGTTCCATGTGAACTCATTGTCGGAGAAGGGAATCCGGGTCAGCTACGCTTCGACAATGAATTAGTTGAAATTGAAAATTGAGTCAGAGTCTGTAGCATTGCCCTCGATACGTTCGGATGGAGTGCTGATGGCATTAAAGTCGCCTCCGACAATCCATGGCTTCCCCCCATGTTGAGATTGAGCAGAGCCTTTCATATCTCCCTCCTCTTCAGTTTAGTGACACCACCATGGACAATAGTAAAGAAGAAAGTCTTGGGAATTAGATGGTGTCGAATCTCGAGAGTGATCTCTTGCTCAGAGATAGAGAGAAGTTGGGTAGAGATGTCCTAGCCTATGAAGACCCATATGTCCTTCCCCTATAAAATGCCTGAGTGAATCCCAGTTTGATCCTGTAGTCGTTGATCTTATCCTCCGCCACCTACGCCTTTAGGACAGCGAGGATGCTAATCTTGTGCATCTTGATAAAAGCTTTGATTTTGTTGATGGAGTGTTGCCCTGCTATCCCCCCATAACGTTCCACGCCATGAATTATATCATGATAATGAATTAGTTTATTTAGAGGCAGATCTGAGGGACATTCATGTCCCGGATGCGTTCTTGTCTTTCTTCCTTCTAGAGGAGCTCTGCGTTGGTGGATTGGGGAGGATGGAAGGATTAGGGAGAAGCTCGGGGGTCGAAAGTATGGCTGGAGTGGATGTATGTGTGGATGCGGGAGTGGATATGGATGTGGACATATTTACGGTCGCTCCGTGGGGATGTACGAGGCTTCCAGCATCGACCAGGAGTGTTCCAGGGAGAAATCCCCTTATGGCTCAACTGTTGGGAATCGAAGATTGGCTGGTCTTGGAGGGATATTGTAGGGGATAATCTATAATAATTTTGGATCTGATCGGTGTTGTCTCGGATCATTGGTCTCTATTAGGTGGATAGGACAGGGGAAGGGAAGATGTTCGACTATGGCAGTGTGGCCTGTGATGAATAGTTCCTCTCTAGTGGCAGGGTGCTGTGTAACGCCCCAATCTCAAAATACGTAGGACTAGGAACGTAGACATGCTAGCTGTATTCATACGAAGTATACTCCAATATATGGAAGCCTCGTATAAATACATAAGCTGTAAAATGCAGTAGAACCATACTAATCTCATCCACACAAAATAAATGAATAAAAGATATCATAAAATGATAATGAATTGTCTTGATACAATATGTTGGACGGAGACAAATCCACTACCAACAAATAAAGGAAAAATATATGAGAGAAATAAATGATTTTTGGCGAGCGAAGCGAAGACGATCCAAATGCAATCATCCTCGAAGAAATAGCAATGATCACGGCTAGAGCTAAAGCACCTGCGAAAGACAATAGCACACACCTGGAGAGATAACTAGGTCCTCAGAGGGACGAAACAAGACACATAATATCATGCCATATAAACTGAATAAATATTGCTCAAATAAATAAGTCAATCGAATTATAACATGGTCCAATATGCACCTACTGAACGAGCGTACCATCCCTCCAACCAAACAAGGACAGGAGATGGTAAACTAATTCACGGTGACGTATCTTTCCATGCCATGAATCCAATATGGTATCCGGACCCCAACAAGGTTCAATACCTTTTCATCGAAGTAGTAAGTCAAACCTACAACCAAACAAGGACAAGATGTGATGAACTAATCCGCGACAAGTTATTGTTCCAAGCCATGGTCAGATACAAGTACCCAAACCAAAGGTACTCGTACCTAACGGATAAAGGTAGCCTACCGTTCTAAGTGAAATGTAGTTAAGAACAATCCTTCCTACGCATGGGCCCTGGCTAAATAGGATCGGCGTAGTCCCCCTTGGGCACCAGAGGCCCCATCAGTAAGAGCACGATGTTCCGCAGAATCACCAGTGGCCGTCAGTAATCATGGGTAATCTGACCCGCGTCTCCGGCGGAGCTCACGGGTCACCAAAGGGAAAGTGCATCGAAGCCCATACGCTATGGAATTGTCCTCCCCACCCAATGCCTACTGTGTTGTATCCACAACATAAAACCACTATAACCGCTAAGTCAAACTAACTTGCAACCTCTATTAGCGGTTATTCCTATCGCACGGCTTGTACGTACCGGTGGCCAGCCAATCACGCACTTTCATGTTCTATATGCGACGCACAACTTCGTGGTACAACGTGTCAAGGCCATAAATGCAACACACAAAGGTGGTCCCTTAAATCTAGGTTTAATGTGTAAAAATAATAGTAGGAAATATAAATGAACAGTAAGTTCTAACAGGTTATGCCATGTATCACAGTTTATTTTGCATAAAAAAAATAAGTAATGCATGAAATATGAGCCAAAATAATTAAACAGCGAATGGCAAGGTGTCTTGCCTGGTAGTACGCCTGGTGTGCTGCGATAATCACGGTGGCACGAACTGCAACTTCGGTGCAACAACTATACATGGGGACCTCTGTTGATGGCATGGACAGTTCTATTGGGTTCAGAATGGTCAATTTAGTTAGGGTGGACATAAGGTAGACTCGAAATAGGCGAAGGAATAGGAATAATAGGACTGGATACGGACAGGAGAGAAATCAAAGAAATAATGGATAAATATTATATATACGAGTTTTAGAAATATTTATAATTCCTAAAAATTAGTTTTTGTGAGTCAAAATATTTATAGGAAAAATACTTAAAGTCATGAAAATCGTTTTTGACAAAAGCTCTAAATTTGTAAAATAACTTTATCAATGGAAATTATATTTTATTAATTAGAATAAATATTTGTATACAAAAATAAATTAATTTAAAGCTACAATCTTTACTTTTTCAAAATAAGATAGTTGGGACAAAAACTCCTTGAAAATAGCTATTTATTAAATATATTTGATTATAAAAATATAAAACTATTGTTAATATCTAATTTATCTAACATTACAACAAAACAAAGATAATACTATTACTACTACTATTAATACTTATATTAATAATAATGTTAGTAATATTAACAAAGATAAAATTTAAATGAAAACAAAACGGAACAAGAACAAAAACAAAACAACACTTACTACCCAAAGTAAAATGCAGTATATTTCTTAAAATATTATAACTAGGCTAAAAGTTATAATGAATGTATAATAATAATAATAATAATAATAATAATAATAATAATAATAAAGTTAATAATAATAATAAGGTTAATAATAATAATAAAGCCACAATAGAAAAAAATAATAAAAAATGAAAGTAAAAGAAGCATTTAATAGAAAAAAACTAAATATAAAAAATTTAGTAAAACAGAGAGTATCTACTCTCTTCTGGAGAGTGTGAAAAAAATAAAAATAAAAAGTGACAGAAGCAGGTGAGAGAGAGGCGGAGAGCGGAGGAGTGGCGGAGAGGGGAGCGGAGCGGCCGAAGGGTGGCGGCGTGCTGGCAAGACGGGGGAGAGCGAGGGAGACGATGGAGAGGGTTTTTGGCCGGGGCTCGAGCGACGCTCCGGCGATGCGGACGAGCGCGAGAGGTTTGAAGAAAGGTGGCCGGAGCAACACACCGGTGGGGCGGCGCGCGGCTCGGCGGCTGCGGAGGCTGATCCGGCCGGCGGGACTCACCGCTGGAGGCGGCCGCTGAGACTTGCGGTGGTCGACCCAAGGCGGAGCACGAGGTGAGGGTTGCTCGGGGAAGAGGGTTTCGAGCTCAGTGAGCGGAGGAGGAGCGCGACGGCGGCATGGAGGACAGGGCGGCGGCGGCATTCAGCGGTCACAAGCGGTAGGGATCGAAGTCCGGCGGAGTTCTGGGGTGGCGTCGAGGCCGCTCGGCGCTGAGGGAAGCCGGCGCTGTGCGGCGGTGGTGAGGACGCGGGGCGGCGGGTTACGCAGAGGGCCGACGGTAGCTCCGGCCGACGGAAAGGTAAGGTGGTTGTTTTAATTTTTAGGGTTTTGGTTTCTTTTCTTTTGGGCGAGGCAGTCGGGTGACGGAGGCGGTGGTTGTGATGGTTCCGGCCGGTGGCCGTGATGGTTTGGGTGTTCTGAGGGTGGTGGTCGTGATAGTGACGGGCGAAACGACGGGGTTGGCCGGATTGGTACTGACGGCGGTGGTGAGGTCGGAGGATTTTGGTCGTGGCGAGGAGAGGACAGGCAGTGACAGTCGGCAGGGGTGGAGGTAGTGGTCTGGTTGGAGGAAAGATGGCCGGGGTGTGGTGATGATGTTTTGGGTTTAGTCGGGAAGGAGGTTGGCCGGGATGGCGAGGTCGGACGGTAGGCGTGGGGTGTTGCTGGGAGACGGCAGCTGAGGTGGTGCTGGTGTCGGGAAGATCGAACTAGGTTTAGGGTTTAGGTTATGGATCGTGTCCAAGTGTCGGATACGAGGATGATGATGAGGTCTAGAATTGTCGGACGCCAAGAAGGAAAAGAATGTATTTGTAAAGAATTAATTAGTGGAAAGACACCTGCCGACACGGACTGACACGGAATAGGTTGGACACCGACACGATACACGGGTTTGGGTTGTGAAAATTTATTTATGGAGACAATTTGGTGGATGATAAAAATTGGAGGAGTACCTGCCTATTTATAGGATGTGAGAATTCCCAATTGGATAGGAATTAGGAATATTTAAAAACCCAAAGTAGATAATTCTCTACTTAATTTAAAACAATGAAATCAAATCCAAATCCAATACAAATCCAATTTAAATCTGATTTAAATTCTATCCTTTATTTTAAAATCAATTAAGATAACTCAAACTCCAAATATCGACATTAATTTACTATTTAAAATATATCCATAAATCAAATCAAGATTTAAATGGCCACAATATCTACCAGATATATTTTTCAAAATACCAATAATAATAATTTCAAAAATAATAAATATTTTTAAATATCTTTTTGAATAATAAAATATTAATACTAATAAATCTCGAAAATTATATTTTTATTAAAATAGACTAATAAATAATTTCGAAATATATGTATGCACGAATAATCCATACATGATTATATTTTTCCTAGTATACAATAAAATATTATTTATGATTAATAACTGCTAAAAACAAAAGGCTTTTTATCGCAAGAATAATTATATAATATTTTGGAAGTGTATAATAAAATAGAAAAAAATGTTTTTTTCTAAAATATGTACGCTCGCACATATTCGCACTCGACGAGCAACTACGAAAAATAAATTTTTGTGCGCGACGTACAAAACGACTATGCGACGTACAATACAAAATTTTAAATCAGTGCTAAATTTAATAAATTAAAAAAATAATAGAAATTTAGGGGTTTTACATCCTACCCAACTTAAAAGAATTCCGTCCTCGAAATTAGAAATTAGTAGGGGTGAGAAGACACAAGGGGGTATCGATGGGGAACAATCGATAACAAGATCATGCCGTAAGAATCGCGATCTAGATTATAGAAAAATAATACGGTATGGTCACGGGTAATGAATGGGGATCACGATTAAGAGGACGAAATAGATTCGCTTTAATTAAGCAATTAGAGGGTCTTGATAGGGTTGAGTAGTTTAGGATGAAGATATAGCAACATCGAGTGAGAATGGTCATAGCCGATAGGAAGGCTAGAGGAAATTCTAGTATAACGCCTTCGTCCTCCTAAAATAGGTGAAGGCGAAAGCAATATAGAGTTCGAAGGAGGCGTTATCGAATACGAATACGTGATTCAAAGACGATCGAAAAATTTCAAAGGAGTTACCAAGGCAGTCGCGGATGGGACTCTAGAGGACAAGTTTAACTATGTCCCCATCCACGTAGAATAAAAGGCAAAAGCGAACCAAAGTGCATTTGGTTGATCAGACCATTATGTACTGGTTCTGATTAGACAATATGTTAGTAGGAGCTCTTCCAATAACATATGTCTTGAACAAGCTCGATAAAAAGATAAGCTTGCAAAAACAAGGCTACATTAGCATCATTAGTCTAGATAGTAAAAATATAGGCACGATGGTAGATGAATAAAACAAATATAAATAGTCCAAGAGTCATAAGAATCTAAGTCTTGTTTATTCCCATACAATCATTCTACGGTTTTATTGACTAAGGCTTGGTTGACCAAATGAGTGTGTCGGGTCGTGGGATGTTCTACCCAACTTAAAAGAATTAAGCTAAGGGTGTTTTGGGACATCCAACTTGTAGGGTCAATCTCTAGCAAGCACGAAGGGAAGATAAGAATAGGGATGGAAGGAAGGAAGCAAGATACAATTGATGAGTCAAACAGTAGATAAACTCAAGAAAAGAGGTCAAGTATGTGGATGAGATCCTAGACTTCTAATCCTATACGCAGGCTTGTTTGGTACGGTAAAGTAACCAAACAATTTATCTCGACCTGTATGGGCCGCCACAAAAATATATAACGCCCCAATCCTAAAATACGTAGGACTAGGAACGTAGACATGCCAGCTATATTCATACGAAGTATACTCCAATATATGGAAGCCTCGTATAAATACATAAGCTGTAAAATATAGTAGAACCATACTAATCTCATCCACACAAAATAAATGAATAAAAGATATCATAAAATGATAATGAATTGTCTTGATACAATATGTTGGGCGTAGACAAATCCACTACCAACAAGTAAAGGAAAAATACATGAGAGAAATAAATGATTTTTGGCGAGCGAAGCGAAGACGATCCAAATGCAATCATCCTCGAAGAAATAGCAATGATCACGGCTAGAGCTAAAGCACCTGTGAAAGACAATAGCACACACCTGGAGAGATAACCAGGTCCTCAGAGGGACGTAACAAGACACATAATATCATGCCATATAAACTAAATAAATATTGCTCAAATAAATAAGTCAATCGAATTATAACATGGTCCAATACCCACCTACTGAACGAGCGTACCATCCCCCCAACCAAACAAAGATAGAAGATGGTAAACTAATTCACGGTGACATATTTTTCCATGCCATGAATCCAATATGGTATCCGGACCCCAACAAGGTTCAATACCTTCTCATCGAAGTAGTAAGTCACACCTACAACCAAACAAGGAAAAGATGTGATGAACTAATCCGCGACAAGTTATTGTTCCAAGCCACGGTCAGATACAAGTACCCAAACCAAAGGTACTCGTATCTAACGGATAAAGGTAGCCTATAGTTCTAAGTGAAATGTAGTTAAGAACAATCCTTTCTACGCATGGGCCCTAGCTAAATAGGATCGGCGTAGTCCCCCTTGGGCACTAGAGGCCCCATCAGTAAGAGCATGACGTTCCACAGAATCGCCAGTGGCCATCAGTAATCATGGGTAATCTGACCCGCGTCTCCGGCGGAGCTCACGGGTTACAAAAGGAAAAGTGCATCGAAGCCCATACGCTAAGGAATTGTCCTTCCCGCCCAATGCCTACTGTGTTGTATCCACAACACAAAACCACTATAACCGCTAAGTCAAACTAACTTGCAACCTCTATTAGCGGTTAGTCCTATCGCACGGCTTGTACGTACCGGTGGCCAGCCAATCACCCCCTTCCGTATTCTACATGCGACACACAACTTCATGGTACAACGTGTCAAGGCCATAAATGCAACACACAAAGGTGGTCCCTTAAATCTAGGTTTAATATGTAAAAATAATACTTAGCAGGAAATATAAATGAACAGTAAGTTCTACCAGGTTATGCCATGTATCACAGTTTATTTTGCATAAAGAAAATAAGTAATGCATGAAATATGAGCTAAAATAATTAAACAGCGAATGGCAAGGTGTCTTGCCTAGTAGTACGCCTGGTGTGCTGTGATAATCACGGTGACACGAACTGCAACTTCGGTGCAACAACTATACATGGGGACCTCTGTTGATGGCACGGACAGTTCCATTGGGTTCAGAAGGGTCAATTTAGTTAGGGTGGACATAAGGTAGACTCGAAATAGGCGAAGGAATAGGAGTAATAGGACAGGATACGGACAGGAGAGAAATCAAAGAAATAATGGATAAATATTATATATACGAGTTTTAGAAATATTTATAATTCCTAAAAATTAGTTTTTGTGAGTCAAAATATTTATAGAAAAAATACTTAAGGTCAAGAAAATCGTTTTCGACAAAAGCTCTAAATTTGTAAAATAACTTTATCAATGAAAATTATATTTTATTAATTAGAATAAATATTTGTATACAAAAATAAATTAATTTAAGGCTACAATCTTTACTTTTTCAAAATAAGATAGTTGGGACAAAAACTCCTTGAAAATAGCTATTTATTAAATATATTTGATTATGAAAATATAAAACTTTTGTTAATATCTAATTTATCTAACATTACAACAAAACAAAGATGATACTATTACTACTACTATTAATAATAATATTAATAATAATGTTAGTAATATTAACAAAGATAAAATTTAAATGAAAATAAAACGGAACAAGAACAAAAACAAAACAACACTTACTACCCAAAGTAAAATGCAGTATATTTCTTAAAATATTGTAACCAGGCTAAAAGTTATATTGAATGTATAATAATAATAATAATAATAATAATAATAATAATAAAGTTAATAATAATA
This sequence comes from Iris pallida, assembly GCA_029216955.1. Taxonomy (NCBI): domain Eukaryota; kingdom Viridiplantae; phylum Streptophyta; class Magnoliopsida; order Asparagales; family Iridaceae; genus Iris; species Iris pallida. Next base: position 1,749,497 of record JANAVB010013398.1, read on the forward strand.
ATAAGGTTAATAATAATAATAAAGCCACAATAGAAAAAAAATAATAAAAAAAGAAAGGAAAAGAAGCATTTAATAGAACAAAACAAAAACAAAATATAATTTTTTTTAGCAAAACACAGAGTATCTACTCTCTTCTTGAGAGTGTAAAAAAAATAAAAATAAAAAGTGACAGAAGGAGGTGAGAGAGAGGCGGAGAGCGGTGGAGTGGCGGAGAGGGGAGCAGAGCGGCCGGAGGGTAGCGGCGTGCTGGCCAGACGAGGGAGAGCGAGGGAGACGATGGAGAGGGTTTTTGGCCGGGGCTCGGGCGGCGCTCCGGCGATGCGGACGAGCGCAAGAGGTTTGAGGAAAGGGTGGCCGGAGCTACACACCGGTGGGGTGGAACGCGGCTCGGCGGCTGCGGAGGCTGATCCGGCCGGCAGGGCTCGCTGCTGGAGGCGGCCGCTGAGACTTGCGGTGGTCGACCCAAGGCGGCGCACGAGGTGAGGGTTGCTCGGGGAAGAGGGTTTCGAGCTCAGTGAGCGGAGGAGGAGCGCGGCGGCGGCATGGAGGACAGGGCGGCGGCAGCATTCAGCTGTCACAGGCGGTGGGGATCGAAGTTCGACGGAGTTCTGGGGTGGCGCCGAGGCCGCTCGGCGCTGAGGAAGGCCGGCTCTGTGCGGCGGTATTGAGGACGCGGGGTGGCGGGTTACGCAGATGGCCGAAGGTAGCTCCGGCCGACGGAGAGGTAAGGTGGTTGTTTTAATTTTTAGGGTTTTGGTTTCTTTTCTTTTGGACGCGGCCGTCGGGTGACGGAGGCAGTGGTTGTGGTGTTTCCGACCGGTGGCCAGGATGGTTTGGGTGTTCTGCTGGTGGTGGTCGTGATGGTGACGGGTGGAACGACGGGGTTGGCCGGATTGGTACTGACGGCGGGTGGTGAGGTCGGAGGATTTTGGTCGTGGCGAGGAGAGGACGGGAAGGGAGAGTCGGCAGGGGTGGAGGTAGTGGTCTGGCTGGAGGAAAGATGGCCGGGGTGTGGTGATGATGGTTTGGGTTTAGTCGGGAAGGAGGTTGGCTGGGATGGCGAGGTCGGACGGTGGGCGTGGGGTGTTGCTGGGAGACGGCGGCTGAGGTGGTGATTGTGTCGGGGAGGTCGAGCTAGGTTTAGGGTTTAGGTTATGGATCGTGTCCAAGTGTCGGACACGAGGATGATGATGAGGTCCGGAATTATTCGACGCAAAGAAGGGAACAAATGTATTTGTAAAGAATTAATTAGTGGAAAGACACCTGCCGACACGGGCTGACACGGAATAGGTTGGACACCGACATGATACACGGGTTTGGGTTGTGGAAATTTATTTGTGGAGACAATTTGGTGGATGATAAAAATTGGAGGAGTACCTGCCTATTTATAGGATATAGAAATTCTCAATTGGATAGGAATTAGGAATATTTAAAACCCAAAGTAGATAATTCTCTACTTAATTTAAAACAATGAAACCAAATCCAAATCCAATACAAATCCAATTTAAATCTAATTTAAATTCTATCCTTTATTTTAAAATCAATTAAGATAACTCAAACTCCAAATATCGATATTAATTTACTATTTAAAATATATCCATAAATCAAATCAAGATTTAAATGGCCATAATATCTTCCAAATATATTTTTCAAAATACCAATAATAATAATTTCAAAAATAATAAATATTTTTAAATATCTTTTTGAATAATAAAATATTAATATTAATATTAATAAATCTCAAAAATTATATTTTTATTAAAATAGACTAATAAATAATTTTGAAATATATGTATGCACGAATAATGCATACATGATTATGTTTTTCCTAGTATACAATAAAATATTATTTATGATTAATAACTGCTAAAAACAAAAGGCTTTTTATAGCAAGAATAATTATATAATATTTTGGAAGTGTATAATAAAATAGAGAAAAATGTTTTTTCTAAAATATGTACGCTCGCACATATTCGCACTCGACGAGCAACTACGAAAAATAAAATTTCGTGCGCGACGTACAATACGACTATACGACGTACAATACAAAATTTTAAATTAGTACTAAATTTAATAAATTAAAAAAATAGTAGAAATTTAGGGGTTTTACACGCTGTCAAAGGAAGATGGTTCAACCCGAGCGTTGCTAGGTGAAGTGGGGGATAGCCGGGGGAACCATCGACATCGAGCTATTGGGGCGCCTGTGTGTTGGACTGCCTCGGCACTGATGGAGGAAAGGCCTGGGGGCCGATTCCTTCGCGTTAGAATTTCTTTTGCATTCTCTTTGTTGTGCCCCTGGTGGTAGCATGCTAGCAAAACACTGGATTGCTTTCGTAGTGTACCTATTGCTAGTAGCTGCAACCTTGAGGGAGTAGGATATGGATATGGTCCTCTCGAGAGAAGCAGAGGTCACGTTCGACCAAAACCCTCGTATAGTTGGACATGGCAAGAGCCGAAGTAGCCCTATCCAACTGTAGGGGATTCCTAATGCAACCAACAATATCAAAAACTTCAGAGAAGAGGTGGAGCAGGAGCGCTGAGAGCGTAACCCACACTGGGGCCAGGGGACACTCTTGAGAAGGGGACAAGTCGGGGGACCAATGGAAGATGCACATGGTAGAGCCCTGGATAAACCACACCTCCTTCGAACGTTATCTCAAGAAAATTGCCTTGGACGATGGGTAAATGATGAGATATTTCAAATCAAGGACAACAACAGCGATGAAGGCGGACGGGGAGAGGTTAGCGAGCGCTTTGCGAACTACATTCACCGAAGGCCGACCATGCTGAAATTTTCCAACCAAGGCGAGCCGGGACGGAATGGATGCGATGGAGACTTCTTCCTCCAAGAACCTGATGGCGGGCTTCCTTTGAAAAATCAAAGGAGGCGGAAGGAGGAAAGAGTCGCTAGGATATCCGGAGTAGGGGGAGCCGCCTGGCCCGCCACCACTTCCGCAAAGGAAAGCACCATAACGCCTATACGAGGGCGGGAGTTGATAAAAGGAAGTAAAGGACTAGGGTGGGGGAAGGAATCACGGAGGGAGGGAGGAAGGAAGAATAAAAATTGTATATATATATATATATATATATATATATGTATATATATATTGAAAAAAAGTACTTTAATATATTGAAAAAAACCCCAACTTTATTGAATAAATAGGCGTAAAATGCCGAAGCCTGCACAAGTAAGCATGCACAACACGACACTTGGAACAGAAAAGAAAAAAGCACAAGACGCGCACAAAATGAAACCGGACTTCTACTATAGCCGACAGGGGAGGCACGGGGAACTCGGAGAAAGGCCTAAGCCAGTACCTCCCAAAAAGTGTTGGAGGCGTGGGAGCAGCGCCTCCTAGCTTTGAAAATTTGTCTGATGACCTCTTTATACAATTATGGAGTAAGTAGTTGGCGGCCTTCATACCTGTATTTATTTTTTTTCTTCCATAAAACCCAGATACCAGCGGCTACGACGATCCGGTGTCCATGGGAACCGCTCCAGCTGGCCAGGAGATCGTGGAAGCCCCCAGTCGGGGGGGCAAGACTCAGTCTGTTGTGTAGGTTAAGCCAAATCTGGGTCGCCAACTCGCCATAAAGTAGGACGTGCTCTGCCGATTCCGATGTGTTCTTCACACGACAGTGGCATCTGGATGCGAGGCTGAATCCGATAGATCTGATGTGATCGTCCGTCGGAAGCTTCCGTCTCAGTGCTCGCCAGATAAGGATAGACCATTTGATGGGTATGCAGGACTGCCAGAACTTGGTGCATATGTAATTTGGCACGCCTCTGCCTCTGGCCACAAGTCTGGCAGAAGCCAGCATGAAATTCCACCCCGGGTTAGGGGATCAACTCCACGTGTCGGCCTCGTCAGTGACCCGAAGATTAGCAGCAAGAATACTGTCGGTCGCCGGCTGGTCCAGCCAATTGCTAATTCTCCCCCAGTTCCATCCGAAGCCGCCCTCTCATAGGTCCCTGATTGTACACCCCTGAGGTGTTCTAGCGTTGGGCTGAATGGTATCTTCTTCTAACCACCGTTCCAGGAAGGCCGATAAACGATCGTCGCCTAACTGAAGGCGGTTTAAAGGTTCTACGATATGGCACCCGTGGATTATGCGGCGCCAAGATGCCGAAGATCTGTTGTTAGTGACCGCCTCCGACAAATGGCAAAATTTAGAGTATACAGCTTTCATGAACCTCATCCATAACGAGCTCTCCGTGCGTAACTTCCACCATAACTTCATGGAGCAGACGTTAACGATGTGGGTAAGTTTGCTAAAGCCCAGACCTCCTTCTTCAGGGGGTTTGGCCATAGTGTCCCAACTGGCCCAGTGATGTTTGTTATTGCCGTCTCTTTGACCCCAGAAGAACTTTACGAAAAGGGATTCGAGATTGTGGAGGACCTTCTTGGGAGGGGAGCTGACGGCCAGGGTGTACAACGAGATAAAAGATAGAACGTATTTAATGAGGATCATCTTGCCCCTGGATATAGAGTAGCATTGTGCCATCATGCGATCAGTTTGCAGATTTTGTCAACCAAGTGCTCGTATATCCCTGAGTTGGACTTTCCGTACACCAATGGGTTGCCCAAGTAAAGGAAAGGAGGGTATACCGTACCCCAAGTGGTAATGTTGGAGAGCAGGGCTGAGCGAGTTTTGTTAACTTTATGATGAGTATAGATGACGCTCTTGTTGTTATTGACACGCTGGCCGAAGCAAGCGGTGTATCTCGATATTGTTCTCAGGACGACCTCGATCGATCCGCTGTCTCCAGAGAAGAAGTTGAGGATGTCGTCCACATACGCCAGGTGGGTGATCAGAGTGCAGCCAGACGTGGTGTGGAAGTGGTAGAAACTGGGCATGCTGTGCATGCTATTGAGGCTTCTGCTGGGGGCTTCTGTCGCGATAATGAAAATAGTGGAGGAGAGGGGGTCTCCCTGTCTAACCTCGCGAGTAGATCGGAAGAACCCGACTGCCTGGCCGTTGATGATGGTAGAAAACCAAGCATTGCTGATAGATCTGAATATGATGTCGATCCAGGATTCGGAGAAGCCGAAAGCCCTGAATACCCAGATCGTGAATTGCCAGTCAAGGCAGTCGTAAGCCTTCCCCATGTATAGTTTGATTGCGATGTTCCCCCCTCTGGACGGGAACTTCATACATGTGATCATCTCTTGGATGAGGAGGATGTTGTCAGTTATGTTATGGCCTTTAACAAACTCGTTTTATTCTTCGAAAATAATCTTTAGGAGTAGATTGGACATCCGGTTGGCAGCGATTTTTAATATAATCTTGTTGGTGAAGGTGCAAAGGCTGATAGAACGGAAGTCCTTAAGGGTTTTCGGATTGTATTTCTTGGGGATAAGGATAATGTTGGCGCTGGAAATAGAATTGGGATAATTTGCCCTTTGGAAAAAGGCTGAAATAGCCTCCGATATGTTAGATTTTAAGATGTCCCAACAAGCTCTAAAAAAGACCCCATTGAAGCCGTCCGGCCAGGGAGCACTATGTTCATTAATGGACCATACAGCCGCCTTGACCTCCTCCTCCGAAAGGATAGCCAACAGGGTCTCATTCTCTCTGTCGCTGATGAGGGATGGGATAGCGGACAGGAGCGCGACGTCTTTAACGATAGGGTCTTTAGTAAAAAGGTTAAAGTAGAAGTTCTTAGCCGCCGCCTGAATACCATCCTGGTCTTCTAGCAAGGCGCCATTTTCGTCGTTAATTCGGTAGAGTTTTAGTTTGTTTCTGCGGCCTTTGACACACGCAAGAAAGAACCTTGTGTTACGGTCCCCATCGGTATCCCAAGTCAATCTAGCTTTTTGCCTCCAGAATTCTGTTTTAACTTTCAGTCTGGATTTAAGAAGCGCTCTGGCAAGGTTGAGCGTTGCGCGGGCAACCGGAGACCTGTCTATGGCATATGCGGACTCAGCGCGGGTGACCCTCCTGCATGTTGCACCAGGTAGATGTCTCCGAAAGCCTTTTTGCTCCAGGACGTTAATGCCTTACGAACGGCTTTGATTTTGGCCGCCATCCAAGCCAGGGGGTCTAGTTCTGAGACGGATACCAAGGCGGCAGCCACGACATCCTGGAATTGGGGGTGGCGACGCTAAAAGTCGAGGAAGCAAAATGTTTTTTTGTGACGGTGTGGTTGTTGTTGATCCTGATGAGAAGAGGAGAGTGATCCGATTCAGTGGAGTTTAGGTGGAAGAGGTTAGTGATCAGACCCATGTCGGACCAACAATCGTTGATCATCGCCCGATCCAATCAGGAGTACTGCCGTCGGTGACCCTCCTGCATGTTGTACCAGGTGAATTCGCTGCCTTGGAAGGGAATGGGGATTAAGTTTCCGTGTAAAATGAAGTTGTTGAAATCGTCTATTGCTGGCTGGGGGGGCGGGCGGGCACCAGATTTCTTCTCTCTGCAGGACACCGTATTGAAATCTCCGATGCATAGCCACGGAAGACCTTGGTTGGGTAATGCAGCTACCAACAGGTCTTCCCAAAGCATTCTTCACTCGGGTATGTCGCAGCTACCTTGAACGGCGGAAAGGATGGAGCGGGACTTGAGGGCCAGATGTTTTACCCAACAAGAAAGGGCCTGAGGCGAATCTTTTATGATACCGAATTTGAATTCGGGAGCCAAAAAAATCTAGATGTCATTACATCCTGTGATGGCTTAAGGGAAACCTAGCTTGAGTTGGGTGGCTTTGATTCTGCTTTGGGGAATTTTTGGATCTATGATGATTAAGAGGTCGATACGATTAGTTTTCTTGAGGCTGAGGATTCTATTCAGCGTCGGTTTGTTTCCAAGACCTCTCACGTTTCGAGAGATGATTTTAAGCATTTGAAGTGTTATAGGGAGGGGGATGGTTAAGCTTCATGGCGGACCTTGTTGTCATAGTCGTTTGCTACTTTTGTTTGTTTTGTTCTTCTTGGAGGATTTTTTGGGGGGTGTGGTAGTCTGCCCGGTGGCTCTGATGCCTTTGCTAGTCCTACCGAGCTCGCTGCCTCCATTGATATTTGTCAAGGTGGTCGCAGGATCATTATCATATTTTTGAGGGCACATAAAAGATTGTCACGATCCAGGAAACCCGCTTCCTTGGCTTGCCAGAACATGCCAGTTAAAGTGAGACAAGTTGGATGGGCATCGAGAGACTGAGGTACAGTATGCTGCTCAGGGCGGCTCTCCGTTTGAACCTCTGTAGTTTGGTTCGAGCAACAGGTGGTAAGCGAGGAAGATTGAGAGACCTCAGGAGGGGAGGATAGTGAGCTAA
>JANAVB010013398.1:1763133-1815633 GCA_029216955.1 Iris pallida
TGAATATTTTTTATAATACTAATATAAATTCCTTGAGTTACTGCTCCCGACAGGGATTAATACTTGCTCGAAACCATGCCCCCTCCTTCTATTTGATTTTTATCTTTCTAATTTTAATTTTAAATCAATTCAAAATCATTAAAAAATATTTTCACTACAATTCTCATTATTTCGTCATTCATTCAATGTTTTATTTCTATCTTAATTTCTAAAATTGGAGTCGATTCTCCCTAAAACTATCGAACTGATCAGGTATTCGATTTTTCAACTTTTTCGAAATACCAACTCAACGTATCGCCCCTGACGCATTCACACAACTCCAGTAATCCTTCTCGTCGGTCGTAGAGAGCCACCGCAGTCGTACACCGCTGGCATTAACCATAGCACGTTTTCCTGCACACAACAGCGGAGGCTCGACCCCCAACTTCATGCCTATTTAATTTTTCTCCCTCGTCTCTCGATCATTTTAAGGTTCAACTTCTTTGGATGTTCATAATCTATCCCTCTTCAAAGCCCTTCAAGTATATTAACTTATTTCTCATCATATTTGTTGTAATCGAGTTTGAAAATTTAGAAAATAAATTAATTTCTGAAATTTGAAATCATATAGAAATCAGTGCAAGCACCCATTTTGGCGGCTGATATCTCGCAATCCTGTGAACCAAACCTAGTTTTTATTTTTCCTGTATAAATTCTATAAACGAGGTTTAAAATTCAAATAGTTTTATTTATAATTAATTTAATCTTATGTTATTTCTGTTTGAAAATCTCGAGACACCTATTTTTAAAAATCTAGAAAGGCACATATAGTATACCTCGAAGTAAGGACTTTGATGGAATTTGGATTGCTCGTGCATGCTCGACAAATTTGACCCGTATCCGTCAAAAATTATCGTATCGTCACTTTCTGGAATTTTCTAATTACTTTGTGCATGCTCATCGTGTTATGACGAAACTTACGTTATTACACTCACAGCATTTGACTTGTAGAAGCATGGAATTCATATGTCCCAAACAAAAATGCAAGCAAGCCAATCTCTATGTGCTGCAAACATCATGCGCGAAAATATCTCATACCCAAACTGGCATATCACAAAACTGCAGAAGTTTGCATCATACAGTATTCAAAGGCAAAATTGCATAAAAGAATATTATTTCATTGATATACATGATTACAATACAGTAGAAGTCTATTAAGTAAATAGATTTTCATTTATGTTCATAATTACATGGAGAATCTACTACAAAATGGAGCCTACTCTAATGATTTAAGATAGGTGAATCTCTTCAGCCATATGGATCAGTCGTTGGAAGCAGATGCATGACCCTTTTTTGCTATATGAATCAGCCAGCATAAGTGCAGCTCCTTCCTCGGACATGTCGATAAGCCGTTGCTCACCTACGCAGCTCTGTCTTCGGCCATGTGGATTAGCCATTGGTAGCGTACACAGTTCTGTCTTCGGACATGCGGATTAGCCGTTAGAATCGTGTGCAACTCCTCTGCCATTTGAATGAGGCGCTGGTTGAATAGAGTTTGGATTCGCAATCAGTCCAAACTCGGTATTTCAACTTCCTAGCACTCGATGTCGTCTTGGGGTAAAATACAGCTAGCACACTGTAAGAATCAAGACAACTCCACTCACAGTCAGCTAAGCTTGCTTCAGTTTTCTGACTAAGTATTCCATCAAACTGGCCACTTTCTTGAACAGAGAGATCTACGATCCTAGCCCATTGTTGCCAGACTCACCAAAGAAAGATCGTAGTCGTCGGGCTACAGTGAAGTCTCCGGCATGAAGCATGGAAGAGGAATGAACGAATGAGTTTTTCCTAAAAAAACTCCTATTTATAGGCCATGTACGGTCAGACCAATGCTCCAAGTGGCAGCCAGTCAAAGGCCGCAAATTAATGGGATGAACCTTGTATTTATGGCAATAAATCTACCACCTTTAATTTTTTGGCCAAGTCCCAGTCAAAAGTTATCACTTTCAAAGCCCCACGTAGCGACAAAATTTTGGATGTTTGACCCAAGTGCCCCAAAGGTGCAACATCCAAAGATGCAGCTTCCAAAAATGTAGCCTCTATAAGCACACTACCTCAAACGATGAAGCACCCAAAGGTGCAGCCTCTCACAGAACCCTAAGGCATCACTTTAGCATTAATGGCACGCTGACACATTGTGTCAGCCAACAGTTGTCAGATGTCAGCTATTAGTTGTCGGTTGTCAATTTTCAGATGACGGATGTCAGTTGTTAGATATTTACTCAATTTGGCCATAGAGCGCAGTTACCATGACACTCAAAAGCACAGCCTCTAGGGCACTCAAAAAGCGCACTCTCCAGGGCACTTCGAAGAGCAACTTCTAGCAGGATTCAAATAGTGCAGCCTCTAGGGCACTCAACAGCATAGATTTCATAGTATCTACAAATCACAACACTTGCCGATGGATGCCACATGGCCAGCAAAAGCATAGTGGCTCTTGAGCATAGTCAAATCTATCTGTTTTAACAGAATGAGATCTTTAAGCGATACACACGTGCCACATGTTATTGACTCAGTCATGCCTATGAACGAATGCCAACCACCTAAGATCTCAACAACAAACCAATCTCAACAACTGCCACAAATCAGCTCATTCGTAGCCCAATAGTACAGTTACAACAGATTCAGTTCTATCTTCACACGTGCAACGATACTTTACGCCAAAGACCTATGCGTACAACGCACATGCTTCGCGCTAAAGACCTATGCAGATTATCCAGAGAGAGAGACATCTTGTATTCGTCAGATCATTAACGTAGTAAAAGAACCACAATAGTGTTCGATCTCCATCGCCACACTTTTATATATCATTTGTACATAGACTTCCTGTTTAGAACTTCTCTTATACTCTTCAAGTTTGAATCAATACAAAAAGTTCATTCAACTTTTGTCCATGAAGTACAAACTAGAGACTCTACTGGGGACTTTCTTTTCCTCTAACGATATGGTAGTGGCGTATTCTGACAACAACAAGCTCGGGTCTTCTTAAAAGATGTTCGTTGTTTACTTCGATCAGCACACTTTTGAGGTCTTGCTCTCTGAAGGCAGTACGAGTCCTTCAAAGAGGCTAGCAAAGCCGAAGAATACTTGCCGAACCTGGAGGCCGAAGAGCACTCTGCCAGCAACACATTCGAAAGGGATGTTCTCCAAGCATCCCCAAATTTGGGCGCACTCAACGTGCTTTCTCGGGAAAACGCAATGCCGACGGCCATCCTCAATCTGCTCGTCCCCAGGCTAAGCCACAAGTGGAAAAGCACAGCCCCACTCCTGCGCATGGAGCCTACCGCGCAGGAAAGGTCCTCTATCTTTGACAGAATTATTTACCCACTTGGCAAAGAAAGTTTGGATTCTGAGTACTATGCGCTTTATAGGGCTAGTACGAAGAAGTCCAAGGTAGCACACGCTATACCCACCCAACTTGCAACACCGACAGCAAACCAAAAGCATATGTGACAGTAATGTGCATAGCTGATAGCAAGTTGTATAGAACTAACTCAGGCGTTACTGTGCTCAGAATGGGTCAGTTCTCAAAGTCCTCCTTTAATTGGGGCACATCTCATGTGCACGAACCAACCCAGGGGGCAAACATTGTGATGACAGTCTCATACGCTCAGCTCGACTGCGTACGTGAAGTGGGTCTGTCTCACAAGTAGTCTCCCACCAATGACCTTAGCGTATCTCATGCGCCAGAATTGGGTCAGAGAGCCACCATTCATATGTTCACCCACGTGCCTAGCTCGACTGAGCACATGAAGTAGATGTAAGTGTGAATTCCTCTTTACATGACTTGTATGACATTATTAATCATAAATGCAAAGCAGGAGAGAACGATTGTTACACACAATATACCTATTCTATGGCATGCTTGTGCTAACTTCATCATCAACTGTTGTTGTAAAAAGACAACAACATCTCCCACAAAAAGGTAGTCTATTTTCCAATGATTGTAGCCAACAACACTTGTCCAACCGCATCTCGAAAAGAGGATGCTGATAGAAGACGAGAACAAACTTCATGTTTTCTAGTGCCATGCTATATGGAACTCACCTTCCCTAAAGAAGACTTCCAAGAACCCTCATGTCTCTACTAGTGAATTAAAAAGTAAACCCCGAGGCATCAAGCTAACAGTGACCAGCACTGGGGTGTTACAACATACCCAATCAAAAACCAAGTCTTTCTCAGGGGATACTGTTCTTTCATCAATAGTACGAGGTGGGGGTAGTAAATCCTCGATGTTCCATAAAAACCTATCATTTCAACCAGATGAGGTTTCATATGGGACTGATATTGATGCATCTGGGGGTGCGTATCATCAATAGGCTGTGGGTAGTTATCCCTTGGATTATGAAGATAACACCAATATGTCCATCTTCTTCCTGGACATTGAAGCTCAACGGTCTAAACCGAAGAACGAAAGGTCCACCTCACCGTCCACTTCATCTCACTTGATGTCAGTATACATGACAGGGGATGACAACCTAGGAAGCAGTAAACAAACCTTTAAATCAACAACGTATAGAGGTCCTCGAGACAAGTCTAAAGACATTGCCTGAATCTATGCAATCTTTGACCCAGGTGGTCCTTGAACAAAAGGATAGGTTGCCCCCAAGGGCCCCCGCTCCGACAAACCAAGACCCAGGGACGAACGGGAAGTCTAACGCACCTTACCAGGTGCTACCAATAACTGAGGATCGTACTCTACCACGATCATCTGCCTTGCCATTGTCAGATGTATAACAAGCGAGAGGCTCTCCAAAAACTAGGCATCCAGCAACCAAACCCTCATGAGTGGAACAATGTGATTTATCCTCCCAAGTATAAACCACTAATGTTAACTCCATTCGACGAAAAGGGTATCCCCATTGATTCTTGACGTACTTTGCCTCTATGACGGGGCATTTGCCAAAGGACGATGCCCTGCTCATGAATCTCTTTATTGGGGCATTGAAGGGGGTGGCATACGAATGGTTTTGCATCCTCCCTGACAATTGTATTTCGTACTTTGACAATCTCAAGCGACTCTTCCTCACTCAATTTTATGAGGGAGGAATGGATACGACAATATCCTCTCTTATAGACATTGCCAGAAAGAAAGAAAACCGACGAGCCTACATTGAACGCTTCCATCAAGCGGCTTTGAGATTACCTCTTGGTGTCCCTAAGCCCATGTTAATGGACTCATGCCATAAGAACATGCTTTTGACAAAAACGCTTTGGCACAACTCTCCTCAGTGTATGGAATAGATGACATTTATTATCAGTGTCGATAGTGCCGAGAAGACTGCCAAAAATGCACGTTTACTAGCGGTAAGCATCCCTACTCTAGATGACAAAGGAAAACATCCATCCGGCAGTAATCCTGCCAATGCTAGCAAGGATGAAAATGGGAAACAAGCCCTAACCGTCAACATCTCCAAGGGTCCAGCTTTTGTAAACCAAAAGTTGATGAAGGTGCCAAGACCGAAGGAAAATTACTCCTTCAATGACGATGATGTATTGGAGCTCTTGAATGTGCTGATAAAGAACGACAAGCTCTAGCTTCCCCCTCATAAGCGTCCTGACGAGGTGGACAAGGTAGACAATCCCAAGTATTGTTTGTACTACCGATACGTTCATCATTCAATATGTGACTGTTATGTATTGAAAAAACAAATACAAAGGATGATCGATGCCAAAGTCCTCTCGCTTGACTACAAGGACAAGATGGTCACTGCAAACATGGTGACCCTTCAGTTTGGTAACTTCCCAGCAACGGAAGCTCAGGACGACATTGTCCCAATTCGTATAGTGACAATGGAGGTAGTTAACCTCCCACCAACCCGTGATAATGCCAAGGGCCTGGTTCCACTTACAACGTCGTTAGGCAAAGTAATGTGGGTCCATCCCATTCTTGCTTCAGACGTGATACGACCCATGGCACATCCCGCCAAGAAAAAGAAGTCCAAGTCGTGTCGCATGATTTTTGTTACGACCGATGAGGCATTGGTTGGCAAAACCCGATCAGGTTTATCCTACGAAGGGGGAGGCAACCTAGCTCCGGAGGAAGATGCACCTCCATCTGATACGGCTGTTGCACCCCAATACCTTAGAAGCAGGTCCATCTTAACCTCTTATGATGGATAAACAGAAGCAGATGGAGACACACTTCGACAAACTACTGAGGAAAGACTCCGTAGTGGAGGCAATCAAGCCCTATAACTATTACATATTAGCACAACTTGCCCATACTCCGATGAGGTTGTTGCTTTTCGAGCTTCACCGTCTATCTAAAGAGACACGGGAAGCCATAAGTGAGGCATTACAACATGCTAAATCATTCCTCACTCAAGTCCATTAACCTGAAGAAGATCCTACAACTTGCCTACATTGCCATAGTTTGGTCGAAACGATTCCCATCATCACCATCTCTCGACAATACGTGTTGCTGAAAAATAATAAGAACAATAGACCTCTGTATTATACAGGGTATATAGGCACCATTAAGGTGCATTGCATGTATATTGACTCAGGGTCCTCTCTCAGCATCATCCTTCGGAGCCTACTCCAGACTCTAGGTATACCAATGCATCATATGTCTGCTTCCAGTACAACGATCAGCGGCTTCAACGTCGACAGAAGTAGCCCTGGGCAAGATTTACCTGAAATGTTATATAGGCAACTTGCAGATGGAGTGACATATTATGTCATTGACGTCGATGTATCCTTTAACGTCTTGCTTAGATGTCCATGAATACATGAGTATATGATAGTCCCATCCATGCTTCACCAATGTATGAAATACGTCTACAACAGCGGACGGGTCAAGACAGAATTTGTTGATGTCATTCCTTTCAAATGGATTGAGGTCTACTACGCTGATGCATATCTCTACTAGTCAGTTTGGTAGGAGGAACCAGACGCTGACGCCGACGATGAGGTGGAAGCAAAGGTGACTTTGGACGAGCCCGTAAGGGTATGTCTTAAGGGACGTGCACCCCAGACATTGGCTCCCCTGGTGGTCAAACTCCCGAAGAGGACTCAAGAGCCTCTTACAGCCAAGCTTCGTGAAAAGCCACAAGAGCCACTTATCGTCAAACTCCGAAGGAGAGTCCCACGGCCGCCGTTAAGTGAAAGCCGACCAGCTACAGGGACCCAGGCATCCCTAGTCGTAAACTACGGGAAAAACCTCCAAAACCTCCACTGGTAGCAATTGTAGATAATAAGCCAGACGAATGTATAGGTAATCATGTTAATATACCGTCATTAGACGATATAATTCCTAGTGATGAATTTCCTTATTTTATCAATAAAGGGTTATCTTTGAATTATTCTGATCTTGCACAATGGAATGTCGATAGCACCCGTAAATCGGGTCCTCCCATCTCGAGGAGCTTGCTTTATGGTTCTAGCAAACAAGAAGGATTAGAAGTCCATTACCTTCGGTAGAGTGGAATGTCACTAAAAACTTAACCAGCTGAACCAGAGCCCGATAACGACAAGATACAAATTCATCGTTATACCTCTCAAGCCAAACACCTCATCCAAAAGATGGATTATGACTTAAAAAGCGGCAAAGGCTTAAACTATGGTAAAGGTCGACGCCTACCAATACGTGTTCCCACCCCAAAAGGGAAGCCTCAAGATTATTACAATCACACTCGTCGTAGGCTAGGCTATGTAACGCCTCCAACAACTCCAGAGTGTTCAGAAGACGAAGTTGGGATGCATTCTCACTCATCTGAATCCTCTACTTGGGACTCCGATACTAGCATCGGCCAAGTCTTTATGACTCTACTTATCTATCAATATAACTTTTGTATACCCTCCCGTAGAGGACGAAGACTAGACGCTAGAATTCTTCGAAGAAGAACCTTGGGCTCAACGCTTGGGATCTCTATAGGAGTTGTGTTTCGAACAACGAGAACCATCCCCCGAAGATGAGGTTGTGCAAATAGACTTAGGGGATGAATCTTCGCCTAAACCAATCTTTATCATCACAAGTCTATCAGGAGAAAACTGTGAATCATTGGTACAACTTGTCTAGGATTACATCGATGTCTTAACCTGGATCTGTAAACCCCTCTATTTTTATGATTTTATAATAAATATTTCTTTGAGCATTATCACATTTATAAAGAGTTAGTAGATAATTATATAAATTATTTTCTATATAGGAACTAGTAGCTAAATAGTAATCCTTATTATGTTGTGTAAAAAAGAAGAAAAATTATTATTATTATTTTTCAAGTTTCTCTCTCTTAGGATTTTGTTTCATATTATACAAAGAAATACTTCATAAAAGTATTTCCTATTTTTAAATATTCTTAGGTTTTATATATAAATATGGATACATATGAAATATGTATGGTTATATGCTTACACCAAAATATTCCTATATATGGCTGATATATATATTTTGATATATGTATTGGCATATATATATGGTAGTGTATATATTGTTATATAAGAATAAAAATATATATACTGTAAAAAAAAGAAATTTTTCTATAGTTCACGTGAACGGGATAAGAACCAACTATGTAGCATCTACATCGATAATTCAAGTATTGTATACGTCATTAGTCCGATCGTTTGTAGGAACTACCCATAATAACGAACTTGCAAAATGGATCTGTTTATCATAAAGAGATTCGTTGTTCCTGACCCTGCTTCACCTTAATTGTTATTTGAACAAAAAGATCACAATAAACTTTTGGTAACACCTTCAATCCTGAACACCACCCCCCCGGTGTGTCCGCGAAAGAGAAGCAAGTTTAGGAAAGATTCAAAATTTGAATCTCCCAACATACAAAACCAAAACCTTCAAAAAAATTGTGATTGATCCAGACGAGATCCTCCACCATATAAACCTCTCAATCCTGACCCAAGCCCAATAGAAAATCAAAATTTAATCCGATTTAAATCGGTAATTAAAACATAAACCGTAGACTCTATCGAAATCTACAGCCTCCAACTCCTTCCCGCAGCCTAACCTTCAGACCTCGAGCACCACGATGACTTGGCACGCATCCTTAGGTGTCTGCACGCCACTGACAGCCGCCTCATCGTCGGAGAACCCTCGTAACCCGACCGCAAACATAGATAACTCGGTTTCACACAGCCGCGAGGTACCCTTCTTGTCCTTTTCATTTCTTCATGCATACTTAATATTTTTCGAAACTGTAAGTTCCTGTGTATAGACTATATATCCCTCTAGGACCCCCATCAATTGGATCGTATAGATACCAAGTGTATCACTCAAAAATTCGAAGCGAAGTTGGAGAAAAACTGTTTTCGGAAACAGTTAAAAACTGTCCCAAACCCCCGACTTGGAAACCAGATTCTAAACCATACAGTGGGGTATTCAAAAATTGAATTTGGAACAATCCAAGAAAACATATACGGCATTAAAATGCACTTGTTAGATTTATTTTTCAGTTATTATTCATGAAGTTATTCATTGTTAAAGATTCGAGAAAAACTGCATTTTCAAAACCAAAAACTTTAGAAAATTTCTCGATATGGCATACGCCCCGATAAACTGGGCGACGTGGTCACAACCTATCAGCATGGAAAGTGGCGCATGGATGTTGTCGATGTGTGGGAATAGACGAAACTCAATTTTGTTGCATGTGCACGACAAAATCAGTGCATATCCGTCAAGATACCCCCGTATTGACCCTTTACAAACTAAGCCATAACTTCGTGTACAGTCGTCGGTTCGAGATAAAACTTACGCCAACAGGACTAAATCGATTTACTAGTCCTATGTACCAAGTTTGGTCCGATTCTGAGAAGGTCGACCGGAACGCCTATTTGGCAGGCCCATGACCTGCTCCAACGGACGAAATTATGCACGGTCTGTTAGAATCCAAATTTGGATATACGGTTGTATTTGTATCCTCAAACCAGACCTATAGACATATAGTTTGATGACTTTAGAGACCATAGATACTGGCACACGTTTCGGTACAAAACGGGTCCAACGGCGGACATCGTTTTGACCCAAAATTACAACTTTGCCCCTATATTCAGAATTGGACTTTTAGACAGGTGATTCATGACATATATTTAAACCAAAAACGTTCTTGATGTTTGTTTTAGCATCTGGAGTTATTTGTGAATTGTGATTTCTTTGTTGTTGATTTTGACTATTGGATTGCTGCTCTTCGCACCACCACCAGAGGAGATACCTTGCCACCATACTCTGTGATTTACTCTTACTTTATTTCAGTTATTTAGTTTCAGTTTAATTTATATGCTATATGTTTTATATCACTGTGCATCCAAGTCATACTTGGGTGCAAACGACTGTATCGGTTGTTTATTTGCTTTATTCTATTTTTTCATTTGCTTAGCTCTAGTGACTACCCGCTGATGATGAGGTATTGTATATCCCACATGGCCTTGAAACATGCTTTACCACGTGTTGTGATTCACATGTAGTGTACATACTCGTGTAGTCGGCTAGCTACCGATACATATGAGACGTGTGATGGTTAGGAGGAACTGCCAATAGAATTGCATATTTAGTAGACTTAGCAGTTACTAGAGGTTTATATGAGTCAAGAAAATGACATAGATAGACATTAGGTGGGAAGAACAGTTTCTCGATATATGGGCCACATATGCACTTACCATTGTACCTGAAGCTCCGTCGGAGACACAGGTTCACCATACTATTAATGATTCCCTCTAACGTTCACGGAACGTTATAGACGTATTCTTTTTACTAATTCTCGCTGATGTTCATGGAACGTTACGGATGTATTGTATTACTGATTCCCTCTGACATTCACGGAGCATTATGGACGTAGGCACCTGGTTCCCAAAGAGAATGGACGATGCCAATATAGCCGGAGTGCCCATATGTTGGAGATTGTTCTTAATTGCATAATCACTGTAGAATGGTTAGGCACCCTATTACATGCATCTTTTTTTTTATCATAGTTTGTATGGCATATTTTTTATGTATCTTGTTACGTCCCTCTGAGGACCTGGTGATCTCTCCAGGTGTGTGCTCTTGTCTTCTCGTAAGTGTTCTAGCCAAGGCCGTGATCATCTCTATTCCTTAAAAGATGATTGCTTTTGGATCATCCCTTACTTCGCTCGCCAAACTCTTTCTTTTATTATGTATTTCTTTTCAAAATTTATAGTGGATTTGTCTTCGCCCAACATCTTGTACAAAAACAATTCATAGTTGATTGTATGATATCTTTTATCATTTATTTTGTGGATGAGATTAGTCAGCCTTGGTCTACAGCATTTACAGCTTATGTATGCATACGAGGATTCCATATATTGGGGTATACTTCGTATGTATACAGTTGGCATGTTTACAAACTTAGTCCTAAGTATTTTGGGACGGGCGTTACATATTTTTGTGGTGGCCCATGCAGGTCAAATTTGTCACTTCGGTTATGTTACTGTACCGATGTGAGCTTGAATATAGGATTAGAGTCTAGAATCTCATTCACATACATGATCTCCACCATTGAATTCTATTTTTTAACTCTCGTTTGACAGCCTTGATTTGCCTCTCGTTTGACCCCCTTTCTACCATAAATCTTATCTATTTTCTTTGTGCTAGATAGAGAGATTAGGAAGATGACTCATACAAGGTATACGTATTTTACTGCTCAATCACCCTACTGGTTAAACACTAATAAGCCGGATGGAATATCGCATGACCTATCATTCTCTTGTCCTCGCAAGGCATTAAAGAGGATACTAAGAGGATTACCGTGACTACATAGCTTAGAGATTCATATCCTTTTGGTCTAGCAAAACTTTTGACAATAAGATAGTAGTAAGACAGTATAGGCACAAATACCGGATAAGGCTTAGATTCTCAAGGAACTTGAACTATCTAGACTTTTCTTCATCATTATCTAGTGTACTTATATTTTGGAACTACCTTTGCTAACGTCGCTATTACAGCCTAGTTTTTGCAAGCTTAATCTTTTATCAAACTTGTTCAAGACATATGTTTATTAGGGATGCCCATTAGCATATTGTCTAATTAGAATCAATGTATTATGGTCTGATCAACCATAGTACACTTGGTTCGCTTTTCATATGATTATCCTACGTGGATTGAGATATAAATGTCTCTAGGATCTTATCCGCAACTGCCTTGACAACTCACGTGAATTATGCAATCGCCCTTAGAATCTCGTATTCTCATTCGATCCCCTCTCCCTTGAACTACTTATTGTTTTTCCGTCTTTTTCGAAAAAAAAAAATGCTCGTATTTGAGAGGAGATAGACACATAATGCCCCCCTAGTTCATCATACTACCTATGGCCATGAAAGCTATATATACCCAATCATTTTCCATATATTCAGAATTGGAGAACGATCTTCAAACTTGATTCATATCTTCCATATCACATCATCTACTACGTAGTGTGGCATTCTTTTATAATCAAGAGTCGAGGTACAATATCATGACTTTGAGATTCTTCCTAACCTCAATAATACTAGAAACCGTGTCTTAGCTTCTAGAGTGAGTAGATTGTAAGCCTTCTAAATTTTAGGATATACTGGTATTACCGATTGATTAGAATAAGTTGATTTCTATTAAGGTGGTAATAACTGCCTCATGAACACCTACTTTTTATTTAGATCTTTTGGTGTCCCTGACCGTGACATTAATATTCGGAGCACGAGACCAGCTGTTACCTTCCAACAACTTGACATACAAGACAGAGACGACTCCACCTTCATGTAGACATATCATATCCCATTAAAAAACGTCTCCTAGTACTCTATTTTTATGATGCGACTTTCGAGTCAAAAAGGCTATCTATAACCCCTAACATAATACCATTGTCTATTTTGACTTCAGTTAGAGATCCAACCTTGACTCAAATCTTTTGACCCAATATATGGTTGTGATCTACTCGATGCCCACTACGCACATGCCACTAGGGTGCTACTCAACTAAGTCTTCTTGTTCTACTTAAACACAAAAGTTGCAGAAGGCGTATTCTCGGGCTTTAGGAACTTGGTTAACCAACCCAGCTGGAAAATTAGCCCAACCACTTGACTTGGAACCTATATAAGATTACCCTAACCTACTAGGAATGGCTCAGATTGATTTCATAGCATCTCGTCCAGTCAATATAGATTAAAACCTATGATTCATTCAATCAAGGATCGATGTCCAATTAGGAAATCAATTAAGACCCGGTTAAACCCATACTTGCATATCGCCATATTTGGGCTACGAAAATCAAACTTGATGAAATAGATCCTTATATCTATTATATAGTCCCCGTCTCTTGGTCCACTAATTCTCCTTCCATAGATTTCGGAACTATATCTCTTTGTAGCCTATGTTATAAAATGAATAGAATTCTGTTGTACCAACTTGTTTTCGATTATATTTGACCAAGACCCCTCCTACTGCCTTGATAAGCCATAATTGATACATGAGCAATGATAAGTAAGTAATACCTACATAATCCATAATTACGATCAGAAGAACCTCATATCCTCCTATATCTTCTTGAAGTTGGATCTCTTAGAAGTCCTATTACCGCATTTCCTTGACTAACCAATTTCCATAAGTCACGTAGAACATTGAACTTAGTATACTCTACGCTTTAGAATTTGATTTCCAATTGTAACCGTTCTTCCAATTGTTTCGAATATGGGATACAATTTTTCGTATATTATCTCCCTTCGCTAGTGAGTTTAAATAAACTCGGTAAAGATCGTGACCTTGATTTTTTTTAAATTCTATTTTATCGTTGTGACATGTCTTAGTTTTAATTTCTGGAACGAAATTTTTTCGTAATGCATAGATTACAAGCCACTCTAAGAAACATAGGGCTTCTTTGAATTAACTAATGACTAGGATAGATTGGTTCCAATTTAGCTAATAAATAAGTGGCTCATAATATCTACTTATATCTATATCATCTGATAACCCTACTATGACTTTAATATTTAGAGCACAACATTAATCATCCCTTTCCAATAAATTCCACCCTCACGAACTAGACCAGTCAAGCTACCCGCATGACATAAATGTCTCACACAAACGCACCTTCTTGTACACCATTCCAATTACACCACATGTAGGTCATATTCTCCCTTAGAATAAACCATAGAGGCCCATTCTCATTCCATTTTGATTTAACCATGCAATATTGACCCATTTTCGCAAATAATCTAAATACACATGATCAATACAAGATGCATCACACCTATAACATATGCATACCACTCGAGCAAGAACATGCCTCCAACACGATACCAAACACCACCGCAAACACTAGTCACTATGACTTAAACAGCCCGCACACTTACCTAATCATATTCTATTGCAAGGTTTCTGCACTTATAATCATAGACTTTCATCTCTTGGCCCGTGAATTATTATGTCCCTATATCCTTCAAGCTCATCTTTTAGTTATCAATGTTAGGCAAATAACGAAATCCTCGTTGAACTAGCAAGTTTTAGTTATATTCGAATAAGAGATGCCTACTATCTTGATGAAACGTAATTGATAATTTACTCTTTCAAGTTATTGACCAAGAATGCCATGGAAATGCCCGAGATCACTTAGAATCTCGTGTCTTTAGGAAATGTCCTTCTCCGAAGCCTTGTAACGACAATTTTTACGGGTAGCCAACTTTTATAAGTTGGGTAAAGACAAGAATGAAGTGAAGAATATCTCGTCTTGTAGAATATGACGTTAATTTGGATTCATGTGATAACTATCTCCTCCATCGTTTCGAAAACCGAATTACGATTTGACGTACCTGCCCTCTCTTGTATTTATTCTCGTTATTTTATATTTTTATATATTAAGATTATTTTTAATTTCGAGGACAAAATTTTTATAAGTTGGGTAGGATGTAAACCTCTCTATTTTATGATTTTATAATAAATATTTCTTTGAGCATTATCACATTTATAAAGAGTTAGTAGATAATTATATAAATTATTTTCTATATAGGAACTAGTAGGTAAATAGTAATCCTTATTATGTTGTGTAAAAAAGAAGAAGATAAATTCTTATTATTATTTTTAAAGTTTATCTCTCTTAGGATTTTGTTTCATATTATACAAAGAAATACTTCATAGAAGTATTTCCTATGTTCAAATATTCTTAGGTTCTATATATTCTTAGGTTTTATATATAAATATGGATTCATATGAAATATGTATGGTTATACGCTTACACCTAAATATTCCTTTATATGCCTGATATATATATTTTGATATATATTTATTTGCATATAGATATGGTGGTGTATATATTGTTATATAAGAATGGAAATATATATACTGTAAACCAAATTGCTACTGTTTACGTGAACAGTAGAACCTTCAATCCCAATCCCCCCCAGTGTGTCCGCGGAAGAGAAGCAAGTTTAGGAAAGATTCAAAATTTGAATCTTCCAACATACAAAACCAAATCCCTTAAATAATTTGTGATTGATCCTTACGAGATCCTCTACCATCTAAACCTCTCAATCGTGACCCAAGACTAATAGGTAATCAAAATTTAATCCAATTTAATTTCAGATTTAAGAGCTCGGGATTTAAACCATAAACCGCAGACTCTATCGAAATCCACAGCCTCCAACTCCTTTCTGCAGCCTACCCTTCAGACCCCGAGCACCCCAACGACTTGGCGCACATCACTAGGTGTATGCACGCCCTGACAACCACCTCATCGCCGGAGAATCCTCGAAACCCGATCGCAAATAGAGAGAACTCTGTTTCGCACAGCCGTGAGGTACCCTCCTTGTCCTTCTCGTTTCTTCATGTATAGTTATTATTTTTCGAAACTGTAAGTTCCTGTGTATAAAATATATATCCCTCTAGGACCCCCAACAATTGGATCGTATAGATACCAAGTGTACCGCTTAAAAATTCGAGGCGAAGTTGGAGAAAAACTTTTTTCTGAAACAATTAAAAACTGTCCCAAACCCCCGACTTAGAAGCTAGATTCTAAACCATACAATAGGGTTTTCGAAAATCTAATTCGAAATAGTCCAAGACAACATATATGGGATTAAAATACACTTGTTAGATTTACTTTTCAGTTATTATCCATGAAGTTATTCGCTGTTAAATATTCAAGAAAAACTGTGTTTTCAAAACCAAAAACTTTAGAAACTTTTTCGATACGACGTGCACCCCGACAAACCGGTCGATGTGGTCGCAACCCACCAGCATCGAAAGATGCATATGGATATTGTTGACGTGTGGGAACAGACGGAACTCGATTTCGTTGCTTATGCGTGACGAAATCAGTGTGTATCCGTCAAGATACCCCCGTATCGACCCTTTACAAACTAAGCCATAACTTCTTGTACAGTCGTCAGTTCAAGACGAAACTTATGCCAACAGGACCGAATTGATTTGTTGGTCCTGTGTGCCAAGTTTGGTCCGATTCTGAGAAGGTTGACCGGAATGCCTATTTGGCGGGCCCTCGACCCGCTATAACGGGCACAATTGTGCACGGCCCGTCAGAATCCAACTTTGGACATATGGTTGGGTTCGTCTCCTCAAACCAGACCCGTAGACATGTAGTTTGACCACTTCAGAGACCTTAGATATTGGCATACATTTCGGTGCAAAATGGGTCCAACGACGGACATCGTTTTGACCCAAAATTACAATTTTGCCCCTTTGTCCAGAATTAGACTTTTGGACAGGCGATTCATGATATATCTTTTACACCAAGAACATTCTTGATATTTGTTTCAGCATCCAGAGATGTTTGCGAATTGTGATTTTTTTGCTATTGATTATGACTATTGGATTGTTGTTCTTCGCACCACCACCAGGAAAGATACCTTACCACCATACTCTGTGATTTACTCTTACTTTATTTCAGTTATTTATATTCAGTTTCATTTATATGCTATATGTTTTATGCCACTGTGCGTCCAAGTAACACTTAGGTGCAAGCGACTGTATCGGTCATTTATTTGTTTTATACTATTTTTTGCATTGGCTTAGCTCTAGTGACTACCCACAGATGATGAGGTATTGGTATATCTCATATGGCCTTGACACATACTTTACCATGTGTTGTAAGTCACATGTAGGACACACGCTCGCGTAGTTGGCTGGCCACCGATACGTATGATATGTGCGACAGTTAGGAGTAACTGCCAATAGAATTGAATATTTAGTATACTTGGCATTTACTAGAGGTTTATATGAGTCATAGAAATGACATTGATAGGCATTGGGTGGGAAGAATAGTTTCTCGATATATGGGCCACATATGCACTTACTATTGTACCTGAGCTCCGTCGAAGATGCAGGTTCACCATACTATTGTTGATTCACTCTAACGTTCATGGAACGTTACGGATGTATTCTTTTACTGATTCTCTCTGAAGTTCACGGAGCGTTATGGACGTAGGCACCTGGTTCCTAAAGAAAAGTGACGATGCCAATATAGCCAGAGTGCCCATATGTTGGAGATTGTTCTTAATTTCATAATCACTATAGAATGGTTAGGCACCCTATTACATGGATCTTCTTATTTTTTTATATCATAGTTTGTATGGCATATTTTTTATATATCTTGTTACGTCCCTCCGAGGACCAGGTGATCTCTCCAGGTGTGTGCACTTGTCTTTTTCGTAGGTGTTCTAGCTAAGGCCGTGATCATCTCTATTCCTTTGAAGATTATGGCTCTTGGATCATCCCTTACTTCGCTCGCCAAACCCTTTCTTTTGTTATGTATTTTTTTTTAAATTTGATAGTAGATTTGTCTCCGCCCAACATCTTGTACAAAGACAATTCATAGTTGATTATATGATATCTTTTATTCTTTCATTTTGTGGATGAGAGTAGTTAGCCTTGGTTTACTGCATTTACAGCTTATGTATACATATGAGGATTCCATATATTGGGGTATACTTCGTATGTATACAGCTGGCATGTCTACATACTTAGTCCTAAGTATTTTTTGACTAGGGCGTTATAGGATCTATGAAGTTATGCCATGTTTGGTCCCATAAGTCAATGCACAAACTTAATATTCGGCTAGAAGGTAAACCTGTTAAACAGCAACAGCGACGCTTCTATCCTGATGTCATGGACGCCATTGAAACTGAGGTGAATAAACTCATCGCTAGCGATTTTATCCATGCGCAACGACATCCAGATTGGGTAGCCAACATTGTTCATGTTACCAAAAAGAACAAAAAGATTTAGGTCTGCATAGACTTTAGTGATATCAATTCGGCTTGTCTGAATGATGAATTTCTTCTCCCGATCATCGACGTAATGATCCACAATACATGTGGCTTCGAGTATGTCTTTTATGGATGAATTTTTGGGCTACAACTAGATCAAAATGTGTCTCGATGATGAAAAGCATACGTTGTTTCGAACACCAAAAGGAATCTACTGTTATACAGTAATGCCTTTCGATTTAAAGAACACAGGGGCAACATGTCAACGGGCTATGAGAACGATATTCCGTAAACACCTCTGGGAAATAGTAGAATGTTATATTGATGACATCGTTGTTAAAAGTCGAAACCACGGTGACCATCTGAAGGACCTGAAGACTATGTTTGATTTGATGCGAGCACATCAGCTGAAGATGAACCCAACCCAGTCTTTCAAGGGGATTTCCAACAGCAAGTTCTTAGGCTTCATCATCATGGCTAAGGGCATTCACATTGACCATGAGAAGACCAAGGCCATCTTTGACATAGCTCCAATAAAGAATCGTAGAAAGCTTCGTGGCCGGCAAGGACGTTTGGCGTATATCCGGAGATTCATAGCATATCTTTTTGGGCGGTGCCAACCCTTCACCAAGCTAATAAAGAAGGGAGTCTCTTATGACTATACCAAGGAATGTCAGCAAGCATTCAATGACATCAAGAATTATCTCATAAATCCCCTTGTTTTGGTGGCCCTAGTCGTTGGAAGACCTTTATTGCTTTACGTTCGTATAATGGACCATTCTCTAGGTGCCCAAATAGTTCAGAAAGGCGACGCAGACCATGAACATGCCACCTAGTATCTTAGTAGGATGATGTTGGATTCAAAGACTTTATCTAAAATGCCATCATAGAGTTTTGACGTTTCCAGTACAATCCCGTTGAGAAAGAATGCTTGGCTCTCGTGTTCGCTATACGAAAAACTTGCCACTATATGGTAGGGCAGACAATCCATGTTATCTCTAGGGTCAATCCCCTCAGAGTTATCATGAGTAAGCCGGGAGCGCTAAACTTATGGCTAGTGTCACGCACCAGAACCAGAGTACTGGAGAGCAGGGTCGTACATAGCCAGCTACGTATATTGAAATGGAATTCATCTCGCTATACGGTCACGACTGTCTAGATATGAGGGTTTACTACAAGCCAATAGTCTCTTAAGGTCTAGCCTATTGTCTCAATCTCAAGCAAGTAATATAGTTACAAGATATTTAGACCACCAAATATACAATAAGAGGCGTCCCAAATATTATATATTCAGCTGATCATGAAGCTAGTCGTACAAGATGCGAGGACTAGCAAGAGTTTAGTCATACATGATCAACCCTAGGATTTTTTAATCATATTTACAGCCCGTAGGCAGACAGTAAGTAAATATGCATCGAGCTAACAGGTGCTCGTCGGCTAAATGCCTCAAAAGAATAATTTTACAATGAGTGAGCAAAACAAAATAGAAAACCCACTCGTAGCCCGGGTTCCTTCTAGTCGCCACCATCGGGCTGGAGGTTAGGTAGATCCTCTGTTGCTGCTCCGAAATCTGGCAACACAAAACCAGCTGGGTCAAACTCCAGAAAGAGTAAGTGCCACAAAGGAGGCCACGAAATAAGAATAAAGCCAGCATATCAGATCATAAGAATTAGAAGACACTACAAGGATAAAGGCTTTACGCCACAAAATCTGGGACAACCAAAAAAATTTAGTCGCCTAAATAGATCTTTAGTGACTAACAAATTACTATTGTCGTCTAAAGTTCTCAAAAATTGCAAAAATATTGTCAACTCACTAATGACTATTAATTAGTTTGGACAACCAATATATTCTTTGCAAGAAGAAATCTAAGACTACTAAAAATAATATTCTCGCCTAAAGTAAAGAAAAATAAAGGAAAATACTAATTTGAGACAACTACAAAAATTTTCTCGTCCAAGGTAAGAAATTCTCGCCTAATATAGGAGAGAATACTAAATTTTTTAGATGACAAACACAAAAATTCTGACCTAAAATTGGGGGGAAAGCAATTTTTTACCGCCAACCCAAAAATATGCACCGCTAAACCAAAAAGATTAGTGTCGCCCAAATTAAAAAGGAAAAAATATTAAGTCCAGACTATGAAATCTTTTTTTCAATTTAGGTTGTTCTATCTTTGTTCCAAATTTAGGATTTCCATCCTATATATCTCTCGTACACCCGCCGTGGAGAAGAAGAGCCGAGTAAAAAAAAGGGAGAGAGGCGTTCGATCTTCTTGTAAAGCCATCGTTCTTCTCCCACAATCCAGGTATATATTCTATTCCTCTTTTTCTTTGCAAAAGTAAGATTAAAACCGAAATTGTGTGGATGTTCTTTCAACCAATTTAGTGATTTTTTTTAGAAAAATAAATGGTTGGATCTGATAGAAACTATGCTTTGGAAATTTTTTTTTGTTATTTTATATGCAAAATTGCATTTTTTTTCTTTTTCTTTATGGAAAAATTCATGTTTTGAGAATTAGGAGATTTGAAACAAGGTTATGTGACCTGATCATATGTCCTCAAAAAGCCATCGTTCTTCTCCCGCAGTCAAGTATTTTACTCTTCTTTTTCTTCGCAAAGTTGAGATTCAAACCAAAAATACGTAGATGTTTTTTCATCCTATTTATTGATATATTTTTTTTAGAAAATAAATGGCTGAATCTTATAGAAACTATGCTTTGGAAAAAAAAACTCAGAAATATTTTGTTATTTTATATGCAAAATTGCATATTTTTCTTCTTGTTCTTTATGGAAAAATACATGTTTTGAGAATTAGGAGATTTGAAATAAGGTTATGTGACCTGGTATATCCGCGGAAAGACATCGTTCTTTTCCCACAATCCAAGTATTCTATTCCTCTTTTTCTTTGCAAAAATAAGTAGATGTTCTTTCATCCTCTTTAGTGATATATTTTTTTAAGAAAATAAATGGTTGGATCTTATAGAGATTATTGAGCTATGGAAAAAACTCAGAAATATTTTGTAATTTTATATTAAAAATTGCATATTTTTCTGCTTGTTCTTTGTGGAAAATCCATGTTTTGAGAATTAGGAGATTTGAAACAAGGTTATGTGACCTGATACCAGGGGCCTATCCCTACATCATATAGATATTTGCGAACAAAGTAATAGATACATGATTTATTTATACTTAGTTTAACAATTTATTATACACACATAATGCAATTATATAATTGTAAGTTAAAACAATTCCACTGGAGTAAGGGAAATCTAGTTTCTAATGGAATGGAGATATCACCATTCCTTGGTACTTTGTCCAATGTACTGTTATTTGGATTTTTTTCTTCCCCAATTCCAAAAATGAACTTACCTCTCAGTTTGTCGTGCACATTTGTAATGTTGCATTGTGAGTGTCGCATAGTTATATATAGGAGTCATATGTCTAGGAACCTTTACTGAGCCTTCACTCACTGTGCTAGGAGCCTTCACTGACTGAATATGTAGTCCTTGTAGTCAGTGCAGTCCCTGAGTTGAACGGATATTCAATCTTGTATCAAAATGAAAAAAAAAATCATATAGTCCTGGGCTCGTTATATTTGCTCACTTTATTACTAAACCTGCACAAACCAAGTAAGAAGCATGGTTTCTTCTCTTGTTGACGGAGCGACTATATAATTGCCACCATGGCCCATGGTCTTCCTAAGTCCTGGGCATGGTTTCTGTATCCTGGGCATGGTTCCCCATGTACAGCAGGGGAATGTGGTATATGTTCCTGTGTGTGACTACACATAGAGGGTGTGTCACATACGCATAAGTGCAGTGTCATGAACTGCATTTTTAGTTTATTACTCAACTAGAATCTGTTGATAATCACAAGGGTTGTCCATGCTTTGATGGATATCCATACGACATTGACTCCCTGCCCAACATCACCTTCCATTTCGTCAACCTGGCCCTAGTTCTCCAGCCTTGGCAGACAACAAGCACGACCATGACCGATTATATATGTTTTATGGTTGCCGAGGGTTAAGATACATTGTCCGTGTTTGGGAACATATTTCAACGAGACCTTACCATAGGTTATAACATTTTAACTTCACAGATCCACATGGATCCATATCAATGTAACCTCAACATTTAGCATCTTTAAGTTGCATGCACTTAAATGAATTCAGCTTTTATTTAGATTGCTTAATCTAGCTAAACTAGTTTCTGTAATTGATCTTCATCAATTCACACACATGCATACTATATTATATAATTGGAAACCAGTTTATTTCATTTTTCAAACACAATAGTACCTCAGTCAATTGTATCACAACGTATACTGTACACATACCAATTTTACTATCAATTAAGAATTCCTAGAAGCATAATATATGTATAGTATTGTTTGTATGAATCAATAGATATTATGGTAAAGGTCACACATATCATATACAACCTTTAGATGAGCTGTGGTAAACTGAGGTCATGGTTTGTAATGTTCATATAAATATACTTACATAGTCAAACGGTGCTTTTAGCCATGGAGCATACATTGGAAGATGGGAGGGCCAAACTACCAAGAGGAAAAAAAAGCTTGGAGAACTAGGAAAAAAATTAATACAAAAGAATATTAGTTTTAGTGGAAGAGAATGTTCATGAGTAGCTGATTCAATTGTTTATATTTGATTGTTGCCAAACAACAAATAATTGAGATGTTAAATAGGAGAAAGATCAAGCTATGCTTCACTTTGGAATACTATTATTAACACTGAACCACGACCATAACCTTTGGACTTTTCTTGTACTAGGCTACTAGGAGAAAAAATTAATTGTTAAGTAATAAGTTCATTTTTTTTTCCAAGTAGTAGTTGAGGTACCAACTTGTAAACCTGCCCCATGATATAAAGTTTGGGAAATGGAAGACATTCATGAAATGAAGTCTGCCTCTATTTGATTTTATTGTCCACAATTTTAATGTGATATAGGCAATATGTGTATACATATTTATTTGTAAATGATTAATGTTGTCTTACTTATAAATTTTTTTTTCAATACTTGTAGAACCATGACTAGAGAATGGATATATAATCCAAACAGATTCACTGCTGAATATTTGAACGGAGTTGCATCATTTTTGGATGTAGCAAAACAACATGTTAACGATAAGGGCCTTACTAAGTGCCCATGTCGTAAGTGTCATAACGGATATTCAGTTTCAGTGTCAGAAGTCGGCAAACACTTATGTATTCATGGGATGTCCTTAGACTACAATGTATGGATTTATCATGGGGAACGAAGAGAAGAAAGTAGCACTACTAATCCGAGTTCTCATGAAACTGTACTTAGTGAAAATAATGATGTTGATAAAATAATTGCAGATGCCTTCCCTCATGCATCTT
Source organism: Iris pallida (assembly GCA_029216955.1). Classification (NCBI taxonomy): domain Eukaryota; kingdom Viridiplantae; phylum Streptophyta; class Magnoliopsida; order Asparagales; family Iridaceae; genus Iris; species Iris pallida. The sequence continues at coordinate 1,786,723 of JANAVB010013398.1, forward strand.
TCAATTTTGACGATGATGATGCCACTGATGATTATGTAACGGAAGATAACGGCAATCACGCTCATATGCATCGATCAACTGAATTTGAGAGATTGTTGGAAGAGTCTCAACGCGAATTATATCCTGGTTGTACTGAGTTTTTTGTATTATCTTTTACAGTAGAGCTGATGCAATGTAAGGTTAATAATTTGTGGTCAAATAAATCACTCAACGACGTGTTAGGGATAATAAAGCGGTTGATACCCAGATCTGATCATCACATGCCAGATTCACACTATGCTGCAAGTAAGATTCTAAAGGACCTTGGTTTAGGGTATAAAAAAATCCACGCATGCAAGAATGATTGTGTTTTGTTTTACAAAGAGAATGCAGGAAAGGATAAATGTCCAGTTTGTAATGAGCCTCGATATGTGACCAGTGAGCATGATCCAAAAAGAAAGATTCCTAATAAAGTTTTGCGTTATTTTCCCCTAACGCCTAGGCTACAGAGGCTGTACATGTTTAGACATACTGCCGGAGATATGTTGTGGCATAAAAATGGAAATGGAAATGATGAATCTGTAATGAGGCATCCTGCTGATAGCCTTGCTTGGAAAGAATTTGACAAGCTGTATCCTGATTTTGCGATGGAGCCACGAAATATCAGATTAGGGCTTGCAACTGATGGTTTTACTCCATTTTGTAATATGAGCCAATCTTACAGCATGTGGCATGTGGTGGTGGTTCCTTATAACTTGCCACCATGGAAGTGCATGAAGAAAGAATATACCATGATGCCTTTGTTAATTCCTGGTCGATCAGCACCTGGTAGGAAAATTGATGTTTATCTAAGACCGTTGATTGATGAGCTTAAATTGCTATGGGAGAAAGGCGTGGCAACTTATGACAAAGTAACAAATTCTATATTTAATCTCCGCGTACCAGTTATGTGGACTATTAATGACTTTCCGGTATATGGAAACTTATCTGGTTGGGTCACTCATGGTTATAAGGCATGTTCGGTATGTAACATGGATATAACGTCTGAGCCCTTAAAACATAAGATTTATTTCATGGGAGCTCGTCGAGGCTTGCCAAGAAACTATGTATGGAGGAGAAGTCCAAAAGAGTTTAATGGAAAAGTGGAAAGGCGACCAAAACCAAGGGACTTCTCAGGTGATGACTTGTTGTCTCAATTGGACAATATCAATTTTGAGCCAATGGGTAAACATCCTAACAACAAAAAGAGAAAGCGGAGAGATGATGAATTAAATTGGAACAAGAAAAGTATCTTTTTTGAATTGGAATATTGGTCAAAATTGAAAATTAGGCATAACTTAGACGTCATGCACATAGAGAAGAACATTTGTGATAATATTTTGGGGACCCTTTTGGATTTGGATAATAAATCCAAGGACACATGGAAGGCTCGTTTAGATCTACAAAAAATGGGTATAAGGGAGAAGCTCTGGTTAAAGCCAAAAGGAGATAAATATGAGAAGCCTCCAGCAGAGTACACACTAATGCCAAATGACAGAAAAGAATTTTTAAGGTTTTTGAGATCGTTAAAGCTTCCAAATGGTTACGCATCCAATATTGCAAAAAAAGTAAACATTAACACAGGAAAAATATCAGGCTTGAAGAGTCATGATCTTCATATCTTGCTGCAACGAATCATTCCGATTGGTATTCGGAGATATCTAAAAAAGGATGTCTACACTCCAATTGTTCAACTTTCGAGGTTTTTTCAGCAGTTATGTGCGAGAACACTGAATGTCGCCGACTTGGATAAGATGGAAGATGAGATTGTCTACATACTATGTAGGCTTGAGAGGATATTCCCACCGGCATTTTTCGATATTATGGTGCATTTAACTGTTCACTTACCAAGGGAGGCAAAGCTTGCTGGACCTGTTGGTTATCGTTGGATGTACCCCATAGAAAGGTATATTATTCTTTCGGTTCTTAAGTTATTTTTATCTAATTTAGTGTAAATGTGTACATATGTTATTGTATTCTGAAGGATATACATGCATTACATGTTTTAGGTTATTGGGAACATACAAGAAATATGTTCGAAACACAGCTCGACCAGAGGGGTCAATTGCGGATACATACATTATTAATGAAGCACTCACATTTTGTTTAATGTACTTACACAATGTTGAGACAACTTTCAATAAGCCTGACAGATACCAAGATGGTGGTGAACGTAATGAAAAACTATCAGTATTTTCACAAGTTGCTCGTCCGTATCAAGGTAGAGTATCGCAGGAATGGACCCAAGCTGATCGTAATATTGCTCATTGGTACATACTGACCAATTGCGATAAGGTGTCTTCGTTTCTACAGTAAGTGAATGTGTTGTATTATTAAATTTATATTTGGTGGCAGTAATTTATATATTTTTATTTTACTTTATTTTATTATATTTTATTGTTTCAATAAATTATGTAGTGAACATTACCAAATCTTGGAAGAGGAAAGTACTGTAGATATTGAAAAAAGGCAAAAGCAAATGTTTCCTAGTTGGTTCCGCTATAAGGTAAATACAATTAAATAATTAGTATCAAATTGGTCATTTTTTATAATATATTCTGAAAAAATGTGTTTTGGTAATTTTAGATGTCGAAGCTGAAAAAGGAGAAGTCACCACTATACAATAAAGAGCTGTATGAGTTGTCAAGAGGCCCCGAGTCTAAAGTCCACTCTTTTGATTGTTGTATTGTTAATGGAATTAGATTTATTTGTGTGGAACGTGATACTAGGCTCTCGACTCAGAATAGCGGTGTATATGCCATCGGAGACATAGATTACTATGGACAATTAACCAAAGTGGTAGTCTTGGAGTATAGAAAAGGCTATCAAGCTGTGTTGTTCAAATGTCAGTGGTTTGATTCTCGAAGCAGTGGTGCAAGAGCTAAACTTCGTCATGAATTCCATCTGACATCCATTAATATTAATACTCGGTGGTATGAAAACGAGCCATTTATATTAGCAATTCAAGCTAAACAAGTTTTTTATGTGGATGACCCAAAGTTGGGCTTTGGTTGGAAAGTTATTCAGAAGATGCATCATAGACACATATGGGATATTCCAGAAAATGAAATCAGTGAGGATGATGAAATAGAGAATGACATAGCATACCAAGAAAACTCCACATCTGATATTCCTTGGGTGGTTGAAGATAATGAACCGAGTTTTCTTACATTGCATAGAAATGATGTTCCTCCTATAGCTATTGATGCAATAGTTATTGATTTGGCAATTAATAATGATGATAATGATGTACATGATGAGATAGATGATGGAATATCTTCAGATAGTGGTGACGAAATTGTTGTACACGTTAATAATGAAGATAGTGATCTAGATTAGTAAGTTTTTCTGTAGCTATATTGGTGGTGGTTATATCAACTGTACTTTTGTATTTTATGATTACTGAACTTATTTTATTTGTATTTCATGATATATACAGATCATGGTTCAGTCTGTACAACGTGGTGGTAAGAGGACTCAGCTTACTCGGAAAGATGTTGCAAATGGCTCTGGATCAAGTGTTGGAAACGATGTGGTGGACAGAGTGGTGCCTCATAAGAAGCGGTTGACATCATTGGGTATGACTAAACTAGAATGTTTTATTTTCATAAGATGCATCAACCTGATACTCATTGGGTTCCATATGTTGTATGATTTGAGTTGTATTCCACCTCCAACATATTGTATTTTATTTTCTGCTATATATGATTTCTCCATTTCAAGATCCTCTATGCGATTTCTTGCTTCACAAAGTTCAATAATTCTATCATCTAGTCGCCTACAGTGGGGAGTTTGAGCCTATTGTCTTCCTAAAAAAGCTTAAGTACTAAGTTATGCAAACAAGCTAGCTGTTTTACCTTGGTATCTGACAATTTCCACCATCTGTGTTTGAATATTCAGCAATCAAATTTACAGCAGCATTTTCTACTGTTAGCATCCTCTTTGTAAGAGCTTGGATTTCTAGTTCTTTAGAAAAAGGGAAAGGAGGCAAAACTATTCAGGGCAATCATAACAATAGACTGTTAAGTAGTTTTAAGATAACTGCCAATAGTAAGTTCATTATTGCCCAAAATTTGACTGCCAACAGAATGGATATAGAAATAAACCAATGAACCCATATAGTTCAAGATTTTTATCTTTAAAGCGCCAGACCTGAAGAAGCTACTAGCTATATCAGGTAAAACCAATATCCAACACCCGTGCTGCATCAAATATACGAATTGATCCAAAACAATAGCATAAAAGTGGCCATCCATCTTGCTCTTCCTTAAAGATTTAATAATTTGGTTTTCGTAGATATGGTACATATTACACATCAAGTCCCAAAACACGTATAGCCACAGATTTCAGAAGAAATAAGTTACAATGGAGTGACTTCCATTTTCTAAGGCCCTGATCCCGCGAACCAAACGTGGCCTTATAGCCAAAGACTTGCTAGATCTTCTTCAAAAATTATTGCTCAAAGATCATGATAAGGTCTTTTTGAGTTTGTTTCATTTCTGACATTGTGATGGAGAGTGTAGCCTGTGACTCTGAATGAAAATTCTTTTTTATTATTTCTTGTGCTAAACATATTTGAGCAATTTAACATGTGACTCTGAATTATTTCTTGGTCATTCACCACTTCCAATCTCCTGACACCAACAGCACTGATACAAGGAGAAGTCCCAATTGCATGGACATAGACAACTTGTGCACAATATATTATTTTTTCTTTGTAAACCTTCAATAACCTTGATCTTATCTTCCAAAAGCTCCTCGGTTTGGGCCTTCTTCATGCAAACATCTTCCAGCACGAAATTTAATTTAGTATTCTCATCAGAGATCATGATAAGGTCTTTTTGAGTTTGTTTCATTTCTGACATTGTGATGGAGAGTGTAGCTTCAGTTTTAGCCAGATGAACTTCTAGCACCTTCTTCTCTGCCATGATTGTCTCAATTCCAGCAGTTTTTGCTGCAAGTTCATGATGGAGTTGGTTAAGAACATATGTCATCTCCTTCATTTCATCTTTCAAGCACTTGTCGTTGGAAGTTTACTCCTGTAGCAATTTAAGATCGAAAAGAAGTCCTGTTATAAGGTCATCTTTCCTCGTTAGTTTTCTCTTCAGAATAACATCATTTGATTCTCTCTCAGCTTGCTTCAATCCACATCTTGAGCAAGTTTCCTGTGAGCAATATATAGTCAGATCGCTAGTACTTCCTTCTAACAAGGGAACATGATGGTTGGGATTTATGTTCTCTCTTTCTAGTTTAGACTCCATCTCCTGTAAACATATTTTGCTGGATGAAAAATTCTTTTTTATCATTTCTTGTGCCTTCCAAATTTGAGCAATTTACCTGTGTCTCTGAATTACTTCTTGGTCATTCACCACTTCCAATCTCCTGACACCAACAATATTCTTGAGTGATGAACAAGTATTGACATGTTTGCATGACAAGGAATTGGAATGTGTATTTAAATGCATGACTTGCTCAAGTAAGGCTTCAGTATGGCACATATACAGCACAAGAGTTCTGTAGTTTCTCATACTATTTTTCTTTGGATAAATTGGAAGCTTCAAGTTGTTGCACACCCTTTATTATTACAGAGTTTTTTGTCAAAAGTTCTGTAGTTTTCTGCTTCCACCAATCCTTCGCATGTTTAACCGTTTCGTTTACTTTCAGCAATGCCTGGATCACGAGCTCAGCCTCCTCTATAATTTCTTGTGCCGACTCAAATTTCATAAGGAAGTTGGTTGCATTCTTGGTTCTGTCTTCTGCTTTAAGCAGTTCATGATTGCGGTTAAGTTGCATAACCTGCTGATTCTTCAAAGAAGGGGTATTAGAAACCATATCATTTCTATAAATTAGGCCTTTTATCTGTGCTTTGAGTTCACCTGCAGACCTAAGCTGCTGCAATTGTGCTTACTGAACCATTCACTTCCAGTCTTCCGTCTCTTCCTTTGGTTTAGTTCTTAAGACAGGATGTCTGGAAAAATAATGTGGAGGTGAGATGTATGTGACGATTATGTCAAAAAGTTGAAGGGGAAACTAACTCTAGTCACCCTCGAGACTTCCTCATGCTGTATCAAGATCCATTGGTACAGCTTTTCCTGCATTATGTAGCAAACTATAAGAACTTGGTTAAGCAGATCACAAAATCGTTATAGAATATAAAGCAGAAGTCCCAATAGCACTGATACAAGGAGAAGTCCCAATTGCATGGACATAGACAACTTGTGCACAATATATTATTTTCTCTTTGTAAACCTTCAATAACCTTGATCTTATCTTCCAAAAGCTCCTCTGTTTGGGCCTTCTTCATGCAAACATCTTCCAGCACAAAATTTAATTTAGTATTCTCATCAGAGATCATGATAAGGTCTTTTTGAGTTTGTTTCATTTCTGACATTGTGATGGAGAGTGTAGCTTCAGTTTTAGCCAGATAAACTTTTAGCACCTTCTTCTCTGCCATGATTGTCTCAATTCCAGCAGTTTTTGCTGCAAGTTCATGCTGGAGTTGGTTAAGAACATATGTCATCTCCTCCATTTCATCTTTCAAGCACTTGTCGTTGGAAGTTTACTCCTGTAGCAATTTAAGATCGAAAAGAAGTCCTGTTATAAGGTCATCTTTCCTCGTTAGTTTTCTCTTCAGAATAACATCATTTGATTCTCTCTCAGCTTGCTTCAATCCACATCTTGAGCAAGTTTCCTGTGAGCAATATATAGTCAGATCGCTAGAACTTCCTTCTAACAAGGGAACATGATTGTTGGGATTTATGTTCTCTCTTTCTAGTTTAGACTCCATCTCCTGTAAACATATTTGGCTGGATAAAAATTCTTTTTTATCATTTCTTGTGCCTCCCAAATTTGAGCAATTTAACCTGTGTCTATGAATTACTTCTTGGTCAGTCACCACTTCCAATCTCCTGACACCGACAATATTCTCGAGTGATGAACAAGTATTGACATGTTTGCATGACAAGGAATTGAAATGTGTATTTAAATGCATGACTTGCTCAAGTAAGGCTTCAGTATGGCACATATACAGCACAAGAGATGCAAAACCTTCCTCCACTACCTCTGATATTATATCTTCAAGCAATGATCTTTTAGTCTCAATGACCTGTAGTAGTTCCTGCCTAGTGGGAACTATATCAAAGCGAATAGTCTCAATGATCTTTTAGTCTCAATAACTATATCATTTCTATAAATTAGGCCTTTTATCTGTTCTTTGAGTTCACCTGCAGACCTAAGCTGCTGCAACTGTGCTTACTGAACCATTAACTTTCAGTCTTCCGTCTCTTCCTTAGGTTTAGTTCTTAATACAGAATGTCTGGAAAAATAATGTGGAGGTAAGATGTATGTGACGATTATGTCAAAAAGTTGAAGGGGAAACTAACTCTAGTCACCCTCGAGCCTTCCTCATGTTGTCTCAAGATCCATTGGTACAGATTTTCCTGTATTATGTAGCAAACTGTAAGAACTTGGTTAAGCAGATCACAAAATCATTATAGAATATAAAGCAGAAGTCCCAATAGCACTGATACCAGGAGCAGTATTCCAGTCAAAACAGAACCACAGAGTGTCATCCCATTCTAATCATATGTATACGTATGTGTGGATGTTTAAGAAGTAAAAAAAATTATATGTAGCTGAATATTTATAAAAATAAAGGAATTAAACCTAGAAGAGTGTACTAGTAAATTGTTCTTCTCGTCCTATTCAGTCAACATATGGAAATATTTTATTCAAAAATTTATATAGATTGTGTGTCAGTTAATGCAGTATGTAGCTGGTAGCAGTATCTACGAGCTACAGCAGCAATTAGATTGCAGTCCATGGACTGCAGATGGCAACAAGTGGAGATGTGCAAGTGTCACAGGTAAGTTTTGTGTGTGTGTGTGTGCGCGTTAAGAGATATGATGTATCAATGATTGGGTGTCAAGAAGAAGAAGAGAGGTTTCTTGGGAGACTGCAATGAGTGGGTATCAATGTGTAATTATATTCTAAGTTAATTTGCGTTAAATTTACTTTAATCTTCCTAGCTATTTTTAACATCATTGGCTTTCTATGATCTTTATGTTAATGTAAAATATTGTATTAATTTACAGTTTGTACAGACACAAATATTGACAAAAATATTTTTTTCCCAGGTTGTGGAACATGTTTACCGCCAACTATTCCCTCAAAGACCTTGGGTATGACAACAAGGTTAGCAACAACTTTGGGTATGAATGGCAATTCTTTTGGTGGTAGAATAGGTTCGAACCCTAGTAGGTCTTCGTCAAACTTGAATGTAAGTACAGGAGTATCACCTACTCCATCATTGGGAATGAATCTCAATTCTTCTGAACCATTGTAAAGGTCTAGTACTTGTGATGATACCTCTCATAATTTCGTTGAAGCTCCAAGAGGCTCTACTAACTCTCATGGTAAATAATCTATCCAATTAGCAAAAATAAATAAACTATGCTCATAAAAAACTATGCTTCTTAGTGATGTTGCTTGTATTTGTTTGTTTGTTTTTATATTAGCATCAGATGCAAGAAATTCTGCTCCTAAGAAAACAAGAGGGTTTTCTAGGGCAATTAAGACCTCTACCATCATGTTGACCTCAGGTAAGAGGATTGAAATTCATCTTGATGAGGATTTGGGGGTGCCTATGGGTCAAGTTCGAAACATATCCAGCCTACTATCTCACGAATGTGGTTACCATGTTCGGACGCATGCCCCGCTACTTCAGGCACACTGGGACGACATTGATGAAGATACTAAACAGAAACTAATAGATGGAGTCACGATAAGTGTGGAATATTATTCATTTATAACTCAATTATATTATAATGAGTAATAACTTATAATTTATGTTGTGATTTAGACAAATTTTGATATAGATACGAAGGAGCCAAAATGGTACAAGTACATTTGTGATAATATGAGAAATAGGTACAATGACTATAAGCACAAACTAGCTAAGTATTATAAGAGCTGCGAGTCGGATGAGGTAGCTCGGGAAAATCCTCCTATAAAGCTCTAAGAGAGAGAGATCTATCAGAGTGGGAGTGGTTATGTGACTATTTCATGAGTGAAAAGTACCAGGTAATAATTGCTTCTAAATAGTTCATAAGAAGTTTTGAGTTTTCTTATATTGATGTGTTGAGTTGTCTTATACTTTTGAAGTTCTTGATTATATATAGGCTTAATTTTAACTTAATTATACTGATATGTTAGAACACCCCTATGTTCAATTATGAGTTAAATTATACTGATGCGTTGATATTTTTCAACTTAATTATACTGATATGTCTATATATTCAATTATGAGTTTTAAGTACTATTGCTTTTGCAATTAAGTACCATTTTAATCTGTCTTTGTTTACCGCAGAAAAGATCTGAAACTAATTCAATTAACCGGTCAAAGAAACGATGGGAGCATTGTGGTGGTTCACGACCATTCTCATTGTATTACCATGATCACATTGAGGTAATCAAATAATTATTTTCATTTATAAAGTTCGTGAATATCAATATTAACATTTGTATCAATTTTGTGTATGTTGTTATTATTAGGGTGGCTCACAATTTCCTGATATCGATACATGGGGTACAACTCATATGTCAAAAAAAAAGAAGAATTGGGTCAATGATGTAGCAAAGGATGCACATGTAAGTATATATTTTAGTTATTTAAAGAAACTGTTTCTATTGCATACTAAAATAATATCGTTTCGATTTTAACTAATCAAATAATGGTTTTACAGGATGAGATGATAAAAAAGAAGAATGAATATCTTGAGAATATCACTGATGAGGGAACCTCGATGGATGAGATTGTTGTAGCACCAAATGTAGGCACTGAGATTATGGAAGATGTGATTGGACGTGGTTGTGGTAGGACGATCCGTGGAGCTGGAAAGGGACGAGTTCGGGAAACTAGTTCGTCATCTTCATCTAATACATCTTCAATTGCCTTAACTAAAGAAGTGCAAGAGTTGCAGGCGCAGCTTCAGATGGAGAAGAAAGCTCGAATGAAAGTTGTTGCTGAACACGAGGAACAAAAGGCCCAATGGGGTTTTGTGATGCAATAACTACAAGTTCTTGTCCCCGGATTTTCAATTCCTGAACCCGCTCCTTTATCTCATGAAGATTTTGAAGATGGTGATGAGAGCGATCACAGCCAATCTTTTACTTAGATTAGATCTTTTATAGTTGTAGTTTACTAAATACTTTTGTTCACAGTTAGTTTAATTTTGTGCACTCTACATTGGTTGTTTTGAGTTATGATGAACTATTAGTATAATAATATTCATATTTGGTTTTGTTTTGTTTACTTTTATTTATCGATAATAAGATCGCGTGGTACCTGATACGACTTGTAGGACTAATTTTGGGTTGCCTCAAATATGGCACGTATATTTTGCAGCCATGTAAAATCTTTTACCACAATAAACTAGTAACAAAAGATTACCTAAGGTAACAAAAATTAGTGCCTCAGATGATTAATAATACTCGTCATAGACTACCTTTGGTGACCAATAATGGTCTTCACATACTGCATATTACTACCATTCATAGTCGCCAGAGCGTGTCTTAGACGACCAATAATAGTCATCACAGACTACCTTTGGCAGTTAATAGTAGTCTCTATACACTACCTATTCCGACCAATCATAGTTGACATAGAGTGTCTTAGGCAACCAACAATAATCGTCACATGCTACCTTTGGCGGTCAATAGTAGTCTTTACATACTAACTATTACGACCAATCATAGTCGCCATAGAGTGTCTTAGGCAACCAATGATAGTCGTCACATACTACCTTTGGCGGTCAATTGTTACCTCCGCATACTACCTATTGCGACTAATTATAGTAACTACAAGGTGTCTTAGGCAACCAATGATACCCGTCACAGACTACCTTTGACGGTCAATATTAGTCTCTACATACTACCTATTGCAACCAAGCAGTCACCACAAAGTGTCTTAGGCGATAAATGGTAGTCGCCACACAATACTTATTACGACCAAGCATAGTCACCACATACAACCTTGGGGGACCAATGATAGTCTCCACATACTACCTATTGCAACCAAAGTAGTCACCATAGACTACCTATGCTAACTGTTTTAGTCGCCAAAAGTATTGGTGCGTCATTCCCTCTAAAAAATCCAAGCACCTATGGTGACAAAATATTCTTGGCCAAAATTTTGGGACGACAAAGACATTTTCTCACAACAGTGTAGTAGCCAAAGACCTTTTGCAACTAAAATGCTTAATTAGTCGTCCCTGACTTTGGGCCAGGAGCCTGAGGCGACGGTGCTTGTGACCAAGAAATTTTGTGGCGAAAAACCTAAGGCAACTAATTTTACATTTACGCGACAAAAAATCGTTGGTCGCCTAAAGCCTTTATCCTAGTAGTGAGAAGATTATAAGTAATAAAGAGTACAACCAGGACAATAAACGACTAGGGACGTGGAGCCATTCCGGAAGCCAGGTTACAATCCTTAACCCAAACAAGGACCGGGGTTGTAACCCTTCGCCTGAATAGCACTCTGTCTCTACCCATTTATTGTTTAAGAATAAGTAAAACAGTCATTCTCAGGAGTACCAAGTACAGGGACTAGATGAGACTTAGGCAGGGCTGCACACCATCTATTCACAAGCGGCCAAACAAATACTACGGCTTACTACCTTAACTAACTAGGGTTATCACAAACCTAATTACTAACAAGATGCAATTGAGAAATTCCAAGTCCCAAGCCCTGCAGACTATCCAGTTATCCTTCCGCGGGTTGAGAGTAGGGTTGGGTACATTGCCCAGGAGGCGATATACCCTTAGGTGACTTAGAGGTGCAACACAAGACAGTGTGCTGGAAATGTGCTCTACTCGTCGGCAAGCTACAAGTCCATTAAAGCGCCCAGATAACGAGATTGCTTGTGACTAGAAATCCTTCATGTTCTAGTTTGATCTAATCATTAGCCTAATCTAATTTAGTATGATCCCCTAGCCATGGTAACCAGGGAGTCACGTTCTAGACATGATGCAAGACAAGACAAGTAGATTGCACAAGCAAAAAAAAGAACACCACGGTGTCAGGGCAAGTCAAGTACGACCAGTTATCAAGTCAAGTCGTGCTGTGGGCATTAAGATTTCAGAAAGCAAAATCAGCAAGAGAAAAGCCGAGAACCAAAGGGGACACCAAGGGTCAGGAGGGGGAGAGCCATGGCACAGGGTGTGCCAGACAAGGGGCCGGGGCAAACGGTGCCAAGTGACGCACTCAGGAACGGTCACAGCGCGCCAAGGGGCGCGAGCGGGGTCAACATGGTCAACTGCGCGCAGGGGCGCGGGGGTCAAGCGCGCAGGGGCGCGGGGGGCAAGCGCGCAAGGGCCAAGCGCGCAGTGAGCGCGCAGGGGGCCAAGCGCGCAGGGGCACGCGGCAGCGAGCGCGCAGGGGGCCAAGCCCGCAGGAGCGCGCGGGGCTAAGCGCACAGGGGCGCGCGACAGCGAGCGCGTAGGGGCCAAGCCCTCAGGGGCCAAGTGCGCAGGACCGCGCGGGGGCCAACCGCGCAGGAGCGCGCGGGGGAGGGCAGCGCGGTCAGCTGGGCGCGCTTGGGCGCAGGCCAGCAAGTGCGCGACAAAGCGCGCATGGGCGAGGGCAGCACGGTCAGCGCGCGGCACGGAGGAATCAGCATTGCGCTAAACAGCGCGGTTGGAGGGGTCTTCTTCTTCCTCATGTGGAGAAGAAGAACACCAATGGCTTCAAACTTGGAACTTCACAACTTGGTCCATACAACGCAAAATTCGGATTTCCAAGAGTCTAACTTGCGTAAAATTCGATTCTCTACAACATAGAAGTATCAAACACAAGCAAAAATCCAAGTTTGGTAGATCAAACCCAAGAAATTTCAAAAATTGTAAAAACTTATATATAGGAGAATCCAAGCTCCAATTCCAAAAATATCAAGTTCTAATGTTGCTCCAAATCATCTAATTAAGCTAATAGGCAAATAAAATTTGGTCTTCATGTGGTGGCAAAATGCTCTTGCCTATGGGTGGGGTATTGTGTGGAAGAAGGAAGAAGAAGAAAGAGTTAGAAATTAATGAGGGGAGTAATGAAGAGAGAGAAGGGTTGGTGGGGACTTTAATGAGGGTGGGTAGTGGTAGAATGAGGGTGGAGTATAGGTTAAGGTGTTCCATTGGGTTTAAAATCAAACCAAACCAACTAAAATCGAGCCGAACCGAAACCCAAAATACGAGAAAACCCAAAATTCTGCAAGTCGAGAAAAATAAAAATACATGAGAAAATCTGACTATGAGTATAAATACGAAATACAGTAAAATGAGGGTAACAACTCTACCCACCTTAAAAGAATTCTGTCCTCAGAATTTAATCAAGGAGCTAGAGATTGCCACGACAAGCTATACTAAGCACCAACAACTACACTAAGCAAATTAATCATACAATCATACATGCAATCAAGGAATGAAAAGCATATGGCACAAGGAAGAGATTATACCTTACGAGTCAAACAGGTAGGAATATCGCGATCGGATATCATCCTCACGCTCCCACGTCGACTCACCTAGAGAGTGATGACCCCAAGCAACACAGACTAAGCTAATAGTCTTGTTCTTGAGTATCTTTTCTCTCCGGTCCAATATAGACACGGGCCTCTCCTCATACGAAAGGTTGGAACCAACAACCAGTTCCGAATGGTCTAGGATATGGCTCAGGTCCGAAATGTACCATCGTAATTGGGACACATGGAATACATTATGTACCTCACTTAGCGACGGCGGAAGAGCGAGACGATACGATACATCACATACTCGCTCCAGAATATCGAACGACCCTATATACCTAGGACTAAGCTTTCCCCGTACGCCAAAGCGAATGACACCGCGGTTAGGCGAGATCCTAAGGAATACATGGTCGCCGATAGCAAATTCTAAGGGATGCCGATGAGCATCGGCCCAATGTCGCTGGCGATCTTGGGCCACTCGAAGACTATCTCTGATTCTTCTGACCACTTCAACCGTCTGGGCAATCATTTCTGGACCAAGCATCTGTCTCTCTCCAATATCATTCCATGCTAGCAGGGATCTGTACTTCCTACCATACAATGCCTCGAACGGAGCCATCTGAATACTGGCCTGGAAACTATTTTTGTAGGATAATTCTACCAGGTGCAGGTGATCCTCCCATGAACCATCGAAGTCAAGGGTACAAGACCTCAACATATCTTCAAGAGTCTGGATTGTGCGTTCCGACTGGCCATCTGTCTGCGGATGATAAGCTGAGCTAAACTGAAGGTGAGTTCCCAAACTCTCTTGCAGGCTGCGCCAAAAGTATGATGTGAATCTTGAATCCCTGTCCGAAGTGATACTAACCGACACCCCATGAAGACTGATAATCTGCCTGAGGTACATTTCTGCCAACTGAGCCATAGACTGCCCAACTCTGAATGGGAGAAAATGAGCCACCTTCGTGAGCCTGTCAACTATAACCCAAATAGCATCTCGACCAGCTGGGGATCTGGATAATCAGTCACAAAATCTATGGTCACATGCTCCCACTTTCATTCTGGAATTGACAAGGGCTGAAGAAGTCCAGCGGGCCTCTGATGTTCAGCTTTAACCTGCTGGCAAACCAAATACCGAAAGACAAACCGGGCTATCTCCCTCTTCATGCCATTCCACCAGAAATACTGACGGATATCACGGTACATCTTTGTGCCACTGGGATGAATAGAATACTGTGAACTGTGAGCTTCTACCATGACCTCATGTCTGATATCTCCACTGGGTACACAAAGATGAGTGCCGTGTCGAAGGGTACCATCTTCATGAATGCGTAATTCTGGCCTTCTTTCTGCCTCACACTCTGCTCTGAGTCGTTGAAGCTTGGAATCTACTGACTGTGCTCTCCGGATCCTCTCAACTATGATAGACTGAACCTGTAGACTGGCCATCAATGCCACACTGGAAGGGAGTACAACTTTAATTCCCATCTTCTGAAGATCTTCTAATAACTCTGGTTGCGCCGTTAGGAAGTAAACTCCGGCTTTCCGGCTCAACACATCTGCTACAACGTTGGCCTTCCCTGGGTGATACTGCAAATCCATATCGTAGTCCACCAGTAGCTCGAGCCATCTTCTCTGTCGTATATTAAGATCCTTCTGGGTGAAAACATACTTCAGGCTCTTGTGATCAATAAATATCTCCACTCTATCCCCGTACAAGTAGTGCCGCCAAAGCTTAAGTGCAAACACTACTGCTACCAGTTCTAAGTCGTTGGTCGGGTAATTCTTCTCATGATTATGAAGTTGACGTGATGCATAAGATATTACTTTCCCATGCTTTATCAAGACACACCCCAATCCTCTGCCTGAAGCATCGTAATAAACTGTGAATCCTCGGGTCCCATTTGGAAGTGTGAGAATGGGAGCCGTTATCAAACCTCGCTTTAACTTCTCAAATGACTCCTGGCACTCGGCTGTCCAAGCAAACTGCACATCCTTGCGGGTCAACTGGGTCATCGGCGCCGAAATCCTTGCAAAATCTGAAACGAATCATCGGTAGTAGCCGGCTAAGCCAAGAAAGCTGCGAACCTCTGCCACTGAGCTAGGTACTGGCTATAGCTCGATAGCCACAATCTTCTGGGGATCTACTTCCACTCCTCCTCGGGTAATGATGTGACCCAAGTATAAAATGCGATCGAGCCAGAACTCGTATTTACTGAACTTGGCGTACAACTGGTGCTCTCTAAGCGTCTGAAGGACGATTCTGAGATGCTGCTCATGCTCTGCTTCGCTCTTGCTGTAGAACAGGATATCATCTAGGAACACGATCACGAACTGATCTAAGTAAGGTATAAAAATGCGATTCATGAGGTCCATGAATACAGTTGGCGTATTGGTTGCTCCGAATGGCATAACAAAGAACTCCTAATGCCCATACCTCGATCTAAATGCTGTCTTCGGGATGTCCTGCTCTCTGACTCTGATCTGTTGGTATCCTGATCGCAAGTCTATCTTCGAGAATACTGAAGCCCCTTTGAGTTGATCAAACAAGTCATCTATCCTCGGGAGAGGGTATCTGTTCTTGATTGTCACTGAGTTCAAGGTACAATAATCTACATATAACCTGGATGTACCATCCTTCTTCTTCACAAGAAGCATCGGGGCTCTCCAAGGCGATCCACTTGCACGAATGAATCCCTTGGCCCTGAGTTTTTCAATCATCTTGTACAAAATCTCCAACTCTGAAGGCGCCATCCTGTAGACTCTCTCTGATATTGGTGCTGTCCAGGGGATCAAGTCTATAGTGAACTCGATCTTCCTCTCTGGCGGCATCCCTGGAAGTTCCTCTGGGAAGACGTCTGGAAACTCTTCAACTATCCGGGGCAACTGTACTGCTGCTACTGCCATCCGCAATACTGGAGGAGAAGGCTCCACTGAGCCTCTGGATAATGAAAACTCTGGCTCGCCTGGGATACTAAAAACAACCCTGCCAATATGGTAGTCTATCCTAGCATACTGGTTCCTAAACCAATCCATGCCTAAGACTACATCATAGTCTGCCATAGGGAACTCTATAAATCTAGCGGGGAACTCTCTACCGCTAACTACGATCCGACACGAGGAAAACACTCGATCTACTCCCACAAGACCATTACCTGTAAGTATATTGAGCCTTACTGATAATGACTCTGGCTCCAATCCTATCCGTGTCGCGAATCGTGCAGACATGAATGAATGCGATGCACCAGAATCAAATAATACCGATGCTGGAGAGGAGTTGACCAGAATAGTACCTGCCACTACCTCACCTGGTGCAACTGTCACGACCCGTACCCGTTTTTTTTTTAAACGGATACGAGACGCGTCCAAGCCAGCCTACGCCGCAGTGTCGGCGGTAGTACGCTGTCACGGCCATGAAGATCCAAAATCACAAATAATGCTCATTCACATAATTAATTTAACTTACAATGATCACAAGTTTTATATTTGTAGAAAATATAAACTTGTACAAATAAATGAATGACTACAACTCAACTATCTAACTAGTCTCTAGTCTTTTGTCTGCAAGTGTTCCCGTCACTCCCCAAGCTAAGTGAATCCACGGCTAACCTGAAAATGTTGGTTTCCAGTCAGGAATGGAACGAGCACAATCCACTGAATGCAATTTCAAATAAAGAAAATGACTATAAAATAAAGGTTAGACATCAATCATGAGTTTTGAAAATAAACCAGAAATACAGAAACTAATAGTAAATAAATATACACAAAATACTTTCCCCAACTGATAGAAGTACCTTTGATATGTGATCGATCTCGGGACAATTATGCGACACGGTCTAAAGTTACACGGTCTACAATTACACGGTCAACAGTTACACGGTCTACATTTACACGGTCTACAGTTACACGGTCTACAGAAAATATTGCAGTAAAGAAACACTGTCTACAAAATAATAATCACGATCTACACAGTTTAAATGCAGTAATAATCATGGTCTACACTGTCTACTTTGCAATAAATAAATCACTGTCTACACTGTCTACAAGAAATAAATGCAACACGGTCTACACGGTCTACACGGTCTAAGGTCAGATCATACATCCTTGGTACTTCTCATTCCCGACTCAACAATTTATAATAGAAAATAATCACATAACCAATGGCCAACCAATTAAATATAGTGAAAATTAATATCGAAATACAGACAATAAACTGTACTCGCCTGTGGTCCT
Organism: Iris pallida; assembly: GCA_029216955.1. Lineage (NCBI taxonomy): Eukaryota > Viridiplantae > Streptophyta > Magnoliopsida > Asparagales > Iridaceae > Iris > Iris pallida. Next base: position 1,804,482 of record JANAVB010013398.1, read on the forward strand.
CTGCTGGTGAGACCGACAGTCTGAACTACTCAATGTGTCGCAATAGTCGAAACCCGTACAACAGTCCCCGGATGCTGAAATAGACAATACCAATGATCTTAGAATAGTCAAATTAGCTGGGATTGCCTATCCTTAAGTCCAATTCTGGACACAGGGGCAAAACGATAATTTTGGTCCAAAATGATGTCCGCCGTTGGACCTGCTTTGCACCGAAAAGTGTGCCAGAGTCAACGGTCTCTAAAGTCGTCAAACTATATGTCTACGGATCCAGTTTTTCGATACGAACCCAATCGTATGTCCAGAGTTGGATTCCGGCGGGCCGTACAGAAAATTGCCCGTTGAGTGGGATCGTAGGGCCCACAAAACGACGTACGATTCAACTGTCTCAGAATTGGACCAAATTTGGCATACAGGACCAGAAAAATGATACGGTCCTGTTGGCATAAGTTTTGTCCCGATCTGACGAGCGTGCACAAAGTAATTGAGAAATTTACAAAGTGCACGATACGGTGAATTTCGACGGATACGCATCAAATTCGTCGCGCACACGCGACCAATTTGAATTCCGTCAAAGCCCACATGACCAAAAAGCCGTTACGCAGCTTTCGATCCTTTCGGTTCGTGACCACGTTGCCCAGAATGGTGTGACGCACGTCGTGTGGATGGTTTTTATTGTTTTGAAAACAGGTTTTTGGCCAAGTTCGGGATTCGATTTCTCGACACACAGTTATCAAAATTGATTTTTGTAAAAAGGATTTTCTAGCCCTATATGTTGTCAATAAGACTCTTCAAATAGAATTCTGAAATTCATAACAGATTGATCGAGAATTGCTTTCCAATTTCAGGTTTCAACTAGAAAACTGTTCTGCTTTGGATCAGTTTTTCGTTAATGTTTGCGTCGATTTATCGAGCAACATAGGGTACCTAAATTCAAACTATTTGAAGGGGTGGAGAGCCGTATAGGTTGTCTTCCTATCGAACCAACTGGTTCGAGAAACAATGATGAGATGAGGCCATACGATACCTGCGAAGTGGGGATTCTGGGCGGCTGTTGCTGTGTTCAGTCCGCCCCTCCTCTGTTTTGCGCGCGGCTAGGCCGGCCGGCCAGTGGCCCATGGCGGCGCACTGCGGTGGCGCGCACGGGGTCGGCGTCGCCTAAGGCTGGCGGCTCTGGTTCCGTATTGGATTAGGGTTTTGCTGCTTTCGTCTCTCGACAATTTATATATACATACGTATATGTATTCCTACGCTTAAACAGAACAGGGGTCGGGGCTCATGGGTTTGGCTCCTAGACTAAGCTAAGGCTGGGTTCTTCAGGCTTTGCAATCCTTGGGCTGGGGAGTTTGGGGTCAGGCCGGGCTGGGCCTGGCCTGGTCGGGCTGGGCTGCCCCTGATTCTTTTCTTCCTTTCTCTTTTATTTTCATTTTCTATCACTCTTTTCATTAACATTATATACATATATATGTATGAATACACACACACGCGTATATCTATATATATATATTTTATATATATATATATATATATATATATATATATATATATATATATATATATATATATATATATATATGTAACATACACATACATACATACGTATTTTACATTCATACACACCCATATATATATATAGAATTTATATATATCTATACATATCTAATACTATATCTATCTCCATTCGTATAAACGCATATTTATATATATATATACAAATACGTATATATCTATATATGAATATTTATATATATACAAATACATATATTATATATATATATATATAGATATATTTACACACATATAACTAATAATAATAAAATAGTATTATGTCATAATACCCCAATGATATTGATAATAAAATAATAAAATATTAATAACAAGAAAAATAATAATAATAATAATAACAATTAATAACGAAGTTCGATAAACCAAATAAAGTCGTATATACCAAAAATCTCCAAAATATACGAGGGCCTATTTTATACAAAAAGTCACTGTATAATACTAATAGTAATATTCATAATATTTATTTATAAATACTAGAAAATATTCATTTAAGTCGTTAAACAGAATACGACACCCTCATACCAAAAATACATCAGCGCGATGTTATTGGTCGTACCCCATGACTACATGGGCTTGGGCTTGCTTGGGTCCTATCTAGACTAATTCGGTACAACCGGGTTCCCTAACGCTCAATAATATAACTACTAAATAATTAAGTATTCGGTTTAGGGTTAAGTCGCAACTTGGCCTGGTTTTCCTAGTTAGGACATCACTATGGCTCGGCCTTCCCCACCGGGGCTAATACCCTAGCCAGAGCACGCCATGGCACTATCCGTGCCACGATTTCTAATTACCGAGTTCTCCAAAACTCAATCATGGCTAAAATCATCTACCGTAATAATTAATTAAATAGTTATTTATAAATCCTAAAGATTACCATTTCATTTAAATAAATAAATAAAAATATATTATCAGAATTCCTGGAAGAGGGGCTACAAATCTACCCACCTTAAAAATAATTTCGTCCTCGAAATTTAGGGAAAGAGTCCATCCGCTATGATCGAAGACGGCTTCCATTAGCTATCATTTGTTCTCATGGTCACTTCGTACTACAAATCCTCGAAATTTCTACCCACCTTTGGTCACACTACTCCCTCAAAGCTATGTCACTAAAAACTTTATAATCTACCCGCTAATTGCTAAAATTGCTACCAGTAGATATCTACTATTTACGGCCTCTATAATCCTCCTCTATCTACCAAACAACCCAAATCTAACAAACAATAAACTTACACAAGTAGCTAAAAATGTTGGTAAATTGAATAAGCATGACCATACGTCGCTCTACAATAGGAAGGACAGGAAGATAAGGATGAACAATCGAATGCAAATATGAAGTTTCAAGAGCGATAGAGAGTGTCCAAAGATGCAGACAGAAAGAAAGTTTATGAGCCATAGACCTATTTGCTATATTGGCTACTCTAGTCCAGTCACTTGCTAAATCAAGAATCCTTCATTTCTTAGAGGGTCTTACAATCCATGTATACGAAAATTCCGTTCTCGAAATTAAACTAAACAAGGTTCCAAAATAGAACGGAATTGGAGAAATCAAGATTGTGATCTTTTCCGTGGTTATTTAAACACACAAGCAAGAGATAAAATACAATACAAGATCGTATCACAACCTCTAGGTAGATGGAATACGTGTTACAAATGACTTTGCACTCTAAGAGGTGAAGATTATATGATAGGTATAAGGACCTATTTCAAATGGTTCAACTTTATAGTCGAATATAGGGATATGCATAGATGGGTTCTTACTGGGCATTAATGGATTTCCTAATTAGACATCAATCGTTGGTTGTATGAACCTTGTATTTCAATCTATAATGATTGAACAAGGTCCCAATGATAAACTATTTCTACTAGGTTAGGGTAACCTAGAATAGGTTTTCACCCAAGTGGTTGAGTTAGGGCGGTCGGATTGGTTAAATAGGTTTAGTAAGCCCTGACGATGCGCCTTCCGTGACTTTTGTGTTTAAGTAGCACGAGAAGACACAATTGAATGGCACACTAGTGACATGTGCGTAGTGGGCTTTGAGTAGATCACAACCATATATTGGGTCGAATAAAATGAGTCGAAGTTGAGGCTCTAATAGAAGTCGGGAAGTATACGGTTATTATGGTAAGGGTTATAGCTAGTCCTTTTGACCTAAAAGTCGTACCATAAAAATAGAGTACAAGGGGACGTGTTTGAGTGGGACATGATATACCTAGATGAAGGTGGGCTCGTCTAGATCTTGCATATAAATTTTTTTGGAAGATAACAGCTGGTCTCGTGCTTTGAATATTAATGGCACGGCCGGGGGCACAAAATAATCTAAATGGAAAGTGGGACAACATAGGGAACTAACTATCATTCTAATAAAATTATTCTAGTCAATCGAAACTCCTCGTATATCCCAAATTTTTTTTTTGAAGGCTTATAGTCTACCCACCTTAGAAATAGGGCATGGGTTTTGGAATAATGTGGTTAGAGGGTTCCCAAAATCCAGATACTGTACCTCGACTCTTGTTAGTAGAGAATAAGGCACGGCGTAACGGAATATGGTGGACGTAAGTCAAGTCAATGATCATTCTTCAATAAATGAGAAACGAGGGTGTACAAATACACATGGTCGACAAAATAGGATGATCTACTCGTCTATAGTATACTAGAGTTATCGATGGGGTAACCAACTCCAAGGCACAACATAAGAAAAGATTTCTAACAACTGAGTCAAGAAATTCTATTTGTGTCAAACCTGCCAGACTATGGTCACAAGGGTTGTTGTGATCAGGTATTGCTGTTGACAACTGGTAGGTCATAGTGTGACAGGGAATTTAAGCTATGGTATTGGCTAAGCTAGTGACTGTGGTATTCCAACACTAGTTAGGTCTTAATAATAAAATTTACATAACTAGAGTAATATTTATTGGAAACCAACCTCGGAATGAGTGTCACGGTAAATGATTACCCTATTGTCCACTCATCTCATGTCTAACTGTGGCTTCGGTCGAGGAAGGGTTGGTTCAAGACTTAAGGGTTGCTAGTTAAGGCAAGCTTCCAGCAAATAATTAGAGACTCTCAACATTTGGTTTCTTGAGAATAGATAGTCTCCTAGGTTGGCGTTCTGACTAAGGGTAAAACCCTAATCATTCTCAAAATTTAGATGGCTCGAAAGTCTCAATGGTAGTTTGAGGGTCGATGGGAGAACGAGTAACTCAATCACATGACTGGCCGATGGTAGCTACACTTGTGCCTACCATTATCATGGCCATAGGAATAATCTGTATCTCTCTATCATAACGAGCTTTCGTCTTTCCAAATCGGTGAAAGACAAAAATAATAAAGAATTCAATGGAGATGTTACTGAATACAATTTCGTGATTCAAGGGCGAACATATAATTCAAGAGGAATTGTCAATGCAGTCGCGGATAAGATCCTAGATACCTATATATCTCCATCCACGTAGTGTAATTAAACGAAGAGCAAACCAAATGCATCATGGTTGATCAGACCATGATACACTGATTCTGATTAGACAATAAGTTAGCAGGCGTCCCCACTAAACATATGCCTCGAATCAAGCTCGAGAACAGAGTAAGCTTGCAAAAACTAGGCTGTAATAGCAGCGTTGGTCAAAATAGTCAAGATACCAGTACGCAAGATTTTTGAAAAGAGGCACAAGTAGTTCGAGTTTAGAGAGAATCAAAACTTACCTGGTGTTCTTGCTTCTATAGACATCCCACTATCATCTTACCCTTAAGGCCTTAGTCGACTAATGGTTTATGGACTTCTGAATTCTGTATTCTAGGTAACCTATTAGTGTCAGTCAATTCCCTCATCTATAGATCACGAGGATCATCCAGAGTGCTAGGTCGGGAGACATGCTACCAAACTTACAAACTTCTACTACTATTGGCTTTTTATCTTATGGGACATACATGGCACGGTCCTATCCTCCTTAGTATTCTAGACATGTAATCACGTCTGAAGTCATTTTACCGAGAATTATGCTTCTCCCGTATACTCGGGCTATGGTAAACCCTTGGTTCTATGATTCAGATGTGATATGCTATCAGATACCCTACCTTATCTCGACACCTGGGTGACTATGATCAAGGAGGACCACTAGCCATAGTTTTTAGGAATATTCTATAACCTATAATTTCCTTAAAAATTTCAACTCTAGGGTCGTGTCTTGCCAGTGCGCTGCTGGCTGCAGGGAATCCAGTGTCTTCATAATTTAAATAAATGACGACAGTGCGCTGCTGTCCTGCCATTATGAGTTAACTAACATTCCTTTAACTACATCCGTGAAAACCCATGAGCTCCTAGAGATTCAAACAAATTGCCTATGAAATAAAGCGTAAGCATTTGTCCTATCAGTCACAACCCTTAAGATAAAAGATTGCACAGGGGGAAATAACTGAGGACAAAAAGAAATACAAACATTCTAACTCTTCCATGTGTATTCAAGCCTCTGAGGGACAGACTTGAATCGAAACTAACTCGAGGTCCGTATATGGATAACAAAATCAGAACTTTGTAAAATAATGATTCTTAGGGCAACTAGCAATTATATAGATAATTCGGCTAGGATATGGGGATGATATCTTAGAGGCAAAGAGAATGAATTGAATAATTCATCAAGGTTAGATCATTACTCTAGGAAACTCTGCCTTACCAAGTGAATAATCTATCCACATTGGATCATATCATCCTATCAAGAGGTAATAGTGTAACTATAGGGATCTGACACGGTATCAAAAATAATGACCCTCATCCTAAATTGCATGGCCTAGACTACCCATCGGTAAATTTGTATAAGGGACTCCTAGTCCTAGTCATTCACTTAAATTAAATTAATTTTAATTCCTGAATGAGCATTTCCTTGTCGCAGGCTCACAATAGTACAACTAACTTAAGTACCATCACGAGTTCGCATGATTTGCGAAGACTGACCTGCATGGGCCACCACAAAAACTTGGCACGACCCGCACCCATTTTTTTTAAACGGATACGAGACGTGTCCAAGCCAGCCTACGCCGCAGTGTCGGCGGTAGTACGCTGTCACGGCCATGAAGATCCAAAATCATAAATAATGCTCATTCACATAATTAATTTAACTTATAATGATCACAAGTTTTACATTTGTAGAAAATATAAACTTGTACAATTAAATGAATGACTACAACTCAACTATCTAACTAGTCTCTAGGCTTTTGTCTGCAAGTGTTCCCGTCACTCCCCAAGCTAAGTGAATCTACGGCTAACCTGAAAATGTTGGTTTCCAGTCAGGAATGGAATGAGCACAATCCACTGAATGCAATTTCAAATAAAGAAAATGACTATAAAACAAAGGTTAGACATCAATCATGAGTTTTGAAAATAAACAGGAAATACAGAAACTAATAGTAAATAAATAGACATAAAATACTTTCCCCAACTGATAGAAGTACCTTTGATATGTGATCGATCTCGGGACAATTATGCGACACGGTCTACACGGTCTAAAGTTACACGGTCTACAATTACACGGTCTACAGTTACACGGTCTACATTTACACGGTCTACAGTTACACGGTCTAGAGAAAATATTGCAGTAAAGAAACACTGTCTACAAAATAATAATCACGATCTACACAGTTTAAATGTAGTAATAATCACGGTCTACACTGTCTACTTTGCAATAAATAAATCACTGTCTACACTGTCTACAAGAAATAAATAAATCACTGTCTACACTATCTACAAGAAATAAATACAACACGGTCTACACGGTCTACACGGTCTAAGGTCAGATCACACATCCTTGGTACTTCTCATTTCCGACTCAACAATTTATAATAGAAAATAATCGCATAACCAATGGCCAACCAATGAAATATAGTGAAAATTAATATCGAAATGCAGACAATAAACTGTACTCGCTTGTGGTCCTCTGTTGGTGAGACCGACAGTCTGAACTACTCAATGTGTCGTAATAGTCGAAACCCGTACAACAACCCCCGGATGCTGAAATAGACAATACCAATGATCTCAGAATAGTCAAATTAGCTAGGATTGCTTGTCCTTAAGTCCAATTCTGGACACAGGGGCAAAACAGTAATTTCGGGCCAAAACGATGTCCGCCGTTGGACCCGCTTTACACCGAAAAGCGTGCCAGAGTCAACGGTCTCTAAAGTCGTTAAACTACATGTCTATGGATCCAGTTTTTTGATACAAACCAAACCGTATGTCCAGAGTTGGATTCCGGCGGGCCGTGCACAAAATCATCCGTTGAGTGGGACCGTGGGGCCCACAAAACAACGTATGATTCAACTGTCTCAGAATTGGACCAAACTTGGCATACAGGACCAGAAAAATGATACTGTCCTGTTGGCGCAAGTTTCGTCTCGATCTGATGAGCGTGCACAAAGTAATTGAGAAATTTACAAAGTGCACGATACGGTGAATTTCGACGGATACGCATCAAATTCGTCGCGCACACGCGACCAATTTGAATTCCGTCAAAGCCCACACGACCAAAAAGCCGTTACGCAGCTTTCGATCCTTTCGGTTCGCGACCACGTTGCCCAGAATGGCGTGACGCACGTCATGTGGATGGTTTTTATTGTTTTGAAAACAGGTTTTTGGCCAAGTTCGGGATTCGATTTCTCGAAACACAGTTATCAAAATTGATTTTTGTAAAAAGGATTTTCTAGCCCTATATGTTGTCAATAAGACTCTTTAAATAGAATTCTGAAATTCATAACAGATTGATCGAGAATTGCTTTCCAATTTCGGGTTTCAACTAGAAAACTGTTCTGCTTTGGATCAGTTTTTCGTCAATGTTCGCGTCGATTTATCGAGCAACATAGGGTACCTAAATTCAAACTATTTGAAGGGGTGGAGAGCCGTATAGGTTGTCTTCCCATCGAACCAATTGGTTCGAGAAACGATGATGAGATGAGGCCATACGATACCTGCGAAGTGGGGATTCTGGGCGGCTGTTGCTGTGTTCAGTCCGCCCCTCCTCTGTTTTGTGCGCGGCTAGGCCGGCATGCCAGTGGCCCATGGCGGCTCACTGCGGTGGCGCGCACGGGGTCGGGGTCACCCAAGGCTGGCGACTCTGGTTCCGCACTGGATTAGGGTTTTGCTGTTTTCGTCTCTCGACAATTTATATAGACATACGTATATGTATTCCTACGCTTAAACAGAACAAGGGTCGGGGCTCATGGGTTTGGCTCCTGGACTAAGCTAAGGCTGGGTTCTTCAGGCTTTGCAATCCTTGGGCTGGGGAGTTTGGGGTCAAGACGGGCTGGGCCTGGCCTGGTCGGGCTGGGCTGCCCCTGATTCTTTTCTTCCTTTCTCTTTTATTCTCATTTTCTATCACTCTTTTCATTAACATTATATACATATATATGTATGAATACACACACACGCGTATATCTATATATATATATGTAACATACACATACGTACATACGTATTTTATATTCCTATACACCCATATATATATATAGAATTTATATATATCTATACATATCTAGTACTATATCTATCTCCATTCGTATAAACGCATATTTATATATATATACAAATACGTATATATCTATATATGAATATTTATATATATACAAATACATATATTATATATAGATGTATTTACACACATATAACTAATAATAATAAAATAGTATTATCTCATAGTAACCCCAATGATATTGATAATAAAATAATAAAATATTAATAACAAGAATAATAATAATAATAATAATGATAATAATAATAATAATAATAACAATTAATAACGAAGTTCGATAAACCAAATAAAGTCGTATATACCAAAAATCTCCAAAATATACGAGGGCCTATTTTATACAAAAAGTCACTGTATAATACTAATAGTAATATTCATAATATTTATTTACAAATACTAGAAAATATTCATTTAAGTCGTTAAACAGAATACGACACCCTCATACCAAAAATACATCAGCGCGATGTTATTGGTCGTACCCCATGACTACATGGGCTTGGGCTTGCTTGGGTCCTATCTAGACTAATTCGGTACAACCGGGTTCCCTAACGCTCAATAATATAACTACTAAATAATTAAGTATTCGGTTTAGGGTTAAGTCGCAACTTGGCCTGGTTTTCCTAGTTAGGACATCACTATGGCTCAGCCTTCCCCACCGGGGCTAATACCCTAGCCAGAGCACGCCATGGCACTATCCGTGCCACGATTTCTAATTACCGAGTTCTCCAAAACTCAATCATGGCTAAAATCATCTACCGTAATAATTAATTAAATAGTTATTTATAAATCCTAAAGATTACCATTTCATTTAAATAAATAAATAAAAATATATTATCAGAATTCCTGGAAGAGGGGCTATAAATCTACCCACCTTAAAAATAATTTCGTCCTCGAAATTTAGGGGAAGAGTCCATCCGCAATGATCGAAGACGGCTTTCATTAGCTATCATTTGTTCTCATGGTCACTTCGTACTACAAATCCTCGAAATTTTTACCCACCTTTGGTCACACAACTCCCTCAAAGCTATGTCACTAAAAACTTTATAATCTACCCGCTAATTGCTAAAATTGCTACCAGTAGATATCTACATTTTATGGCCTCTATAATCCTCCTCTATCTACCAAACAACCCAAATCTAACAAACAATAAATTTACACAAGTAGCTAAAAATGTTGGTAAATTGAATAAGCATGACCATACGTCGCTCTACAATAGGAAGGACAGGAAGATAAGGATGAACAATCGAATACAAATATGAAGTTTCAAGAGCGATAGAGAGTATCCAAAGATGCAGACAGAAAGAAAGTTTATGAGCCATAGACCTATTTGCTATATTGGCTACTCTAGTCCAGTCACTTGCTAAATCAAGAATCCTTCATTTCTTAGAGGGTCTTACAATCCATGTAATACGAAAATTCCGTTCTCGAAATTAAACTAAACAAGGTTCCAAAATAGAACGGAATTGGAGAAATCAAGATTGTGATCTTTTCCGTGGTTATTTAAACACACAAGCAAGAGATAAAATACAATACAAGATCGTATCACAACCTCTAGGTAGATGGAATACGTGTTACAAATGACTTTGCACTCTAAGAAAAGATTTCTAACAACTAAGTCAAGAAATTCTATTTGTGTCAAACCTGCCAGACTATGGTCACAAGGGTTGTTGTGATCCGGTATTGCTGTTGACAACTGGTAGGTCATAGTGTGACAAGGTATTTAAGCTATGGTATTGGCTAAGCTAGTGACTGTGGTGTTCCAACACTAGTTAGGTCTTAATAATAAAATTTACATAACTAGAGTAATATTTATTAGAAACCAACCTCGGAATGAGTGTCACGGTAAATGATTACCCTATTGTCCACTCATCTCATGTCTAATTGTGGCTTCGGTCGAGGAAGGGTTGGTTCAAGGATTAAGGGTTGCTAGTTAAGGCAAGCTTCCAGCAAATAATTAGAGACTCTCAACATTTGGTTTCTTGAGAATAGATAGTCTCCTAGGTTGGCGTTCTGACTAAGGGTAAAACCCTAATCATTCTCAAAATTTAGATGGCTCGAAAGTCTCAATGGTAGTTTGAGG